>CM076987.1:7075364-7102864 GCA_039105355.1 Benthosema pterotum
TGCTCACGTCCCACAATGCACTGCTCCTCATGGCCTGAAGGGGGCGTCGGCCACCGGTTAGCAGCGCAGCGACAGCCAATGAGCTCTTTGCTAAACCGCACCCTTTGGGGCGGGGTTTAGCCACTGTCCAATGCCTGTCCAAATACTTTAGCAACTGTTGCTATGCAGGTCAAGCTTTCCTGGTCAAGCTTTCCAATTCTAACATGCCTATTGGACAAGGCCGGATTGGGGGAGGGACTTAGTGAAGAGCTAATTGGAATTCAGGATATGTTTCACATGACGTGGCAGCGTCCAATGAGGATTCAGAAAACCGACATGAGGGTCATTTCGGGGGTCCCTGACCTCTTGTTTTAGAGGTCGCTCTTTGATGATGGTGATGGTGAGGGCGTGGCACTGGAGGCGGAGTCATCCTTGGATTGGGGCTCACCGATTGGCTGGAAGCCCAGGGAGGCGGAGTTTATGCAGTATCTCTTGCCGGTGGGGCGTGGCCCGTCGTCAAACAGGTGACCCAGGTGGGCCCCGCACTGTGCACGGACACACACGCACGCACGCACACGCACGCACATACACACACAGTTTACTAGTTAAAGGGGAATTTCACCCATTTTCAACATTTTTTTTCTGATAGTGTACAAATGCAACCAAATGAACCCTAACGGGTTCATTTGGTTCCATTTGTACGCTCTCAGAAAAAAAGAAGCGTCTAAAGAAATCCATTAATATGGTGAAATACATCTTCATGATGTCATCAGGATGTGTTTCACCATGTTAATGATTTTCTTCAGACCTCCATTTCTAGGAAACAAAGAATAGGGAAACATTTTTTATCATGTCCACCCAGCACCTCTAAAGGTATATTAATAACATTAGAATGTTGGAAATGGGTGGAATTCGCCTTTAATAGCAGTGTGTATACTAACACGATGAGCATCATCATGAGAATGAGGAAACATTAAAGGGGAATTAAAATGACATTCAACTAATTATTCTTTATTTTTTGTGTTTTTTGGTGCTCCCATGTTTGAATAATCAGGGTTTCATGTAAATGGCTTTAATGTAAATGGCTCTCAGGAACAGCTGGTTTGATTCTGGCCTCATAATGATGTCATCAATGCACCCTGCTTTGTATAATTCCTCCTCTCCTTCAGTCTTCATTTCCAAATTCGCATTTCCACTTTGTTTATAATGTCCACCGTTGCTGATTTTCCAAGTTGACATGGAATTTAAACAAGCCTGGTTTTATCTAGCATCAGTGTTATAAATTGACTCTACTATAAAAAGACATTGTGGTACTGCAGCTAAACTGTCCATAAAGAAATGACATGGTCTGGTTATATCAGTGCTGATTGAGGCTCAAACCATTAGAAATAACCTTGAGATATGACATTAAGTATTAATAAAAACAATTTTAGGAATCCAGAACTGGATGCCAATATATTTCTGCTATACTGCAGTAGCAGAAATATTTCTTCTTCTTCTGATGACATATCCATTATTACATCAATACAAGCCAATGGATGTTAAAAGCCTGACTAATTCCATAATCATCGCTTAGAATATTATACTTTCCCTATATAACTAAAATAAACAAATAAAAACACAATGGCATCTTATCTTCTTTCAAAAATAGAGAAAATAGAGAATTGCTCCTGTCGCAGGATGATGATGTCACGTGTGATCTAGCCTATAGAATATATGCATGAACATGCTCATGTGACATCATCATCCTGCGACAGGAGCACCTCCTATTGAGTGAAAGATTCTCTATTTATGAAAGAAAAAATAAAGCATTGAAGGTGTTTTTATCTGCATGTTTTAGTTATAGAAGGCAAGTGTAGTGTTTTAAGGCATATTTGTCTTATTAGCCAGGGATCCTTTTAATACGATATGTTGGTCCTACCTGACTACAGGTCACCTCCACTCGGTGCATGCCGTAGGAGAAGTCATCAGACACAGAGACACCGTCCTCTTTCAGCAGGTCAGAGAACGACGGCCAACCTGCAGGAAACAGTACAATATATAAACCATTAAGTACTTAATACTTACACAATACATTACTCTATGCATGTACTGTAAATCTCTCTGGATTGGTAATAGGTATAAATGAAATACCTATTGACAGTGTTGGTCTATATTACTTAGGAAAGTAACTTCTTTACTACTCGTTACCCCTTAGACAAAGTAATATCATTACTTTACTTATTACTGGAATCGAAGAGTAATATATTACATATTACGTTATTACTTTCCCAAGTTCTCAACACCGCCTTTGAAAAAATAGAGAAGTACAACATAATCTGTTTATTACAAATTAAAGCAGCAAGCGATTTGTAGTGTACATAACTGCGCAGGATGCAGCGTGTGGACTGGATCTACAATCTACTGCACATCTCTGTTGTTAGAGTACCTGTCAATAGCTTGTAAATCTGTTCTATTTTTGCATGCAACAACAAGCTCATTTTAAAAAAGTAACTTGGCGTTACTTGCAAAGTAATGCGTTACTTATTACCCATTTTTGCAGAGTAATCTCGTTACTTTAATTTTTGGAGCAAAAGTAATAATATTACAGTAATATGTAATCTAAAATTAGTTACTGCCCAACACTGAAATACCTATTGAGGGTTATAAAAGGACTAGGGCAGCAGAGACTGAGTTACTGCATGATCTAAGAATACAGGCGGGGAATCGGCTCCCTCATGTGGTGAGGTGTTGGAAGAGCACCTCCTAGATTAACCCAAAACCATGAGTACTGCTGAATTCCTTTGTTTAGTTTTTTAACCTGATCTGTCTCAGACAGACCAGTGTAACAGTGAAAAACAGTGGTGCACACTGTCCTCGCCTATACATTTTGTGTCAATAAAATAACCCCAAAAGTGCTAAACTATCATGCCATGGTACATTACTGCAGTTATTTTTGGCAGCTCAGTTATTTTGGCTGCTTAAATGAGGATCATAATTGATATGTGTGCGTGCAGACACTATGCACCACGCCAGGAAGTGAAATCCTCTGGTGTGTGTGGGGGGGGGGGGGGGGGGGGGGCATTGGCTGGTGGGCGGCGTGCAACAACCTACCTGACCCTGAGTCAAACTTTGTGTCAGACCTGCAATGAGAAAAACACGAAATACAGCGTAAAGTAAAAATGTATAATCAGTCAACTATCATGAAATATTATAATGCATAAACATATGCACAAGCATATACAAATGTGCATGCACGCACGCACACTAAAACATGGTTGACATCCCATGCAGGTAACTGTGATATATACTGTATGTAGTATGTACTGACAGTGATGGGCAAGTTACTGGGAAAATGTAGTAAGCTACACTACTTTCTACTCTCGATAAAATGTAGCTAAGCTACACTACAAGCTATCCCCAGAAAATTGTAGCAAGCCACACGACCAAAGTAGCTTGATGTAGCTTGCTACATCAACACTACACATATAAAAATATATATCTCAACTTAATGTACAACTTTCTAAATAATACTCATAATAATAAAATAATATCAATAAATGTGTATTATATACATTAGAGGGATGTATATTTGAGGTTTTCTACCCATTAAAAGTGGGTGGAATTTGAAAATGTGTGTGGGAAAATGTAGTAAGCTACAATCTTTGTTACTCAAAACAAGTAGTGTAGCTTCACTACAAGCTACTCGAAACAAGTAATGTAGCTTCACTACAAGCTACTCGAAACAAGTAGTGTAGCTTCACTACAAGCTATTCCCAGAACAAATGTAGTAAGCTACACTGCAAGTTACGGGAAAATGTAGTTAAGCTACATAGCTTAGCTACTTGTAACAAGTTACTGCCCATCACTGTGTACTGATATGCCACACACACAGCTCTTACTTGAATAAAGGAGCGTGGCAGACCACACATGTGTAGACACCTTCATCCTTGTGGTCTGTGAACTCTCCTTTGAACGCACTGAGAGACAGACAGACAGACAGACAGACAGACAGACAGACAGACAGACAGACAGACAGACAGACAGACAGACAGACAGACAGACAGACATTCTACTGTTAGACTGACGATAGGTTCTTGGCCAGCAGTGGTACTAGTAGTACCAGTGGGAACTTATGCTGTAAATCAGTGGTTTTCAACCAGTGGTCCAGGGACCACCAGTGGTCCTTGAGAGGGTTCCAGGCGGTCCCCAGCTAAGTTGGTTAACCAGATGAAACGCTGGTTAGCCAGATGTAACTCTTTGAGAGCGTAAAAACGAAACCAAATGGACCCTTGCGGGTCCATTTGGCTTCATGTTTACACTCTCAAGAGTTAAATTATTCTATGCTAATCTAAATTAGCACCACTTAATTAAGAAGTCTAAGAAGGTTGAAAACCACTGCTGTAAATGACTACAGTGTATAAGGGTCAGGGGGGTTAAAGGTTAAAGGAGGTCACCGTACCCCTCGGTGCCTCTCTCCTGGGTCACATGGTACTGCAGAGGGGTCAGACGCTTCTTCAGGTCATCTTGGGTGAAGGTCACCGGGTAGGTCTTCTTGGTCCGACGTGCTCCTGAAAGGGTTAACGCACGCACGCACGCACGCACACACACACACACACACACACACACACACACACACACACACACACACCACACACACACACACACACACACACACACACACACACACACACACACACACACACACACACACCACACACGCACACGCACACACACACACACACACACACACAATGAACTTGTTGATTTGTATCGACAACGACTATTTGCATCACTTCAGCGCTGCATCAGGTTCATCACGATGCGTTCTTATCCAGGCCACTATCAAGTGTTTTCTACTATTCTGCTTCTGTTATTGGAGCCTTCTAAGACAGACAGAAATTGACCTTTTTAAAAGCATAGCTTTAGTTGGTAGGTATATATATCCATAACAGGCTGGATAAGACTAAAGCTTATTGATACCTGGTACCGGATAAGACCAAGGCCTATTGATACCTGGTACCGGATAAGACCAAGGCCTATCGATACCTGGTACCGGATAAGACCAAGGCCTATCGATACCTGGTACCGGATAAGACCAAGGCCTATTGATACCTGGTACTGGATAAGACCAAGGCCTATTGATACCTGGTACTGGATAAGACCAAGGCTTATTGATACCTGGTACTGGATAAGACCAAGGCTTATTGATACCTGGTACTGGATAAGACCAAGGCTTATTGATACCTGGTACTGGATAAGACCAAAGCTTATTGATACCTGGTACTGGATAAGACCAAGGCTTATTGATACCTGGTACTGGATAAGACCAAAGCTTATTGATACCTGGTACTGGATAAGACCAAGGCCTATTGATACCTGGTACTGGATAAGACCAAAGCTTATTGATACCTGGTACTGGATAAATTTGTTATTGTTTTTTTCAGGTGTCAGGCTTTCAAGCCCCAATCCTTACTCTAACTACTATTTGTTACATTTCTATATTAGTTGTTTCTATTTCTATATCTTTGCTCCTCCAGTAGCAAAGATTTGAGTTATTAAAAGATTTGCACAAATGTTTAGGATGATATTAAAAGCAAAAACGACATAGTTCCACACTCACTCCAGAGGACCGCTATAGTTCCACTCACTCCAGAGGACCGCTATAGTTCCACACTCACTCCAGAGGACCGCTATAGTTCCACACTCACTCCAGAGGACCGCTATAGTTCCACACTCACTCCAGAGGACCGCTATAGTTCCACACTCACTCCAGAAGACCGCTATAGTTCCACACTCACTCCAGAAGACCGCTATAGTTCCACACTCACTCCAGAGGACCGCTATAGTTCCACACTCACTCCAGAAGACCGCTATAGTTCCACACTCACTCCAGAAGACCGCTATAGTTCCACACTCACTCCAGAGGACCGCTATAGTTCCACACTCACTCCAGAAGACCGCTATAGTTCCACACTCACTCCAGAGAACCGCTATAGTTCCACACTCACTCCAGAGGACCGCTATAGTTCCACACTCACTCCAGAGGACCGCTATAGTTCCACACTCACTCCAGAGGACCACTATAGTTCCACACTCACTCCAGAGGACCACTATAGTTCCACACTCACTCCAGAAGACCGCTATAGTTCCACACTCACTCCAGAAGACCGCTATAGTTCCACACTCACTCCAGAGGACCGCTATAGTTCCACACTCACTCCAGAGGACCGCTATAGAGATGCGCAGTGACGTCACCGCCCCGGTTCCGGAAGTCTTTTCCCCATTCATTTTTCTCATAGACTTTTCGAAAATAATTTATATCAAGACGATTACGCCGCGGACAAAGCCAACTCGAGTCGTGACGAATCATGATGACACACACAAACTTTTGGGACAATAAAATAATTTCTAAGATGAAAAACGAAACAAAAAGTCTTGTATCTTGCCGTTTTCTACTTCCTCCTAATTATATATTATATGACGATATTGTGTTTGTTGTCATGATTTGTCACGACCCGAGTTGGCTTTGGCCGCGGCGTAATCGTCTTGATATAAATTATTTTCGAAAAGTCTATGAGAAAAATGAATGGGGAAAAGACTTCCGGACCCGGGGCGGTGACGTCACTGCGCATCTCTATAGTTCCACACTCACTCCTGTGGGCCACTATAGTTCCACACTCACTCCAGAGGACCACTATAGTTCCACAGAATCCACACTCACTCCAGAGGACCACTATAGTTCCACAGAATCCACACTCACTCCAGAGGACCGCTATAGTTCCACACTCACTCCAGAGGACCGCTATAGTTCCACACTCACTCCAGAGGACCGCTATAGTTCCACACTCACTCCAGAGGACCGCTATAGTTCCACACTCACTCCAGAGGACCGCTATAGTTCCACACTCACTCACTTCAGAGGACCGCTATAGTTCCACAATCACTCACTTCAGAGGACCGCTATAGCTCCATACTAACTCCAGAAAAAAAAAAAAACAAAACAGTGCATGTGTGTTTAGGATACCTGCTGCGACCGATAGGATATGTTGCCACGGATACAAAAATGGTCGCTATGTTAGCTGACTGCTAAACATCAGTCACGACCGTTACTATTGGTCGGGACTCATTACTATCGGTTACTATCGTCTGCCATGATGCAAGTTGATTTTGCCCTTCCTGATTTTAACACCAGTCATCATTTACAGTAATTACAGCAATTTATAATTGAAGTATTTATAAGACAGAGCGATTTACAGTGCAAGACTCATTTGTGGAAAGAGAACACGTAGTAGTAGAATTATAAGTAAAAGATCATTTCCTTTGGAACAAATGTAGCCTTATATTCAGGACAATAAGGCAATTAAACTATGCATAGGCGATTTACATAAAAAGATATGTAAGTAAATGAGTTGAGTATTTGAAAATGCCTGTAGGAGGGTGAGGTGTGTGCGTGCGTGCGTGTGTGTGTGTGTGTGTGTGTGTGTTGGGGTGGGGCGTGTATCTTCAGACTCCCTTGCAAGCTTTGGCTGGAATGTGCTCCCCCCACCACTACTATTTGGGTTAGGGGCTCCCAAAGGTCACTCAGAGGTCAGTGTAAATTAGCACATTTTTGCCACATCCTGTGTAAAATGTCTCTGTCTCTCTCTCCATCTTTCAATGCCTCTCTGTCTCTCTTTCCCTCTCTCTCGCTCTCTCGTATTGACCACCAGGTGGCGTCTTGGTTCCAGTTACAATAATAAATGTTTATATTCAGATCAATGTGTTTCTATCCAAGTCACAGTAGTGGCTTTAAGATGTTCAAAACATACTGTCCATACATACTGCACTAGTTTATTCAAATCATTTAAAAGGGAATTCCACCCATTTTCAAAAAATTCCTGAGAGGGTACAAATGTAAACCAACTGGACCCTAGCGGGTCCATTTGGTTCACATTTGTACCCTCTCAGGAAAAAGGGGTCTGAAAGAAAATTCATTAACATGGTGAAATACATCTTGATGATGTCATCAGATGTATTTCACCATGTTAATGATTTCTTCAGACCTCCATTTTTAGCAAATATAGAATTGGGGGAACTTTTCTTTTTTTATCATGTCCACACAACATTTCTAAGGTATATTAATAACATATTAAAATGTTGAAAATGGGTGGAGTTCCCCTTTCAGATGTTTAATAAGATACTGTTTATACATACTACACTAGTTTATTAAATTTATTTAAAAGGTTTAATAAAATACTGTTTATAAATCCTACACTAGTTTATTATAATTTATTTAAGATGTTTAATAACGTACTGCTTATACATACTGCAGTAGTTTATTAGTATGTATTTAAAATGTAAGTATACAATATTTCTGTAATTCCACTAAGCCGGTAATAGCAACTCAACGTAAGTGACTAATAGTAAGTAACTAATCATAAGTCAAAGCTATGTGAAAGAGCACTTTCACATAGCCATAGCGATAAATAGATAGAGTGACAAATGGGCATCTTTATTTTCACCAGTGTTGCTGCTTGGAGCATAAACAAAGTTAAGAAATTATCATTAAGAGTGTCTGATAAAAATAACTACATAGTAAATTGTAACAGTAGAACTAGACAATATTCAGCCAATAGGTGTCACCGTTTCACACCACTATGAGGCAGCTGTAGTTCTTTACAGCTCTAGTCAGTCTGGATGTTGTAGTTCTTTTACAGCATGCAGCCTGGACACTGTAGTTCTCTTAGATGTTTCTTTTTTTTACAGCTCTATTGAGGACTCGGCCTCGTGCCAAACTTGTGAAGAGAAATAAAACCAAAACAAAACATTGGGTGCAGGTTAGAGCCACACAGAGCATCCAGTAGCACCCAGGTCCAGGCATTAGGGTTCGTTCGGAAACTCACACCGCGAGTGTGTTGAGTTTGACGGGCGCAGTGGGCGGTGACATTCAGTGTGCCTTATTTACCAGGGAGCAGTTAACACCAAACAACACACCTTCCTCAAAAACAGAATGACTGCCAGAGCCAAATTAATCCTCTCTTATATGGGGCAAGGGTTTTGTTGCTTTTCATTGAAAGAGAGGAGACACACCTGTGACGCAATCACACCTTCCACACTGGCCAAACCCCGTCTCCAGCATAGGGTTGCTCAGTGTGCGCACCAAGCACACTCAGTGCCCTGAATAAACAAACAAAACTGCACCGAACGCACTGAATAAATGAACGAAACCGCACCAAACGCTGTGAATAAACAATTGACACCGCACCAAATGCTCTGAATAAACGAACGAAACCGCACCAAATGCTCTGAATGAACAAACGAAACCGCACCAAATGTTCTGAATAAACAAACGAAACCACACCAAATGCTCTGAATAAACAATTGAAACCACACCAAATGCACTGAATAAACGAACAAAACCACACCAAATGCTCTGAATAAACTAGATCAGCACTTGTTAGAGTGCAAAGTTGCACATTGCGCACAAGTAGGCCATGTCTTACTCGTTTGTGAGCGGAGCAAGCTGATACTCATGACATTAGCTATGAAGGTCTCTTATTCACTCATCATTACGTCATCACCTAAACCAGCCAATCAGAGTAGCCTGAGGGACGACCGACCGCGCACCGATCGCCTAGCTTGCGCCCACTCCGTTCACGCAAGTAATGAACGAAACCGCACAAAAAGCCCTGAATAAACAAATGGAGCCGCACCAAATGCCCTGAATAAACAAACAGAACCGCACCAAATGCCCTGAATAAACAAACAGAACCGCACCAAATGCCCTGAATAAACAAATGGAGCCGCACCAAATGCAGTGAATAAACGAACGACCACAGAGCACACCGGGCGGGGCACACCAGTGCGTTGAAGGTGCATTGCTGAACGAGCCCATATAGTGTTAGACACACAGCACCCAGTAGCAGCACCCAAAGCGTTAGTGTTGGGGCGAGTACACACAAAACAACCTGCTGCCTTGCTTTCTCCAAAGTCAACACCAACCCCGTCCCCATTCAATTTATTTCCAATAGGAGTCACATGGTTGAAGGTAACAGACATGATCCTAGCAGGGGAGAGGAGGCAGCAGAGACACACAGAACAATACAAAGTTGCTGCTTCCAACCATGTGACTCCCATTGGAAATGAATTGAGGGGACAGGGTCGGTGTTGACTTTGGAGAGAGCAAGGCAGCAGGCTGTTTTGCTCTCTAACCGTTTACGTGTGTACTCACCCTTAGAGACACAGCAGCCAATAGTACCCAGAGCATTAGTGTTAGACACACAGCACCCAATAGCACCCAGAGCATTAGTGTTAGACACACAGCACCCAATAGCACCCAGAGCATTAGTAGGGACTTTAAGCTGTAGGACGACGAGCCTCTAGTACGGCAACAGGAAGTCGATCCATGCTCAATAGATAAACCTGCTTGCCTTAGCAGTGTCCACAACGCCCGTTTGACACACGCTGCAAAGATGCGTCACCAAGGTAACCCGTCGCTGTTGCGGATCGCTGTGTGCTTAATGATTTTGACAGCTACGGTGATTGCGTCATAGCAGCTGTACTTCCTGTACGGGTTGCCGTTCTGAAAATTGGGGAGCTTAAAGTCCCTAGTGTTAGACACACAGCACCCAGTAGCACCCAGAGCATTAGTCTTAGACACACAGCACCCAGTAGCTTTAGAAGCACACAGAGGATGAGGTTAGTGGCACCCATAGCGCTAGGTGTTAGAAGCACCCAGTAGCAATAGCAGGCCTGGATCTAACCTGCACTGTCTCTTAGGAAAATGGTCTTTTTTTGTCTCAAATCTCACCTCCTAGATGACCCCAAATCCAGATTGCTGTGGTTACATCTACATGTTTGGGGTCAGGGAATCCAATGGAACTGATTACATTCTAATTGAGGCATGGATGGGTCACTATTTTGCAGTTTTACATGATACATCATAAAAATGCAAAAAAAAAAAAAGCCCTTTTTAACTCTTTGACAGATCAGCAGAAAAGCTAGGCTCGCTCCCATTAGGCTCAATATTAACACAATAATTTATAGAAAATCCTCTGTTGTGAATTTGTACAAATGAATGATATCCAAAGACAGTTTAAGGTGTCTACTTTAAGGGAAAAAATAAAATGAGTTGATCAAGTGTTTCGGCTTTTTTTAATACATTTGGCAAAACAGGCTGTATTTTCACATTTCACTGTTTCCAGGGCTCATTCAGAGATAAATGCATTTAAAGTTATATAATTTATCATTTATCAATGATAGTTGTAAAGTGTGTGAGGTGTTTTCTGGGTTTTGTAGTGTAATCACCACTCAAAGGACTTCATCAGGTGGTGTGCAGTGAGTTAATGAGCTTGTTAATAAAACAAAACCCAAAACGACTTTTGGAGTGATAAACAGACAACAGAATAACCAATCACTCCAAAAGTCGTGGTAAAACAGTTAAGGAGTTAATTAGATGCCTGTATAAGGTCACCAGAAATAATATCGATGAGCCAGTAGGAACACAAGATTTTTGCATGCCATCATGCAGTCCGGCCATTTAGGGGGTCAATGCCCCCCACCCGTGCTTATTCCTAGATCCGGCCCTGCCCAGTAGCACCCACTGGGAGAGCTTTTAGAAGCACACAGCACACAGAGCACCCAGTTAGCACCCAGTGGGTGGAGGTTAGGTTAGCAGTGGGACTGTTAGGAAGGAAGCTTCGCCCACACAGTGGGGAGAGCTCTAGGAAAGAGAAGCCACACAGAGCAGCACACAGAGGGTGCAGGCAGGCTTTAGGACCTGGGGGCAGTCCACACGGCTTCAGAACCACAGGTTGACTCTTGCTGATCAGGTGCAGCAGATTGAAGCCAGACATGACGGGGCGAGAGACCTCTAAACCTGGAGAGAGAGAGATGATGGAGAGAGACCTCCAACTGTGTGTGAGGGGAGAGAGAGAGACAGAGAGAGAGAGACAGAGAGAGAGAGAGAGACAGAGAGAGAGAGACAGAGACAGAGAGAGAGAGAGAGAGAGCATCCCCTTGCATGCCACTCGTTTACATGCATGATTTTAAACCACAACCACACTATTCACACCACACCAAAATGACAGCTGCGTGTGGGAGGAGTTTAGCCAACAGTGATAAGACGTGTGCGGGGAGAGTTTAGCGAATTTAAAGTGACGTCGCAGGACACGGACCAACCAGAAACCTTGGTTTCTATTTCAACCTTCATGTTTCAAATTCACACCTTACTGGAGACTGTCCAGACTGAATACTGTAAACTTTACCGTAATTTACAGTGTAAATTACAGTAATGTGAAGTAGTCATTGTGAAGTGTTTACATTACAGCAATATAACATAGTCATTATGAAGTGTTTACATTGCAGTAATATAAAGTTGTAAAGAAGTGTTTACCTTATGGTAAGGCGAGATTTGGGTGGGGAGTTAACCCTTTAGTCACACATCTCTGAAATACAGTATGTGTAAAAAAAATGTATGTAACTGCTGTGATTTTTTTTAGATCAATCAATCAATTGCTTACTGCACATAAATGGCACTCTGGACCTCAAGGGGGCGCTATAGGCTGGCAAAATGTCTACCAAGTAGTTATTATGAAGTGTTTACATTACAGTGATGTAAAGTAGTCATTATGAAGTGTTTACATTACAGTAATGTAACATTGTCATACTGAAGCTTTTAAATTACAGGAATGTAAAGTAGTCATTATGAAGTGTTTACATTACAGTAATATAACATAGTCATTAGGCCTATGACGTGTTTACATTACAGTAATGTAGTTATGAAGTGTGTACATTACAGTAAAGTAGTTATGAAGTGTGTACATTACAGTAATGTAGTTATGAAGTGTGCACATTACAGTAAAGTAGTTATGAAGTGTGCACATTACAGTAAAGTAGTTATGAAGTGTTTACATTACAGTAATGTAGTTATGAAGTGTGTACATTACAGTAATGTAGTTATGAAGTGTGTACATTACAGTAAAGTAGTTATGAAGTGCTTACATTACAGTAATGTAACATAGTCATTATGACGCTTTTAAATTACAGTAATGTAAACTAGTCATTATGAAGTGTATGCATTCCAATAATGTAAAGTTGTCATTATAAAGTGTTTAAAGGGGAACTCCACCCATTTTCAACATTTCAATATGTCATTAATATGCCTTAGAGATGTTGTGTGGACATGATTAAAAAAAAGTTCCCCCAATTCTGTATTTCCTAAAAATGGAGGTCTGAAAAAAATCATCAGATGTATTTCAACATGGTGAAATACATCTGATGACATCATCAAGATGTATTTCACCATGTTAATGATTTTTCTTTCAGACCCTTTTTTTTCCCTGAGAGGGTACAAATGGAACCAAATGGACCCGCTAGGGTCCATAACTACTACTTGACATTACATTATGATAATGTCAAGTAGTTGTTATGAAATGTTTGGACCACTTCAGCTCAGATCCATGTGCTCTACTGATCAGAGTGCATTGTGGGATATTTGTACTTCTACAACGTGCTCTAACTCAGTGGAACACTTTGAGAACCACAACTCTAACCAAATCAAAGCGGCGGCCCGGTGTATTGTGGGATGTGTAGTTCTGTGTGCGCTAACCAATCAGAGCGGCCGATGGCAGTGGCGGGTAGCAGAGGGGCGTGGCGAGAGAAGATATGGGCGTGGCCGCGCGAGCCATGCGTCTGACGAGGAAGAGAGCCATATGGAGCGTGCACGCAGCGCACACGCACGCACACACGCACACACACCCGGTAACACACACTCACCGAGAGGTTCAAGCTAAAAGAGAAAGAGAGAGAGAGATATTAGTTTGTGTGTGGTATGTTTTTCTATGTGGTGTGTGTGTGACTGTGTGTGTGTGTGTGTGTGTGTGTGTGTGTGTGTGTGTGTGTGTGTGTGTGTGTGTGTGTGTGTGTGTGTGTGTGTGTGTGTGTGTGTGTGTGTGTGTGTGTGTGTGTGTGTGTGTGTGTGCTGTGATGAACAGAAAGCATGCGGTCATTGTTGGGACACACAATAGTTAGAATGACTCGACATAACAGACACAACATGTGTGAAATCTACTTACAACCTTTCCCTGACACTCAGTCTGAATTATCACTGGGTTTCGCTTCATTATTCCCCACGACTGCAGTTTATGAGCAGTCTTCAGTGATTGGCTCATACAGTACCAACCAATCAGAATATTGGGAAATCAGATGATGTTGTGATGTTGTCATGTCACCATTCACAAGACTCCATGTATGGGGGATTTTGGGTGACTCGTGGACAAAGCTATGACCTTTCTGAATATATTCCAGAAAACTTCAGTCAGGCCTACTGTGCAGGTGGCTACAATGTCCCTTTGGTCTGGTGGTTAGGGTGTTGGACTTTCATGTGGGAGGACCTCAGTTCGAATCCCGGGCATTACATATGGGTTAAGTAGAAGTGTGATTTCGAAGCATATTACTGAGTCATCTACAGCAGAGGTTTTCAACCAGCAGAGGTTTTTACACTCTCAAGAGTTAAAATATTCATCTTAATTATTCCTAAGTCTACACAACTAGAGAATGTAGAAGATTAATGGTCATTTTGGTGTATGTTGTATGTTTTGCCTGTTTTGTTTCCCAAATCCAGCCTGGAATTGTGTGTATAAAGTGCCTTTAGTTTAGATTGGGAGTGAAGCGCCACTTGACAGGTGCTATATAGTAGCACCTTTAAGTACATCTCCTACATAGAACAAAAGGTGCTGCAGGTATATAGAACCTTCAGTGCTATACAGCACCAAACACGGTTCCCCTAGGATTACAAGTGAAGAACCGATTTGGTGCCATCTAGTACAGTAAGGTGCACTAATTTGTGAGCTTGTAGATGAGCTTTTCCACACACAATGCTGGGGTTTACACAGTTAAAGGTAATATAGGCAACTTTAGTGTGTACAAACACTGTTTGTAAACACATTTGTTTATAAACAGAATCTAACTCCACTCTATTGACTCATCATGAAACTGCTGGACACGGCTGTGCTGTGATTGGCCAAAACGCTGACTCAGCCCACACAACCCCTCTCTCTCCCCCTCACACATTAGCAACCCCTGTCCTGAGCCAGACACATGTTTTGTTTTCATGATTTGTTGACAACAACAAAGGTCTGGACTGCCTGCAGGACAGAGCAAGTGTCTGTCTGCAGGGAAACAGCTGCAGCATCAGAGTAGAAACAAAATAGAGGGGAAAGGGCAAAAATAGGTATATACAGTATCTATTTTGTTTTTTGGCTAAAAAGTTGCCTCTATTTCCTTTAAACACAAATATAAAAGAATCTACTTTACTGCAATTTAACACTGTTACTGAACAACACACACACACACACACACACACACACACACACACACACACACACACACACACACACACACACACACACACACACACACGCAATGATGACGTGACAGGTTTAACATAACAGTTGCACAGACATCTGTGACCTAACAAAATGAGCGACCTCGCATGATGTAACATGATATGATAGGCTGTGTGTGTGTGTGTGTGTGTGTGTCTTGTTTTGACAGACTGTATCAGATGACACAGCGAACGACGCGCGCACGCATACACAAACATACATATAACACGCGCGCGTGCAACATTATTCAACTATGACAAACAAGTTACGAAGCACACACACACACACACACACACGAAGCGCACACACACACACACACACACACACACACACACACACACACACACACACACACACACACACACACACACACACACACACACACACACACACACACACACACACACACACACACACACACACACACACACACACACACACACACACACACACACACACACACACACACACACACACACACACACAGTTACCTGTGAGCAGGATCGGCAGCAGCAGCAGTGTGAGTCTGGCGTTCATTTGGTTAGTGACTGGATGACTGACAGCTCTGTGGTGAAGCCCCGCCCCCGCAGGGCTGACGGTTGCCGGAATGTGAGAGAGAAATAAGTAAATATTGCAATGTAATATTAAAACATGGTAATGGTAATATTGACATTGTGCTATAGCCTACAGGTAACTGCTATCTAAGTCTACTTAAATATGCCATCTAAACTACTATAGGTTAATTAGTACTGCAAGTGCTATGGGCTGATATGGAGATAGTTTTTTAGATCAAGGGTTTTCAACCACAATTTGATTACATTTTCACCCCAAAGACCAAAGACTAAAGAATTATTTTGGTTTTGTCCACAATTCCAGGCTGTATTTGGCCAACAAAACAGTGTAAACTTCTTAATTAAGTGGTGCTAATTCAGATGATGAATATTTTAACTCTTGAGAGTGTGAAAATGAAACCAAATGGACCCTTGCGGGTCCATTTGGTTTCATTTTTACATTCTCAAGAGTTACATCTGGTTAACCAACTTTCCATCATTTAGCCTGGGGACCACCTGGAACCCTCTCAGGGACCACTGGTGGTCCCCGCGGCCGGACCACCTGTTGAAAACCCCTGACCTATAGGTTAATTAGTACTGCAAGTGCTATGGGCTGATATGGAGATAGTTTAGATTGTGAGTCTGCAGTTCTGACTGCAATGGGAAGTTCATGCTCATTCCATAGTTTAGATCAGTAAGAACCTGTTTGCCAATCAGCAAGTCGGACGGGTCCTGTCGGCTGTCGATGTTGGAGCTTGCTGTCTCTCCAAATTATCCTTTTTTTTCCCTTTTTTTTTTTTCTTTCGAAACGAAATACTCATACCATACAGACATGGCAACCCTGTCTGTGAGCGAATGCCCCAGTGCACCATGGGAGATTCCACTGGCCCTCATTTAGATCTCCAAATATGAGGAGAGAGAGAGAGAGAGAGAGAGAGAGAGAGAGAGAGAGAGAGAGAGAGAGGCTGAGAGAGAGAGAGAGAGAGGCTGAGAGAGAGAGAGAGAGAGAGAGAGAGAGAGAGAGAGGCTGAGAGAGAGAGAGAGAGAGAGAGAGAGAGAGAGAGAGAGAGAGAGGCTGAGAGAGAGAGAGAGAGAGAGAGAGAGAGAGAGAGAGAGAGAGAGAGAGACAGAGAGAGAGAGAGACAGAGAGAGAGAGAGAGAGACAGAGAGAGAGAGAGAGAGAGAGACAGACAGACAGACAGACAGACAGACAGACAGACAGACAGACAGACAGACAGACAGACAGACAGACAGACAGACAGACAGACACACACACAAAACTTATGAAAGTTAAGGGGAAAAACTATATGGAACTATGTTGTATTTATAAAGTTAATACCATGCTAACCTTTATACTGTATATGGATGTTTTGCTATTTATCTCATAAATCTTATACATACATCTTTGAATATATTGACTCACTGAATCACGAAAAGAGCAGAAAGTAACAGTACAATAAAGAATTTGGGGCTCATTATTGATTCTGAATATTAAGTCACACATTAATCGTGTCACCAGGATTGCCTTTTCATCTAAATATTATTACACTAGATAGACTCGGTCGATGGACGAAGCAAAAAGGCTGATCTACGCCTTCGTGTTTTCTCAGCTTGATTACCTTAATGCGCTTTTTCTGTACTGCCAAAGAAACTGTCAGATTACAGTGTGTCCAAAATCCAAGCCAGAATTACTCCAGTTTAAGCTTCACTGCACTGGCATCCAGTTGTCTGAGTTTTTAAAAATATTATATTTTTAGATTTCTTTTGCTTTTGTCCACAATAGCAGACTGGATTCCGCAAACAAAACAGGCAAACATACAGATCAAAATGACCATTAATATCCTACATTCTCTAAATGTGTCGACTTCTTATTTAAATGGTGCTAATTCAGACTCTCAAGATTTTTTTTTTTTTTTTTTTAACTCTTGAGTGTAAACATGGAACTTGTGGGTCCATTTGGTTTCATTTTTACTAGGGAAGACCCGATGCCGATTTCGATACCACAATTTCTGTGTTAGCTGATATCGATACCACAGAGGAATGTACTGTATATACAAAAGAAACGAAAAAAAAATCTTACATGAACTCCACCAACTGGGAATATCAGACTCCTTACTGAAATGTGCACTTGGGCAACTCTAAAGCAAACTCCACATGGCCCAACATTTCATTTAACTACCAAAGTGTCAACCCCTTAGCCCTGTGTCAGACCTGCAGTTGGACTGGTATATTTACCAATATGACCCGATAATGACAAATAAGCGTTGATACTGATACTTTTCCGATACCCATACAGTATTTGCTGATGCCGATATGACCAAAAAGGGTCTGATGCCATACTTTTTGATACAGTATCGGGACATCCCTCATTTTTACACTCTCAAAAGAGTTACATCTGGTTAACCATCATTTAGCCTGGTGACCACCAGGAACATTCTCAAGGACCACTGGTTGAAAACCACTGCCGTAAACCATCCTATCTACAATGACTGCCTGCCTAAATACAGAGCCTTAGAAATAGACAGAATTACACACTCTGTTCATCCCATGGGACTTCAGTCTAATCATGGCAGGTCCTCGACGTAGACTTCTATGAATAGTGACAACCAGAAGTTACTAAATGCTCGTGCAAGCCCATGAACCACGTGACCAGACAATTTTCTGCCCCCTCAATATTACACCTCGGTCTGTTTCCAGGGCTCTGCCTTAGTATGTCCCAACTAAGCACCCCGTTCAGGTCTTCCACTGCTGGCCTGCTTGATGTTCCGCAAAAATGGAAATAAAAACCGAAGTGAAGCAACTTTCTGCTTCTAGGGGCCGGCGGCACGGAACAAACCAGTGAATCAGCTTTCTGCTTCTAGGGGCCAACAGCACGGAACAAAATCTAGCTTTTAAATTCCTTCTTATCCATGTCGTCATTGTATTGCACACATAAAGCTGAGCCTCTTCCATGCCACTGTGGAGTCCGTCCTCCCGTATGGCTGTGAAAGCTGGACCCTGACACCAACCCTTCAGAAATCCCTGGACGGGTTGAATGCTACGAGCTGTTCTGAATGTGGACCAGAACACCCACATTACCAACAAGGATCTGTACGGGCAACTGCCAAGGCTCAGCAAGAAGGTAGCAGCTAGGAGGATGAGGTTGGCCGGCCACTGCCACAGACACGGCGAGCTCCCAGCCAGAAGGCTGGTCCTGTGGAAACTGGGAACCAACACGTGGGCATCGATGGTGACTTTGGTGAGGACTCTCCGCGCTAACGTATGTGGACGTCCTGACTCCTGAAGAAGGATGAGCTGAAAGCTCTTCGGAGCTGGCCGGGTGTATGGAGAACCGGAAGGACTGGAGATCCCGATGGAAACTCGTCTGAGGACGACCAAGAGAGACCACTGCTGTTATTTTAATGTTTTACCCTTTTACCCTTGCCCTTTTTGCATTGCTCACATTTTGAACTGCATTTCATGTCATGAAAGATGCTTTACAAATAGTTTCATTGTTATTATGAAAAACTTGAAATATTTATATATCACATCCAAAAATAATTAATTATGGAATACTGTACATACTGTACAGAATCCAAATATGGATTCCCGGCCTGAAAGGGTTAAAAAGTGTGCTGAAGTTGGCCTCAGGATACATGTAAAGATTGAGGTCATGACCGAGTGTGTCGAAATCCAACATCCTCTGGTACATCAAGATCAGTTTCTTCTCTGCAACAACGTGGAGTCTGTTCTCCTCTATGGTTGTGAACGCTGGACATGGTGAGTCGTATAAACCGTCACAGTGACGGTGAGTCCGCCGTGTAAATTGACACGGTGAGTCTGCCGTGTAAATTGACACGGTGAGTCTGCCGTGTAAATTGACACGGTGAGTCTGCCGTGTAAATTGACACGGTGAGTCTGCTGTGTAAATTGACACGGTGAGTCTGCCGTGTAAATTGACACGGTGAGTCTGCCGTGTAAATTGACACGGTGAGTCTGCTGTGTAAATTGACACGGTGAGTCTGCCGTGTAAATTGACACGGTGAGTCTGTCGCGTAAACTGACATGAGCCTGTCGCGTAAACTGAGCAGGGTTATAATAGTTAACTAAAACTAACTACAACACGAAAACTAAAATCCAAAAAACATTAGAATTAACTGAAACTAATAAAAACTAAAAATGAATGCAAAAAAACGATAACTAAACTAAACTAAAACTGTAATGTGTGTTCAGAAAACTAACTGAAATTATACCCAAAATACACTTAGTTTTAATTTTTAAGAAGCTTCTGAGAGCGTACAAATATGGACCCTAGCGGGTCCATTTGGTTTCATTTGTACGCTTTCAGAAAAAAAAAAAAAACAGCATGAGGAGGAGATGCTTCTAGATCTTCTATCCATAACACTGGGGGTAAAAATTGTGTTCTTGTGGGAGAGTGCAATCATCCAATCTACTAAGAAACTCAAAGCAAGGGTTGAATATCAACCGTTTCCTACTTTTTAAATCCTATACCTGACAACCAAAGCATAGAGAAAAATAAAATAACTAAAACGAAAACTATAACTAAACTAAAACTAAATATTTTCACCAAAATAAAAACTAAATAAAAACTAGCAAACCTGCTCTAAAAACTAACTAAAACTAACTGAATTAGAAAATAAAGCCAACTAAAACTAAACTAAAATGAAAAATCCATAACTATAATAACCCTGAAACTGAGACAGTGAGTCTCTCCTGTAAACTGAAATGGTGATTCTGTCATGTAAACCAGGGGTTTTCAACAGGTGGTCCGGGGACCACCAGTGGTCCTCGAGAGAGTTCCAGGTGGTCCCCAGCTAAGTTGTTTAACCAGATGTAACTCTTGAGAACGTAAAAATTAAACCAAATGGACCCTGGCGGGTCCATTTGGTTTCATTTTTACACTCTCAAGAGTTAAAAAATTCATCATGCGAATTCGTTGTAATCTACACAACTAGAAGATTAATGTTCATGGACAGAAGCAAAGGAATTCTTTAGTTTTTGGGGTCTGCGGGACTAAAATGTCCTCAAATAGTGGTCCGTGGCTCAAATTCTGAATAAATGGTGGTCCCTGGTTACAAAAAGGTTGAAAACTCCTGGTGTAAACTGACATGACTTGTGCTCCCAGAGTGAAACACATTTCACATGAAACAGAAAGTGTCTTCCACAGGGCATAACGTCATCATGATGATGATTAGGGTAACTGTTACCCTAATCATGTTTAACATGACATACTGTATGTAATATACTGTATGTTACCCGGTAACATACAGTATATTAGGGCCATTACTGTAGGTCTGACTGTGCATGCGGTCAGGGCATCAGTATTATATCCAGATCATAAGACCGGATATTGTCTGTGATTTTGAATGTATTATAGTACTGGTGTAAGTGCACTTTCTCTCCTCTGTTTAGACCTGCGCAGTGACGTCACCAGCCCTGTTCCACTAGTGGATTCATCATTCATTTTCCTCATAGACTTTTCGAAAATGGTTAGTTAAAAACACGATTGCCAAAGCCAACTCGGGTCGTGACGAATCATGACAACAAACACAATATTGTCATATAATATATAATTAGGAAGAAGTACAAAACAGCATGATACAAGACTTTTTGTTTCGTTTTTCCATCTTAGAAATGATTTGATTGTCCCAAATGTTTGTGTGTGTCATCATGATTCGTCACGACTCGAGTTGGCTTTGTCCGCGGCGTAATCGTCTTTATATAAATTATTTTCGAAAAGTCTATGAGAAAAATGAATGGGGAATCCATTTCTGGAACAGGGGCGGTGACGTCACTGCGCAGGTCTATTGTAAGTAGAGCTTAAAACAACTGGACCAACAAGATGTGCACATGCACACACTCTACAGTTGTGGTGGGTCAACAGCATTTGCACCAACGCCCATCACACTCTTTTCCTGTCCTATCGCGTGACTGTACGACGGCTTTCTCACCCATCACAAAAAATATAAACTGGCTGGGGACAGGGAGGAACTCCTTATATGGTCAACACAATCTAGGAGGGTTACCGTATTGTCCAGAATATAAGACGACTCGTTTATAAGACGACCCTCATTTTTCAAGACCCATTTACAGAAAAAAAGAACATTGAATGTCAAATAGTATAATCCTGAATATAAGACGACTCCATTTTGAGGATATTTCCATTGAGAAAAAAACATAGTCTTATATTCAGGCCAATATGGTATTTCCAAAAAATGGGGAAAAAATAAGTTATTTGAATTAATTGAAATCACTGAATATACCTTTAATGTGTAACATGTCATCGACGTGCAAACGCTCCATTAGCGGAAAAAGAAAATATATATAAAACAAAAGTCCAAATTCAGAGAATAAAGGCTCTCTCGTTTTTCTTTAAATATTTTGCACCAGAAACTGGAAGCATTTTGTTTCTTCAGTTTTCATGATTTTAATGATTTAATGTCTTTCTGTAAATACGAAGAAAAAAAAAACAAAAGAGTAAAAACAAAAAAAAAATGACACCAAAAAAATAATAATAATCGACAACAAAGGAGGGGGAAAAAAAGCGAAATATAAATGGCGCCCCGTCCTGGAATCGTCCAATCGCATCGTGTTCTGTGTGACCGCCCCGCCTCTTCCTCATGCATAGCTCCGCCCCCCTCTGCTGGGATTGGATGAGTTCCTTTTTTTCTCTCTCTTCTTTATTTTGTTTTTTTGTGTGTTTTTGTTTGTTTGTTTTTTATCAAAATACAGATTTACAAAAAAAGGGAAAAAAAGAAAAAAGGTACAAAGGGGAGGGGCATAAAAAATAAAATAAAAAACCCGTTAAGATTCAGAGCCGTTTGTTACACAGAGCGGTTTGTAGATCTGATATTTCTTTGGGTTTATGTACGGCGGTGGCCATTTTGTTTAATGAGACGCGACAAAAAAAATATAAACAAAAACATTAACGAATATAAACAACAACATGTGAAATATAAATGTCTATTATCAATATAAAGGTCCGTCATTGGTGGGTCGTTGGCTGTGGACTGCCCCCCGCCCCACCCCACCCCACAGGGGGTCCCCCAGCTAAAATGGAACCAAATGGACCCCCCCCACGGCTCCATTTGGTTCCATTTATACACTATGAAAGTTAAATTAACAGCCGGACCCTAGGATTAGGATGGGGTGGGGTGGTCTGGGGGGGTAGGGGGGTGGTCTATGAGTTTTGGGCAGGGGGTCCCGCAGCTAGGGGTCCTCCGGACGGCTTCAGAGGGGTGCTGAGACCCTGAGCCTGAGGGAAACGCTGATGATACCGATCCAAACGAAGATACTTCACTGTTACCAGTTTACCTGGAGAGAGAGACAGAGAGAGAGACAGACAGAGAGAGACAGAGCGAGAGACAGAGAGAGAGAGAGAGAGAGAGAGACAGAGAGACAGAGACAGACACAGAGACACAGAGAGAGAGAGACACAGAGACACATAGAGAGAGAGACACAGAGAGAGAGAGAGAGAGAGGAGGGGGGGTCACATAAGAATTAAAGGTGAATTCCGACCATTTTCAACATTTTTTCTGCCAGTGTACAAATGCAACCAAAATAGCTCAAAGCGCGTCACAGTGTGCCACAATTTGAGCTTGTAGATCTGCTGTTGTTGACACATCTGAATTACAATCCTGATTTTTTTTTTTTGGGGGAATATGACCTCAAGCAGGGATTAAAGTAAAAAGAAATCTTGAGACTGAAAATGATCTTTTGCAAATAAGCACTGAGCTAATTAAATGACCCCTGTGAAATCCTCAGGACTGAAATCAGTACCCAGTACTTAGTACTACTGAGAACTTTAATTCCTGCATCAAGACATTAATTTGCTAGCATCATGTCCCACATGTGTAGACAGTTTGGATCTGGTCACCCTAAAGTTAGCCTGGCCTAATCTGAAATGATTATGGCCTGGGTATCAACCCTAAAGTTGATACCCAGTTCATTATTTAAACATTTATATGCATTGATTCATTGAAAAGCATAATGGATCGATTGATTGATTGATTGACTTACCGTCGAACCAGGATCCGTGCAGAGCCTTGAAGGCTTTCCCTGAGTGCTCTGCTGACACACACTTTACATACACACACCCCTGAACACACGCACGCGCACACACACACACACACACGCACACACACACACACACACACACACACACACACACGCACACGCACACGCACACACACAGCAAAAAGAGGAAGTGTCACGTGATCTCACATCATAACACTGTAGTGCAAAAAGTGAAAATTACCATGAAATTAAAGGGGAAATCCACCCATTTTCAACATTTTAATATGCCATTAATATACCTTAGAGATGTTGTGTATATGGACATGATAAAAAAATAAATCCCCAAATTCTGTATTTCCTAAAAACAGAGGTCTGAAAAAGAAAAAAAAAAAAAATAAAAAAAAACAAAAAAACAAAACAAAAAAACATTAAAAAAATTAATTAAAATTAACATGGTGAAATACATCTGATGACAATCAAGATGTATTTCAGCATGTTAATGATTTTTCTTTCAGACCCCTTTTTCCTGAGAGGGTACAAATGGAACCAAATGGACCCGCTAGGGTCCATTTGGGTGGAATGGGTGGAATTCCCCATTAATTATAATTGTGAGCTTGCATTTATCAAATTAATGTGTAAGCATGTTGCACATGTTGGGGGTCACTGGGGCCACACAGTAAAAAAAAAATGAAACCACAAAGCTAGCAGTAGTTAATTTGCTAATTTGTAGCGGGGTGCCGTCCGAATTTGGATGGCAGATAAGCTGATCTGATTGGATCTCACCTACGTGTTGTCATCCCTGGCCCCTCCCCCTTCCGCCCCTCCACTGCTGTGATACGTCACATCATTTGGAGCCACGCCCACCCTGAAAGGTTGACCCCTCCCACTTCTAGGTCACCGTGGCTAACAAATTAGCACATCCACAGATAGCGCCTCCAGGCTTGAAGCAACAGGCCCTGGTGGTCAAGTTTGGTACTGCAGGCGGGTGGAATTCATGCACGAACGCCCCGAGAGCACGCACGCTCGTTTGCTTTGTGCACGCGGACAGGACAGTTTGTGTTTAAAGAGCCCGTAAAGCAAAAAAATATATGATACAAAATGTATTCCCAGTTTGTCACACCACAGAGTAATGTATTATAGCCCCACAGACCAAATATTTATGAATAAAAAAGTCGCCATGTTTCAGAAATGATGTTTAAACATGTGTGAAATACAATGGAAAAAATTCTGGCCTGATTCTCCAGGACTGTAGGGGCGTGGCCAGTGCTGTAAGCTCATTAGCATATTCATGAGCAGCATGCTAATTAGCATATCTCGCCGTCCAAACCATACAGCCTAACTGTCTGTCAACAACAAGCCAGTACTACAGCGCGCTAACTTTACTAGCGTCGTGTGTGTGTGTGTGTGTGTGTGTGTGTGTGTGTGTGTGTGTGCCATGCGGATCTGAGAAAAGAGACTGACTACAGCGGTCCCATCATCATGGTCCCATAGCCTGTAGGAACGGCCACGGTCGGTCCCTCCAGGCTATGGGACAGGAGTTACGACAACTCCGTCCACTTCATGGGGTTAGTCCAATGGCGGCTCTTTTATTTTGCTGCCCTCATTGAAAACAATGCATTTCCATCTCCAGTGTGTCCCTATTCGGGCTGCATGAACAGCGCTGCAGCCTAAGTCTATGGCTGCAGCACTCAGTTTGTGACCCCTCGATGTCGCAACTCATCTACTAGATAGCTCTGATAGTACGCAGCGGGGCTGACAGGCAGTGTTGCCAACTTGGTGCATTTGTCACTATATTTAGTTTTTTTCCCAGACGCCACTAGCACCAATATTAATGAAAAAAACTCCTGGCGGAAAATCCAAGTGCTTTTTTGGTATGAAAATGGTTGAAAACCCACTGCTCTATCACATTCTAGTGCAGTTTGGAAGTGCCACTAGTGCATTTTGGATTTTGGCAGTTGGCAATACTGCTGACAGGCAGCAGCAGCAGTTAGATAGTCCTTGAATGTGAAAACGTTGCCAAGCTCTCCATCGACCGTTACTAAAACACAGTAGTTTTCAGCTGTCATCCACAAAATCGCGCATCGAGAGCAAACATGTCAGTGCTTGTCAGCCTACAGGCAAAACACACTGTAGTAACTATGCTTTCTTATATGGTAGCTACTAGCTAGCTATCAACCAACACCACCACCACCACCAGCAGCTCCGCTCCGCTGTGAAGAAGAGGGGGCGGGGCTTCGGCTTCTAACTGACTATATGGAATATGATTTATATACAGTAGTACTGTAGGCTCATTAGCATAATTCGTCGTGACTACGTCATCAAGACGAATTATGCTAATGAGACAAAACCTACCCATGAGATTAACCAAAACACATAAAGTGGTCCTATTCTACAATGCTGTAAAATAAAGTTTTAGTTTTTTGTCCAGGGGTATAAAAATGACTTTTGTACATGATTTTCATGTCTACAAGAAAAAGGCTGAATTTGGTTTACGGGGTCTTTAAGTTGTTTTCTGGATGAACCAGCGGTCCTCACGTCATATACTACCTCTCAAAACAAAACAAGCAAGTCCGCTCTCTATATTTATAACTCTATGCAAATTAGTCCAGGTTTTCTGTTTTTGTGCAACACGGCCGAAAATTAATGACTGGGTGTTGAGGCTAATTTCAACTTGACACAAGATTCTACAGCTTTCTGTGTCAGAGACGCTCAAAATATTTCATGCCAAGGACTGCCAGAATTATCTGTATTTGCCCTTGTCCACTGGACAAAAAATGACTTCTAAATCTAGTTCACCAAGGCAGAGAGTCCACTGCATCTTTGATTCATGACGTTTATCATCGTATGTGTGTGTGTGTGTGTGTCCTACCTCTCTGGAGTTCTTGTCCACAGCGATGTGAACGATTCCATCGTTGTCACTGCATTTCTCCAGGATGGCCTCATGGATGGCTAGGTGCCAGTTCTCACCCACCTCCCTACACACACGCACGTGCACACGGATACACACACACACACACACCCTGTGAGTGCAAGGAACTACTAGAAATCAGTCCACCTGAGATTTCTTTCCACAGGGTCTAGAATTAAGACCAACCCACAATTAGCCCTTCTCTAAGCCCCTCCCCAATCCGTCCTCGTCCAATAGACCTGCACAGTGATGTCACCGCCCCGGTTCCGGAAGTGTTCCCCAAAAAACACAAATCATGATGACACACACAATATCATCATATAATATATAATTAGCAAGAAGTAGAAAACGGCATGATACAACACTTTTCGTTTTCGTTTTTCATCTTAGAAATTATTTGATTGTCCCAAAACATTGTGTCTGTCATTATGATTTGTCGAAAACACTTCTGAAACCGAGGTGGTGACGTCACTGTGCAGGTCTACAGGCACGTTAGAAGAGGAGGGAGAAGACAGGAAAGCTTGACCTGCATAGCAACAGTTGCTAAACTATTTGGATTGACATTGGACGGTGGGGTTTAGAGAACGGCGACCGCCTAGTGTTTCATTTAGCAGACGGATGGACAGGTACTTACATGACAGGATCGAACATGTTTCGTATCTTCAGACACGGCGTCAGACTGTTTGGAGGAGAGTTCCT
>CM076987.1:7107864-7437864 GCA_039105355.1 Benthosema pterotum
AGATTTCTAGATTTGATCATTTTTATACATGTAATCAGCAAAATAATTCAGTGTTTTTAATGACACCTGTCTTTTTAAACCTGTGATCAGGCTGAATGTTGAATAAACTAAACAAAAAAAAATTATCATGCATTTATCAGAGATAAATTAATCAGAGATAAATGCATTCATCACGCATTTATCAGAGATAAATTAATCAGAGATAAATGCATTTATAAGAGATAAATTAATCAGAGATACGTACATTTAAAGGTAGGGGAAGTGATTTCACTTTTGTCAGATATCACCCCCCCAAAAAATTCTGTTAAAATGCTCTATTATAAGGTGTGGAAACTAGTCTTGGGCGATATTGATTTTTTAATATCGATATTGATAACGTGATTAAAACCGGTATTCTCGATATTACCGAGTCTAGCGGCCAAACCACCGACTGCTGTCCACGAGGGCTCGTGATCTTCTCTGTCCGTCCCCCCTGTCCCCCCTGTCAATCACGACGAGCAGCGCAATCACGACGATAACCATTTCCCCCATTATATGTTAAATTAAACCCTTGTGCATCCACCCTGTGGATATCAAACATCTACATCAAAGGACAACACCACAGCAGACGATCACAGCACACCATGCACAGACAGAGTAGCCAATTGTATTTAAAAATCAACTGAAATCAACTGCCACCGCACCGCAGCAGCGAGCAGACTGCGCACGCATGCAGACACAGACACAGACACAGACACAGACACAGACAGAGACAGAGACAGAGACAGAGACAGAGACAGAGACACAGACACAGACACAGACACAGACACAGACACAGACACAGACACAGACACAGACACAGACACACACACACACACACACACACACACACACACACACACACACACACACACACACACACACACACACACACACACACACGAGGAGGAGGAGACGGCAGCGGGTCCTGCCTTCACCCGCCGAAAAAAACTAAACAGGCCGGACGCAATGATTGACTTTTATTTCACCGAGCAGGCGCATCTGTCTCACATGGGAGAGAGATAGAGAGACGGGGGAGAGAGAGAGAGAGAGAGAGAGAGAGAGAGAGAGAGAGAGAGAGAGAGAGAGAGAGAGAGAGAGAGAGAGAGAGAGAGAGAGAGAGAGAGAGAGAGAGAGAGAGAGAGAGAGAGAGAGAGAGAGAGACGCGTGCTGCAAGCCTATATTTGTACTTATCTTGTCCAGTGTTCTGTTTCACGTTGTTTGGCCATGCCTAACAGCAGACGCAGGAAAAAGCAAAGATGCAGGGAATCCGTCGCGAGGAAAGAGGAAAACTCCTCTATCAAGTCGATTAGGCTACTAATGAATGTGGAATGCCAGTGCGTGTCTGTTGTCTGTTGCGTGCGCTCTGCCATGTGCTTTGCTTTGAGAACATGCCTGATCATTGCCGAGCGCAGTATGGAACGTTCTCCTCAGATATGCATATTTTGGTATTATTTATTGCTCGATTTCGCGGTCCCACTTACTTTATCTTGCACCTTTCCCTCCCGCAGGCATTTTCATGCCGCCCGCGCTGCAACATTTTGCGTTTGGTCCCGCCGGCGCCGCGGGCTAAAAATAATAATAA
Source organism: Benthosema pterotum (assembly GCA_039105355.1). Taxonomy (NCBI): domain Eukaryota; kingdom Metazoa; phylum Chordata; class Actinopteri; order Myctophiformes; family Myctophidae; genus Benthosema; species Benthosema pterotum. The sequence goes on from CM076987.1 coordinate 7,109,468, forward strand.
AATCGATCGATTGTCGACATTGGGCCGCGACACGTCACGTTGGTATTCCAAATATGTGTCGATTAACATCCCTAGCACTGGTCCCTGAGAGCATGAGGTCCATTTGGTTTCATTTTGTGATCTCAGGAGTTACAGATCCATAAGGGTCCGTTTGGTTACAAAGGATCCATCATTTAGCTGGATCTAACTAGCGATCCTCAAACAATCAGTGCCGCCATTACAAAAAAAAAAAACAGCAACCAAGGCTTTTTTAACCTTACCTTGTCTCCAAATAACAGGTCAACCACCAAATATCAGGAAAAAGATCGCTATTAGATCCAAAAGTCAATAAATCCAAGCTCCTTCAGTGTACAGATCCATAAGGCCCCTCTGTCCCTCTACTACACTCTCTCCGTCTCTCTGTTTGTTGTGTGGTTGCTATGGAAACCGGTAGCTGACACACGTGGCAGGGAGAGCCACGTGGGTCTCTCTCTCGTTCAGTCCAAACAACGCACACGTGTTCAGTAGCATTAACAGGGGAGTCACTAATTGCAGCTGGCTATGTGCAGAAGATAAAAGGTGGCATTCTCAGTCCATATTATTTCATTAAACGGTATATAATTATACACATCATATACACCCAACGAAACCACTCAATGGACACAGCAAATACCAGTTTGAATTCTCAAAATCCGTTCAGAATTGAAGATGCATAGAAGGAATCAAATCTCAACTCTTTGCCTTGCGACATGAACGGGCGGAGCTGCTGCGTGGTTGTTTTTCTTTTTTTGGACGATATTGTTTGGAGGGGACGGTAAAATACGATATTCGGTATTCGGTATTTTTTGTAAATCCTGCGATATTACTCGGTATTGATTTTCAATATCGTGGTAAACGGTAATACCGGTATATTGCCCAAGACTAGTGCAGACCATATATGGAGTTTCCCCCTCCCCCACGTTAGCAGAGGAGCTAATAAAAGTTCCCCAGGTGGAGGGTGAATTCTCCTCCAATCAGGATCGAGCAGCAGGTTCACATAGTGTAGCTACTGTTGGGGGCCCCTAGTGCACCAGGCTGGTACTACACCATGAATTTCAAATCACTTACCCTACCTTTAAAGTTATTTCATTTACCGGTATCATCATTTATCAATTAAAGTTGTAAAGTGTGCGAGGAGTTTTCTGGGTATTGTAGTGCAGTGGTTTTCAACCATTTTCATGCCAGGGCCCACTGTTTATTCAGCATTTGAGCCATTTGCCCCAAAACTAAAGACTTCTTACGTGTCCACAATTCGCAAGCATTGATCAAAATGCAAATTCCCTAATTGTGTATACTTCTTAACCAAGTGGTGCTAATTCAGATGATGAATATCTTAACTCTTGAGTAAGATATTTTCTCAAAGAGTTACATCTGGTTAACCAAATTTCCATCATTTAGCCTGGGGCCCACCTGGAACCCTCTCAAAGACCACTGGTGGTCCCCGGACCACTGGTTGAAAACGCCACTTAAAAGAACTCTTTGACAGATTAGCAGAAAAGCTAGGCTCGCTCCCATTAGGTTCAATAGTAACTAAATCATTTATAGAAAATCCTCTGTTGTGAAGTTGTACAAATGAATGAGCTCCAAACACAGCTTAAGGTGTTTACTTTAAGGGAAGAAATAAAATCAGTTGTGTTATGTTTCTTTTTTTTTTTTTTTTTTTAATACATTTGACAAAGCAGCCTGTATTTTCACATTTCACTGTTTCCAGGGCTCATTCAGAGATAAATGCATTTAAAGTTATACAATTTATCATTTATTAATGATAGCTGTAAAGTGTGTGAGGTGTTTTGGGGGTTTTGTAGTGTAATCACAACTTAATAATAATAATAATAATAATAATAATAATGGATTGCATTTTTATAGCGCTTTTCTATGCACAGCGTGATACTCAAAGCGCTTACAATGGTCCATTCATTCATACATTGGGAAGTAGAGCGGCGAACAGTCAACGCCAGCGTCCCCACTTCCCACATTCATACACCAGTGGTGGTAACCACTGGAGGCAAGGTAAAGGACTTCATCAGGTGGTGTGCAGTGAGTTAATGAGCTTGTTAATAAAACAAAACTCAAAACGACTTTTTGGGTGATAAACAGACAACAGAATAATCAATCACCCAAAAAGTCGTGGTAAAACAGTAAAGGAGTTAAAAGAACTTTATGAGGAGGTGCGTGGTGAGTTTATTAATAATTTAAAAAGTCTAAAACGACTTTTGGAGCAATACACTGTTGTAAATCAATCCCTCCCAAAGTGGTGGTAAATCCGTCAAGGAGTTTAAAGGTGAGGTTACCTGCCAGGATGAGCGCCACCCGGTGGACCACGGTGAAGAAGGCTCGTCTCAGACGACACAGGAAGGACATGTTGGGGTGGAGAGACTCCATGGAGAACACGTCCCCCACCTCTGTTACTGCCCCCTGGTGGTCCGGAGGGCCTGTTAACCTGTTGAAACACCAAGCCGTGAGCACCATAGATATACCTGTATATAGCTAGCTGGCCATCTTACTAGGGCAGGGGTTTTCAACCAGTGGTCCGGGGACCACCAGTGGTCCCTGAGAGGGTTCCAGGTGGTCCCCAGCTAAGTTAGTTAACCAGATGTAACTCTTGAGAACGTAAAAATGAAACCAAAACCAAAACCAAATTTGGTTTCATTTTTACACTCTCAAGAGTTAAAATATTCACCATCTTAATTAGCCCAAGTCTACACAACTAGAGAATGTAGAAGATTAATGTTTGCCTGTTTTGTTTCCCAAATCCAGCCTGGAATTGTGGACAAAAGGAAAATGAATCTTTTAGATTTGGGGTCTGTGGGGCCAAAATATCCTCAAATGGTGGTCCGTGGATCTAATCCTGAATAAATGGTGGTCCCTGAGACGAAAAAGGTTGAAAACCACTGTACTAGGGTACTTCAATACACTATGCTCTATGGCAGCTCAAACAAAAACAGCTAGAACTCGCTCAAAACCTGACAGATTTACAAACGGATTGCTTTATTAGAAACGTCATCAACCTGGCTATGATTTAAGATTAATTTTATGTTTTCTAAAAATGTCATATAAAGGCTCATATGTATGCGGACATCTCATTCTGAACCTGATCCATTCCATGTTCACATGTTTCTCATTTTCAAATCCTGTAATCCTTTCATCCCCTGAATTACATTATTTACGTATACCCTGACCTACTGTATGATGACATTGAAAATAAAATCTATGTGTTTAACCCATTGTGTCCTGAGCCTCGATTGGAGTTTCTGACACCAGATTATACAGTAGTTCCTGACACCAGATTATAGCTGCAGCAACATTCTAGCTTTTGACGCTAGATTCTACAGTAGTTTCCGACACTAGATTCTAGTTAGTGACACTAAATGATAGTTTCTGATGCTAGGATCTCCTTTTCGACACTAGAATCTAGTTTCTGACGCTAGAATCGAGTTTTTGACACTAGATTCTATAGTTTCTGACACTAGATTCTAGTTTTTCTGATAAATCTGTGCTCCTGTGTCAGTGATGCTAACATATTTCTAGCCAAGGACCACCAGAATTATCCATATTTGGCTGCGGACCACCATCTGAAAACATGTTGTTCTCGGGGTTCCCCAGAAGCGAAAAATTGAGATAAAATGTTTGCTTCCAACATAATGTATTCAGAGATTTGCAGCACATTTTCACAATTTTTCAAAAATAGCAGAACAACAAGCTCATGTCGCGCCACTCGGTGGCGCGACATGAGCTTGTTGATCTGCTATTTTTCAACAGATAAAACACCAAAACGCGTTCAGGACACTAAGGGTTAACCACTTGAACCCAGGAATATAACATAGGAATATATAAGATCTGCAAGCTCACATGTCATAAGATGACACAATGTAAGCTTGCTCATCTGCTATTCTTTGTCAGAGAATGAATGCAGGAATCTTTGAATAACAGCTTGGAGATTTATATGTATGGTATTGAAAAGGAATGCCAGAAATAGTTGTGTAGTAAATGAATGATTAATTGAACGCACCTGATCCCGACCACGTCTTCTCCAGCTTTGATGATCCATTCTAACGACGTCAACACGAACCCTCCGAAGGCCTCATTCTGACTCTGAAAGGTTCAAATAAAACCTTTATTTAGCATTCTGACCCCAACAGGTTCAAATAACATTATTTAACAAAAAAAAAAAAAAATACAAAAGGTCTAGAGGTCAAGGGTTAGAAGACAAAGGTCTTTTAACACTAAAGGGTGGAAAGAGAGACTGCTATTTGATTGGTTTAGGGTCAAATCCACTTTTGGGACATTTTGAGGGTTGAAATAAATAAATACTAAGTCAACAGAGGTCCCCAAATTATCTGATTGTTTATAAACCGGGAAACATAAGTTCGGAAACCCTACTTTAAGAATGATGTGATCCACCTTAATTATAATACCAATTGGTATTGTATCTCATATCGTTTTAATCATTGATTAGTTACCTTTCAGGGGTTGACACTAAGGTCTCCGAGGCACTTGCCCATCGGGAAAGTGCAAGTCAGGTTCTACTTGCCCTCAGGTCATGGTCACTTGCCCCACAAAAATATATTGTAAATTTTGCATTTAAGTTTACTTCCTACTTGGGTGCTTTAAACCAGGGGTTTTCAACAGGTGGTCCCTAAGAGGGTTCCAGGTGGTCCCCAGTTAAGTTGGTTAACCAGATGTAACTCTTGAGAACGTAAAAATGAAACCAAATGGACCCTTGCGGGTCCATTTGGTTTCATTTTTACACTCTCAAGAGTTAAAATTCATCATCTTAATTAGCCCAGGTCTACACAACTAGAGAATGTAGAAGATTATGTCATTTTGATCTGTATGTTAATTTGCCTGTTTTGTTTCCCAAATCCAGCCTGGAATTGTGGATATCTAGAAAGCAGGGAAAGACACAGAGGCAGAGTGCAATGACTGCCTTCAAGACAAATTTATCTTGTGTTGTGTTATAGTGCACTAAGTCGCACACTTGCCCGATCGGGCAACCAAGTAGCAGTCTTCACTTGCCCCACCATTTTTTTACTTGCCCCGGGCAAGTGGGCAAGTGTTAGTGTCAAGCCCAGCCTTTACAACAAGGTATGTCTTGTAGAGATCAGAAAATCCTGGAATGAGTAACACTGATAAACGTGTGGGCCGCGCCCCAAAAAGCATTAGGCAGATTAAAGGCCTATTCAGAGATGGATTTTCGGTGCCCACCGCGACCACCGCGACCACCGTTTCCTACAATAAGACGTCATACCACCGCAACCACCGCACCTCCCAGCCCTCCTCTCGGATTTTACTAGTTTACTAGTACTAGTTCCAGTACTTGTTTTTAACGGCTGCCAGCTGGTAAAAAAAAAAAGAAAGAAAAGAAAACACACCACAGCACGACGGCCAGGAGGAGAACGAAGGGATTCAATGATAGACACAATGACATAAATAGAATACTAAATAAATATAAAAGCAGCAGAATTTATTATAATTGAGGTAGGAAGTAGAGAAAAGCAGAGGGGAAAATAAACAACAATGGACGCGAGGAGAACAGGGGAGGGAGGGCGAGGTGCTGCTAGTGGTATATGAGATAGCGGTGGTCGCGGTGGTGACAGACTATATAATAGCGCGCGGTGCGGTGTTCTGAGCGGTGGTCGCGGTGGCCACCGAAATTCCAGACTCTGAAAGAGCCTTAGGCAGTTTAAGCATCAACTCTTTTCACAACAGCTCCCCTATGGCGCAGTCGTCGTAGCCGCCAACATTGTTACGCAAACAGCCATCCGCAACGGCGACAGGTTACCATGGTGACACGTCGATGCAGCGAGTCGCACACAGACGTTGTAGACACTGTGTTAAAGTGTAGGTTCTGGGCCCAGGCGGTTAGCTCAACCGTCTGGGCACCCCGGCTGCTAAGCCAGCCTGACGGCGTGCCCCGGGTTCGATTCCTGAGCCCCGGCGGACTTTGCCGCATGTCACTCCCCATCTCTCTCCCCCCTTTCCTGTCAAACTAATGTCCTATCAATAAAGGCAAAAAGCCCAAAAACAAATCTTAAAAAAAAAAGAAGTGTAGGTTCTGCCGTAGTAGGAACAGCTGCTACGGCAAGCAGGTTTTTACACGCTCAAGAGTTAGAGATCTAGAACAGTACGTTTTAACAGCAGGCGATGGACAAACGACATCGGCCGACATCAGCGACGCGGTCGGTCATTACCGTATATTCTCGCTTCGAATGGCATGCAAGATGAGTACCGTAAACGACGCTGTTGTGGTGCACTGAAAAAAAGGAGGGTGGAGGAGGAAGTGGGGCGGAACTAGGAACCAAACTGCGCCGAATGGTTCGGGGTCGAGGGGGAAAAAAAGCAGCACTTGACTCTGATTGGCTATCCCCGGGCGATGTTCGGACGTTTTGGCCGAAAAGCTCAGCAATTCCCATCTTTTCGGCTGGCGTTGCCCCGCCCACTTTTTCAACCGCTCTCTTCGCTCTCATAGACAAATAATGGATGTCGGCCGACGTCGTTTGTCCATCGCTGGCTGTTACAACGTACTGTAAGGGTCCAGGTCCCCCACCCTTTCAGGAGAGCCTAAAATCACCTATGCTTCAGCAGGGCTTGACACTAACACTTGCCCGCTTGCCCGGGGCAAGTAAAAAAAATGGTGGGGCAAGTGAAGACTGCTACCTGGTTGCCCGATCGGGCAAGTGTGCAACTTAGTGCACTATAACACTACTCAAGATAAATTGGTCTTGAAGGCAGTCATTGCACTCTGTCTCTGTGTCTTTCCCTATCTCTACCCATCTCTCTCCCAGGTTCATTTGGTTCCGAACTATCATTTTGCTGGGGTCAGGGACCACTGGGTCTGTGACCACTATGGGCTAATTAAGATGATGAATTTTAACTCTTGAGAGTGTAAAAATGAAACCAAATGGACCCGCAAGGGTCCATTTGGTTTCATTTTTACGTTCTCAAGAGTTACATCTGGTTAACCAACTTAGCTGGGGACCACCTGGAACCCTCTCAGGGACCACTGGTGGTCCCTGGACCACTTGTTGAAAACCCCTGGTTTAAAGCACCCAAGTAGGAAGTAAACTTAAAGGCAAAATTTACAATATATTTTGGGGGGGCAAGTGACCATGACCTGAGGGCAAGTAGAACCTGACGGCACTTGCCCGATGGGCAAGTGCCTCGGAGACCTTAGTGTCAACCCCTGCTTCAGTGCCTATGACAGAAGCATTTATCAGTCATTAACCCTCGACGTACCAGCAGGTAGGCGGTTGCCTCCGCGATGGACAAGGATCTGTTGGGATGTTTGAGGTCGTCTGAACTGCTACACTCATGTTCACCTGCAAGGGGTAAAAATATATGTCAAATACGTCAAATAAAGTTCCAATACTACACACTATATAGTATATAATATAGTCATTCATACTAACAAATTCATATTATAATTCATTCATAATAATGAATATAATTGTTTAAAGGACAACTTTGTTGTTGTTTTTACAACCAAGGTTCATGTTTTAGGTTGTTATTAGAGAAAGTACAAGATGGAGGTTAATTGTTTTACATTCGTTGCTTTCTTTAGTTTCAGGGGTTTTAGCTATGGGAGGGGGCATTGGAACATGGTCCAAAATACGTATTTGTTTACAAAATTTTAGAGTGATTTCATTTTTTATTGTCTGCTACAGCCCTAATGATGGAGTCCAGGATCTACTGAATGTGAAGGATATAAATGCATGGACGGTATATAAATCCCTTTAACTGTTTTTTCCAAACAGAAAAGTTCATCTATCTTATTTCTACTGAACAACGTAATAATTATATTCAAGTAAAAACTAAATGCGAGTACTGAATGTCTGTCACAACGTCGACCAATCAGGGACTGGCTGACGACGAGGGACAGACGCCAAGCTGACAGGAGTCAGAGATAAGTTGCATGCTCTGCTCGCTCACAAGCAGGCCATTCATTCATGGCTCAAGTTGCCAATAATAGACGATAATAATTACCAGCGATGCGAGCCAGATGGTCATGGAGGTTCAGCAACAGCTTCAGAATGATGTCCTTCTCTGTCTTGTTCTATGAAACATACAAGATGTTACAACAAATATCACAACAAAGGGTCAATACCGTAATTTCCGGACTATAAGCCTCTACTTTTTTCACATGCTTTTGACCCTGCGGCTTATACAACGGCGCGGCCAATCTATGGATTTTTACAGGTGGTTTTCTTAACAGGGGTTTTCAACAGGTAGTCCGGGGACCACCAGTGGTCCCTGAGAGGGTAGTCTGGAGGGTTGGCTTCCAGACTAAATGATGGAAAGTTGGTTAACCAGATGTAACTCTTTGAGAGCGTAAAAATGAAACCAAATGGACCCTAGCGGGTCCATTTGGTTTCATGTTTACACTCAAGAGTTATGATATTCACCATCTAAAAATTAGCACCACTTAATTAATAAGTCATGGTCATTTTGATCTCTATGTTTTGCGAAAATCCATCCTGGAATTGTGGACAAAACCAAAAGAAACCTTTAGTTTTGGGTTCTGTGGGGTGAAAATGTTGTCAAATGGTGGTCTGTAGCTCAAATGCTGAATAAATAATGGGCCCTGGGATCAAAAAGGTTGAAAACCACTGCTCTAACATGAAGCTTGTTGTCTGGTGCGGCTTATAGTCAGGTGCGGCTTATACATGGAAAAATGAGTATTTTGCCCAAATTTAGCTGGTGCGGCTTATATTCAGGTGCGGCTTATAGTTCGGAAATTACGGTAACTAAATACAAACGTGTGTTAATCAGGGTGTAAATCTCCATTTACAACGATTAAATGGTTAATCATCCAACACTGGCCCAAACATGTCTGTTACAATACAGTCGACTAGTAATAAAACTGAAAAGAAATGATCGACTTACATATGAGGTGTCAAACTCTGCTCCAAACGGATGGTTCTTTACTGCAAAGAATAAAGGAAAAAAAAAAACATACATTAGATGTGTTCCACTTCCAAATGAATGGTTCTTAAAATCGACACTATAGTTCGAGTTTCTTTTTTTTTACTATAGGGTTTCTTTTTTATTTTATCTACTACAGTCCTAAGAAATATTATACAGAGGCAGGAGCTAGCCGACCAAGTCACCCTGCTCAGTGTTGAGCCGGGTGTTATACACTACCAGTAAAAAGTTTGGGGTCACTTAGATGAGGCAAATGACTATTCAAGCTGCATCAAATTAAAGGGGAAACACCCATTTTCAACATTTTAATATGTCCTTAATAGACCTTAGAGATGTTGTGTGGACATGATATAAAAAGTTCCCCCAATTCTGTATTTCCTAAAAATGGAGGTCTGAAAAAAATCATTTACATGTTGAAATACATCTGATGACATCATCAATTCAGACCCATTTTTCCTGAGAGGGTACAAATGGAACCAAATGGACCTGCTAGGGTCCATGTGCAAATGGAACCAAATGGACCTGCTAGGGTCCATTTGGTTCCATTTGTACCCTCTCAGGAAAATTTTAAAAATGGGTGGAATTGCCCTTTAAAAGGTTAGTTCGTTCAAACTTGGCCCACGGCTTTGTTCAGTTTTAAATTTTGGCCCACTCTGTATCTGAGTTTGACACCCCTGGTCTACAGTGAAGAGTTGACTCCAGGATGCAGACCTTCAGGGCCAAGTAGCAAATCACATACTGAAACATCACACTGATGACCGACCAACCCATCGCTTAACTTGCGCTCGCACTGCTCACACAACCAATGTTGGTAGGGCGTTCCACATTTTGGTGGCAGTGAAAATAACTTAGTCCTTTGTGCCAAATATGGGTTGCACATGGTTAGTTGCACTCTCTCTCTCTCTCTCTCTCTCTCTCTCTGTGTGCGTTCGTTCATGCGTACATGTATACTCACCGGTGACATCCCCGGGTGTCCCTGGGGGTCCCCCTCTCATCCTCAGGTACAGCAGACCCAGTAGGAGGAAGAACAGACAGGCTGCACTCAGCAACAACATGGAGAGGTAGTGAGCGCTGACACGCCCCCTACTGGACACCTGGGGAACAAACAAGCATTGATTAGTCACCCCTATGACAAGGTATATACACCATACCTGGGCATTATGGGCCCGGGGGCCAAATGCGGCCCTTTGGCTGACTCTGACCGGCCCCGAGGACCACCAGTGGTCCTTGAGAGAGTTCCAAGTTAAATATGGAAAGTTGGATAACCAGATTTAACTCTCTCACGAGTTAAAATATTCATCATCTGAATTAGCCAGAGAATCTAAAAGAATGGTCATTTTTATAATCTACATTTGACTGTTTTGTTTCCCAAATCCAGCCTGGAATTGTGAACAAAAAGCAAAATAAATCTTTAGTTTTCGGATATGTGGGGCTAAAATGTCATCAAAGGGTGGTCCGTGGCTCAAGTACTGAATAAATAGAGGGCCCCGGTATCAAAACGTTTGGGCTTATTCTTACTTTCGTCTTGAAATTAAATTAATATTACATATTACGACTTTAGTTCAGCCTTTAGTCTTGGCCCTCCACAATATTTAATGTACCGTATCTCAAGTGGCCCCTTGGGAAAAATAATTGCCCACCCCTGGTGTACAGCGTGTAGAGATCAGACATTCCTGGAATGAGTAACACTGATAAATGTGTGGGTCGAACCCCTCTGTGCCAGAATGAAATGTTCTGGCATTTCAATGAACTTCGAGTGCTGGCAGGTGTGTGACACTCACAGGCGTGTGCCACCCAGTCACAGGTGTATGCCAGGCACATAAGCATGGATCTTGTCACTTTCTTGACTTTGTATATGTTGTTTATGACCCCCAGTTCTCCAGAATCAGCCTTAAAGCAAGGTTGAATTTGCCATTTTAGCAACGTGTTGGGGGTTTTCGACCCACACGTTAAGCAGTGTTGCTCATTACAGGAATTGACTAATCAATGATTAAAAAATAGATAATGATTAAAAGAAAGATAATACTAATAAATTGGTATTATTAAAAGGAGGAGAAAATAATTCTCCAAAGTTAGGTTTCTGAACTTGTGTGGGCAATTTTATGAATCAGGTGGACCCAGATACTGTATATGTGTGTGTGTGTGTGTGTGTGTGTGTGTGTGTGTGTGTGTGTGTGTGTGTGTGTGTGTGTGTGTGTGTGTGTGTGTGTGTGTGCGCATGTACCTCCTCTCGTTTGAACTGCTGCAGCAGCTCGTCTTCCCGTCCGTCAGACATCTTGCGTTGGTGTTTTGGTGTTAACCCTTTCAGGTGGTTGGAGGGCCGAGAGTAGGACACACTGCTGCTGTAGGCTGAACACAATAACACACACAGTTTACTGTTTAGTCATTTACCAGACGCCGTTATTCTTATTCCTATTATATGATTTGCATTAAGCAATGAACAAAAGACAAACTGTAGAATTACATATTGTGTAGGGATGTTAATCGACACATTTTTAATGTCGACATGTTGATTCCCAATGTCGACATGTCGGTCGATTTTTTTTTTTTTTTTTTTCCCCGGGGCGCCCGCGGGACCCAACACAAAATGTTGCCCTGGCTACGACGCACAACGCAGCCGTGTGCATGTGTTCTGAGAGAATCGATGTTAAATTAGGCTACTGTCACTGTGTGACACATAACGCGGAGGGGAAAGAGCGTCCGCGATCGCCTTCTTTCTTGCTTTCTTTCTTTTCTTTTTTTGGGTTGCGTTTGCAGAGCCAGATAAAAGGCTGTGCACGGGGGGGGGGGGGGGGGATGCCCCCCTGTGCCGTGCATCCAAAAAGTAAGCAAATAAGCGATCATAGCCGTTTCTTTGAGACAGACTGCGGGGGGAAGGAGGAGGAGGAGGACGCAGCACAGACGCGCACAGCACAGACATGTCCTCGGTATAGTAATGATAGTAATACCCGAAATAAGCAATTCTCTTCCCTTGAAAACAGTAACGTTATAACGTTTTGAACAAGAAATTACAAAGAATACAAAATAAAAATCATTACTATAAAAAAAGAAAAAAAAGAGGCAATTTCCGACTTTTTTCACATCCCTAATATTGTGACTGTACGGCAAAATAATATAATCATTTCAGTCACTGACAGCACCCAACACGCTCTATCTGACAGTTATATTGCCAGTTAAAGTAGCGCCGGTTGGCCATGCCACAAAAAGAGGGTTGCAGACCCCTGGGTTAGGGTGTTGTTTTACCTGTAGTGTTGTTGTGGGTGTTGTAGGGTGCAGTAGCAGGGTGCTGCTGGGAGAGGGCGCTGTAGCTGGAGAAGCGAGGCCTCAGGCCGATGCTGAAACGCCCGCTGCCGCTGGCCCCGCCCCCCTGAGGTAGGCCTGTCATGTCACAGCAGAGAGAGACCACATGGAGACTCATTTAAAGGTAATAGAGGCAACTTTAGTGTGTACAAACACCGTTTTGTTTTCATGATTTGTTGACAAAGTTCCGAACCATCGGCAGGACAAAGTCTGCAGGGAAACAGCTGTAGCATCCAAGTAGTAGTAGTAGTAGCGTAGAGGGGAAAGGGGCAAAAAATATAACTATATATGTATTTTGATTTTTGGCTAAAAGGATGGCTTATTACCTTTAAACCAAACACTAATTATTAACGTCTTCACCAGTGTTGGGCAACACAATGTGTTCAGAGAACTTGTGTTGATTTTTAACGCGTTAACGGCGTTGATTAAAATTCTACGTTGTTTGCGTTAAATCTTTTAACGCAATTAGCGCACATGCACGCGCGTGCGCACGCACGCGCGTGCGTGCGCACGCTCTGTCTCGGATGTGATTCCACTCGCTGGCGACTCTATCAAAGGGGGACAACAAATAGGGACAAAGTTGCGGAATGCATTGGAGTCAGTCTATGGGCTCGAGCGAGTATATCAGGGCTACTAAACTGGTGGCCTGACATCTCCGTTCACTTCCATGGAATGGTCTAATGGCGGCTGCTCTTCATTTCTACTGAGCATGAGTACAGCTAACTGAATAGCAGCGCACGCTCTGTTCTGTGACCCCTCAATGTCGCTAGTCTGTCACTAGTCTCTATGGTCCCTTCCACTTCCCTTCCAGAGGAGTTCTACTTCCTCCACGTGAAGTGAGATGTAAACAAAGTTACAAACCAAACACGGAGCTCTTTCGGATCACTCCCAACTATTGTGGTGTGAATGAATGAATGAACAAATGAATGAATCGTGTGTTTGTTTAGCCGCGTCGCCATCGAAACTTAGAAGAAAAGTTGATTCAGAAAATCGCCAGTTTAATAACGAGTGGACCGAGAAATAATGGCTAAATTGAAACTCCATAGGGAGCGCAGGCAGACGTATTTGCTCTGTAACCAAGTCAATGCTGTCGCAAAATAATCCGATGGTAAGAGACGCCACTGTTGCATGGATTATTGTCAAGAAGAAAAAAAAACACCCAGAGATGATGAAGAGTCGAGTGCATGCTGGCTGCAGGAGGTAGATTTCTATTTCTTTCCCTGTTTACCTCTACTATGATTTTCTGCTTTTGGCGTTGCATTAGTGAATATTTGTATTTGTCTGTCTTGATGAAATGAACGTGGTGGGCCCTATTCTATGGCCACTGGCCAGTCAAAGATGTGCCATCACTGTCATTAGTTGCCTGTGTGTAGGCTAGTCCTGTCCCCTGTTGCAAGCCTTTTGAGAATTAAAGAGAGAGCACAATAAGTGTGCCTTAGATGTTGTGATTTGCTGCTGTTGTGCAGATATGAACAACCTTTTCATAAGCTGCACTATAAACTTGTATTTTGATTTGGTTCAAATATGCTGCATGTTAGAAAGACCAGATGCACATTGCACTTTTCTTATAAATGGAGCATTTTAAAAGTGAAATACTTTAAAAAATGTGGCTGTGTGTGTACACATGTGTCATGGTAGAGAGTAGTCTCTGTGGCAGTCTGGCCCCTTGGGTTTTTGGCAATGCGGACTCCTGAACAATTTAGTTGAATAGCCCACTGTCTTTCCATTTCCGCAACGATACACAGGAAAACATGGCATATTGTCCGAAATAGTCCGAATGGTGATTAATCATGATTAAATTAATTTTGAAGGTGTGATTAATTTGATTAAAAATTTTAATCATTGTTGGGCAACACAATGTGTTCAGAGACAACCTTTGTGTGCAGAACGCTATCTGTTGATAGCTTGTAAATCTGTTCTATTTTCACATCATTCAACAACAAGCTCATCTGTAGTAAGTAATGAGGCGTTTTGTTAACATATTACCAATTTTGGCAGAGCAATATCCTTACACTACTTTTGCAGGAAAAGGGAATAACATTACAGTAATGTGTAATTTGGTGCTTAATGCCCAACACTGGTTAGAACAGTACAGAAGGATGGGATACACACACACGTCGTCATAACACACACACACGCACGCACACACACGCACACACACACACACACACACACGTCGTCATAACGAAAAACAACATAGCGGCGTAGTAACCGTGATGCAGACTTACCGTGAGAAGCCGATGTGTTGCTGACGACATCACCGTCCGCATCATCCATGTGCTTCTGTGACACACAAACGCACACACAAAGTTAATTTGGACATCAATATAGTTTTCCTCATACATACTATATGAGCCATTTCCAGGTGTTGACACTCAGGGTTGTCTCTGGCGACTCAAACACTAGCATTACTATCACAAATACTTACTATTACAACCCAATGTGTTTTAGCTCATCCATCCATATTAACTCACTCTGAAATCCTCCCTTCTGTTTGAACGCTCAGTGAGTGACCTGAATCAAGCCTACCTGGACATTGTTGTGTATTGTAAGAGCCTATTACCTCTTTCACAAAAGGAAAGACTCTGTAGTGTGCACTACAGAGTTTGATACCAGGGCCCACTATTTATTGAGCATTTGATCCACACATTTTGGCCCCACAAAACCCAAAACTATTTCTTCTTTTGCTTTTGTCAACAATATGGATTTGAGAAACAAAACAGGCAAACATACAGATGTTTAATCTCCTAGTAGTTGTTTAGACTTGGGCTAATTCAGATGATGAATATTTTAACTCTTGAGAGTTAACGCTCTCGAGAGTTACATCTAGTTAACCAACTTTTCATCTGGTTAACCAACTTAGCGGGGGACCACCTGGAACCATCTCAAGGACCACTGGTGATCCCCGGACCACTGGTTGAAAACCACTGGATTAATCCATTACTAAAATAGTTTACAACTAATCAAATAATCGTTTCAATTGCGATTCATCCTGGCAGCCACTACTCACATGGTTCTTGGGGCTGTAGGTTCCGGTGGTTTCTCCTGCCAGGGAGACGTAGATGGAACTCCTGGGGGAGACGCTCCGTCGGAGGGAGGAGGAGGAGGTGGTGTCCTCTGGATCTGCTCCTCTGCTCCTGGAGGACGCTCCTGGAGAAGGGTTGGACGGTTTTCACAATTTAAAACCCTGGTTTACCATGACCAAAACACCACCGTTTCCCGTTTTACCGTCCACGAGGTCATGCATTCACGTTATTACATTGTCTATCAGAGCCAGCTATTACAGTCTACCGCCCATTACGGGGCCATTGCCTCTTGTAATGTGTAGTAAGTCATTCGCATTTTGGCCTGAACTTGTCCCTCTGTGTTTACCGTAATGTTGTTGTCTGTGAGGCTCCAGCAAGGGAGGAAGCCATTGCATACCTGCGCTGTGCTCTGATCTATCGCTACTACTGTATCATCACCCCAGTGATTTTAATTATTACAGTATCTTGTGGTATGACAGAAACTCATCAGGAACAAACCTAAAAATAGCGCAACCATAAACATTACCAAATTACGTGCTGTAAGCTTGGAGATCAGCCATTTTCTGCACGCGCTCCGCTGTACGGCGAGATACATTTTCTATAATTAATTTCAGCATGAGGAAGTAGCCGTTCGAATTATTAGCGTCATGATACACTGTTAGTTTACCGCGGACAGACAGTTGCACACAAGACGGACGGATAATTCAGATGGATGGATTATGGAAACTAGCGTTATTTGATGCTGTTATTCTCTACTGCTTCCATAAACAATAATCAGAGCATCCATCGCTCTCATGTCAGCTCAAACAATGTAGCCGGTGTAGAGGATGACATCCCGATAAATTAAACCGTATCACAACGTATCACCGTCCATCTCTAACCCATACCTGGGCATTATGTGGCCCGGGGGCCAAATGCGGCCCTTTGCCTGACTCTGACCGGCCCGGGGACCACCAGTGGTCCTTGAGAGAGTTCCAATTAAATATGGAGAGTTGGTTAACCAGATGTAACTCTTTGAGAATGTAAAAATGAAACCAAATGGACCCTTGCGGGTCCATTTGGTTTCATGTTTACACTCTCAAGAGATTAAAACATTCATCATCTCAATTACCTAAAATCTACACAATCAGATAATGTAAAAGAATTGTCATTTTTGATCTATGTTTGCCCGTTTTGTTTCCCAAATCCAGCCTGGTATTGTGAACAAAAACAAATGATCTTTAGTTTTGGCGTCTGTGGGTCTAAAATTTCATCAAATGTTGGTCCTCTGTGGCTCAAATACTGAATAAATAGAGGGCCGCGGTATCAAAAAGTTTGGTCTTACACTTACTTTCGTCTTGAAATTAAATTAATACTACGCAGACTTTAGTTCAGCCTTTAGTCCTGGCCCTCCATCATATTTTATGTATCTCATGTGGCCCCTTGGGAAAAATAATTGCCCACCCTTGCTCTAACCTGAAGGAGGTGGTGAGGACGAGGTGGCGTTGGGGTGGAGCAGGTGGTGGTGGTGGTGGTGGTGGTGGTGACTCTGTCTAGAAGAAGCAGGAGACGAGGACGACGACGTGGGAGCAGACGGAGGGAGGAGGTGCTGGTCGCGGTGGAGGTGCTGAGAGGAAGAACGTCTAGAGGGAGGAGAGAGGAGGCGACGCGCCGACACGCGCTCTGCCCCTGGAAGGAGGAGGAGAACCAAGATGGCAACCATTAACATCTTATTTTACTTTAGTCAAAATTAACATTTTTGGCTAATGTTTTTTAAGCCACAGATACAGTTATGTTCCGTTACTCTGACAGACTTAGTTGGTTTAGGGTTGACGACAGAGTAAAACATCTTGGGTTAAAATACTCATGCCTGTCCAAACACTGCACTGTCTATTGTCTTATTGCACTGTGGAAAATGGAAACGTTATTTCATCCCTGTATATGTCCTGACATATACTGGAGTGACAAATAAAAAACATTGAACACTTTCTCAAAAGGTATAGTAAGTGATTTGGGTGATTTGATAAGCCTCCAAATCAGGGGGGGGGCACACCCCTGGTAGCATGATGTGCCCATGCACACACTCAGCACAGCAGTGAGGGGAAGTGCAACAGAAGTACAACATCTTTTCACCTGACAGGGGGGAGTTTCCCTGGTTGGACGTAGTGCATGGAAGGAACACGTTATTCCAACCAGTTCCTGTCCCCTCCATCAGGCGCCCTGGCTGGCCAGGGGGAGTTTTTGTGAGGGTATCTACTATAGGGGAAACGGGGAGAACATGCACACAGAAAGCCCCTTTCCCGCCCGTACCCGCCTCGGGTATGGGCACTGATGACGCGGAGGGGGAGACACGCCGCCCGCACACACAGCAGCGTCTAGTGGGAATCAAACCCAGGACCTTCTAGCTGTGAGGAGACAGTACTAACCACTGTTACACCGTTTTTTTTGCCCAACAAAGGACAAACATCAAAACCTGGGTATAGGGGAAAGTTAATTTACTTTTCAAAGACTCCTAGTCCTTTGAACAAGACATTTTGTGTTGAATAACTTTAGTTCCAAATTCCACATCTCCACTGTGCGTTGAGCCCCGAAAATAGCTGATCTACAAGCTCTCGAAGCATCGCAGCGCCACATGTTGAAAGCTGGTAGATCAGCTGGAGGACCCAAAAGTTCCCTCTTACAGCCCCATGCCCCTCCAACACTCTGTTCTGGTCCCTGCATTCAACTAATCCAGGGGTTTTTCAAGAGGTGGTCCCTGAGAGGATTCCAGGTGGTCCCCAGCTAAATGATGGACAGCTGGTAACCAAACGGACCCTTATAGATCTGTAACTCTTGAGAGCGTAAACATTTTACTCTCTCAAGAGTCAAATTAAGTTTAAACATCTTCTGAATTACTTACTATTCAAGAATCCACACAATTAGAAAATGTAGAAGAATTGTTATTTTGAACAGTTTTTGCCAGTTTTATCTTAAATTGTGGACAAAAACTTGAAAATCCCGGTCTGAGAGATAAAACTCAACATCAAAGTTGATCCTTGGCTAAAATGCTGAATAAATAGTGTGCCCTGGTACGAAAAAGGTTGAAAACCACAGAACTAATCCACTGAACTAAGGTGATATATGGATGGAGAGGCTGCTGTTATGGATACGACAAGAAACGTCACAACAATCCATGTGCTACACACCTGTAAGGGCAGGGCTTGACACTAACACTTGCCCGCTTGCCCGGGGCAAGTAAAAAAAATGGTGGGGCAAGTGAAGACTGCTACCTGGTTGCCCGATCGGCAAGTGTCTTTCCCTGCTTTCTAGCTATCCACAATTCCAGGCTGGATTTGGGAAGCAAAACAGGCAAATTAACATACACATCAAAATGACCTAATCTTCTACATTCCCTAGTTGTGTAGACCTGGCTGGGCTAATTAAGATGATGAATTTTAACTCTTGAGAGTGTAAAAATGAAACCAAATGGACCCGCAAGGGTCCATTTGGTTTCATTTTTACGTTCTCAAGAGTTACATCTGTTTAACCAACTTAACTGGGGACTACCTGGAACCCTCTCAGGGACCTCTGGTGGTCCCCGGACCACCTGCTGAAAACCCCTGGTTTAAAGCACCGAAGTAGGAAGTAAACTTAAATGCAAAATTTACAATATATTTTTGGGGGACAAGTGACCATGACCTGAGGGCAAGTAGAATCTGACTTGCACTTGCCCGATGGGCAAGTACCTCTGAGACCTTAGTGTCAACCCCTGCTGTAAGGGTCCATTTGGTATCAAACAATCTTTTAGTCTCCTGTATTATGTGCAAAACAGGTGGTACACAGGGCGGTTCAGTGACTAATGATGAGCGCTTCCAAACTTCAGTAAAACAATCAACTGCAGAGGATTTATCGACCGAAATTAGCTCATAACATGTCTATGGTGGATTTTCAAACAAACAAACAAACACTTTGCAGGTAGAAAGAGGATAATTCAACCTTTCCATACAGCTGCAATGTTAGCGAGTTTAACATTGTTTAATACAAGCAGATCACAGGTGATTTTTTTTTTTGTAATTGGCGACACAGGCGATGATCATTTTAAGTACAAGAACTTTAATTTTAAATATCTTTGTTTGAATTTGGGATGTTTGCATGTGGCCTTCATGTTTGGTGGGGCAGTCAGGGCATTTAGGGGGGCATTGCCCTCCCCATGCCCATGCCTAGACCCGGCCCTGCACTGGGAAGCAGAGCTTACTGTCCAAATGTGTCTATGATCTATAACAGTGGGTTTCAACCTTTTTCATACCAGGGCCCATTATTTATTCTGTATTTTAGCCACAATATGAGGTTGGGTTTAGTCTCTCTGACCCAAAACCAAGAATTCAAGTTTTTGTCCACAATTGAGATAAACTTGCACAACGTTGGTCAAAATAACAATTCTTCTACATTTTCTAATTGGGTAGATTCTTGAAAATTAATTAATTCAGAAGTTTAAGTATAATTTAACACTCTTGGGAGAGTGTAAAATTAAACTGGTTTCATTTTAACACTGTCAAAAGTTACAGATCTATAAGGGTCCATTTGGTTACCAAATGTCCATCATTCAGCAGGGGACCACCTGGAATACTCTGAGAGACCACTGATCTAAATCACTGGGTTACCTTTCATGGATTGACTGATTCTTGACCGGTCCAATTGGTTCCATTTCTACACTCTCAGAGTTGTTGCATTGTAAATAAGGGGTCCCAGACAGAGATAGAAGGTCATTTAAATGGTGATTGGGGTCTGTAGACTAGTGCAGGTCAAACTGGGGGGTCCCCCATGAAAAGAAATGGGTTGAGAATCACTGCTAGAGCTGTAATAAACATCATCTCTTCCAGGGGTCCCTGTCTGGCATATATCATTCAAATGGGAGTCTGCAATTTACCGGGCATCGATTGGTCCTTGACACCAATACGAAAAGAACCACTGCTGTGAAATACATAAACTAATAAAAACAAATGGGTCCTCGGCTATGTGATAGATATAGGAACCAAATGGACCCTTATGGGTCTCTAACTCTCTAAGTCAGGGGTTTTCAACAGGTGGTCCGGGGACCACCAGTGGTCCCTGAGAGGGTTCCAGGTGGTCCCCAGCTAAGTTGTTTAACCAGATGTAACTCTTGAGAACGTAAAAATGAAACCAAATTTGGTTTCATTTTTACGTTCTCAAGAGTTAAAATATTCATCATGTGAATCAGTCCTAATCTACAAAACTAGAAGAGTAATGGCTATGGACAGAAGCAAAGGAAATCTTTAGGTTTTGGGTTCTGTGGGGCTTAAATGTCCTTAAGTGGTGGTCCGTGGCTCAAATGCTGGGCCCTGGGATGAAAAAGGTTGAAAGCCCCTGCTCTAAGTGTAACACATGTAACCAAATGGACCGTAAACTCTCAGTTTGAACCTCCAAATGGCGGGGTCTATATATTAATCAATGGGTGTGGAGGAGGGGGGGTCCCTCCTCAACATGTAAACATTGTGGCCGGGGGACCCCTCAGTAGCCTGATCAGTCAGGTAAACATTGTGGGGGACCCCTCAGTAGCCTGATCAGTCAGGTAAACATTGTGGGGGACCCCTCAGTAGCCTATCAGTCAGGTAAACATTGTGGGGGACCCCTCAGTAGCCTATCAGTCAGGTAAACATTGTGGGGGACCCCTCAGTAGCCTATCAGTCAGGTAAACATTGTGGGGGACCCCTCAGTAGCCTGATCAGTCAGACCCATGCTGTACCTTCATCCTCCTCGGAGTCAGAGTACTCCAGCCTGCTGCCGTTCACGGAGCCTTCCCGCGGACCCCCCTGGAGCTCCTCTTCTTCGTCGTCCTCCTCCCGACCCGGACCCCTCTGCTCCGGGTCCAGGTCCTCCTCCGCCCACCCAGCGGAGGACGGGGACCCTCTGCGAGTCCTCCTCCTTGCCTCCCCTTCCAGAGAGCCTCCTCCTGCGGCCTGGTTTTGGTGGTGGTGGCTGGTGGTGTTGGTGTTGGTGGTTCTTCTCCGGGAGTCCGCAGCCGCCGCCGTCTCGGTGCTAGTGGTGGTCCCTGTCGGCGGCGGCAGGCCTCCGGCGGAGCCGCGGTGTTTCCTGTGGTTCAGGCCGCCGGAGGAGGCCTTCCTCTGGGGCGGAGAGGAGGAGGAGGAGGAGGAGGGAGGAGGGTGAGCCTCCACGTCCGACTCGTCGGAGCTGAATCCCAGCAGGACCTTCTTGTTGTTCTTCGGCCTGCGGAGCCCCGCCGGTGGTCCCCCCGGTGGTCCCCGGCCTCCTCCTCCTCCTCCAGGGGAAGCCTCGGCGTCGCCGTGTCTCGCCGCCCCGCTCCGCCGCGCCGCTCCCCGGCCCGGCCCTCCATGCAGAGCCTCGGTGGTGGTGGCGGCCTGGTGGCCGCCGCCGCCGCTGGCCGCCCCGGAGGAGGAGGAGGACCCCCCGGAGTTGGAATTGGACCCCCCTCCCAGGCCCTGCTGCTCCTCGCGGAGCCTCTTCAGCTTCTTGAGGTAGACCGGCCGGGTGTTCTCCGTGACGGGGCCCGGAGCGAAGCCCCGAGCCTGGAGCTCCGAGAACAGATCCTGGTCCGAGAGAGAGGAGAGAGCAGGCAGCGATGAGGCCGCCATGTTGGATCTGATGTCTGGGATGGGGATGGAAGTTAATCACCCCTCAGCGTCTTCTGACAGAAATTCACAGCCCCGTGGGGCAGAAGAGTGGTGACATTGAGGGGTCTGAAACTGAGCTGCTGTCCTGAATAGAGGGGGACAAGCTGCAGTTGGAAAATACATTGTTTTCAACGAGGGCCCATAGGCCTTAATAGGGCATGTGGTGCACAGCAACAACTAACATTTAGGTTTGGACTAATGCTACAAAACGATCCAAAATAAAGGGATTTAAGATGAAAGCTGAGGCTGTCGCTTGAGTCCAGTGCACTTATGCCAATTTCAGGCAGAAATGCCTTGTCCCTATTTGTTGTCCCCATTCTCAATTGGTTGGACAGTTCTCAATAGAAGTTTTATGTAGCCTAGAATAGTCTCCATTGGACAATTCTCAATAGAAGTCTATGTAGAAGAGCCATTATTGGACCATTCTCAATAGAAGTCTATGTAGAAGAGCCTCTATTGCACTATTCTCAGTAGAAGTCTATGTAGAAGAGCCATCACTGGACTGGCCCCATTTAAGTGAAGGGAGTTGTCGTAACTTTGTCTATACTCTATGGCCCTGATAAAAATGTCCCGCCCATTCAGAGGCCAACCCCTGTTCGGCTCTGAATGGGCGGGACATTTCTGTCAGAAGAGGCTGAGGGGTTATTTCACCCTCCTGCAGGCTGGATGTGGGGAGCCAAGAGCTACGGTCCGATTCACTGACTCACTGACGGCGCTGTTATTATGGGACACACCGCACTTCCAGGAAATCACCCCCGGACGTGATTGGCTCGTAGTCGGTTGTCATCCTGCATGAGAGCGAATCAGACACGGGGTAAAGGCGGGTCATATCCCAGAAGTTAGGTGGGATTTATAATCACTGACTGCACTGCTGCATATCCATGGCTGCACTGACTCACTGTCTGGGTGACTGGAACACACACACACACACACACACACACACACACACACACACACACACACACACACACACACACACACACACACACACACACACACACACACACACACAGACAGACAGACAGACACACACACACACACACACAGTCTGTAGTTGTAGCCTACTTGTAACAGCTCTTCATTTTTGGAGTAGGGCCTACTTTATAGTTAATTATTGTTGTATTGTTGTGTTCACCAGCTTGACAGTTATGTTGTATTGCAAATATCTATCAGACATTGATTATTTGATTCTATATACTGTAGTTTATAGTGAACTGCAGTGAGGTGCAATGGAGAGAATGCGTTGTGACGTCATCACACCGAGGGAACGCCCACTGAGTGGCAAAACAACTAGTTCTGGTTGGGTGGTCTATCTGGCGGCTTGGTGACCACGGACAGCAAAGGTCAGTTTCTCATTGGATTTATCATCTATGAAGGTTAATAAACAAATTGCCTCTATGTAAATCAGGGGTTTTCAACCTTTTTGATACCAGGACCCACTATTTATTCAGAATTTGAGCCATTTGATGACATTTTAGCCCCACAGACCCCAAAACTAAAGATGTATTTTGCTTTTGTCTACAATTCCAGGCTGGATGTGGGAAATAAAACAGTCAAACATACAGATCAAAATGACCATTAATCTTGTAGTTGTGTCGACTGATTCAGATGGTGAATATTTTAACTCTTGAGAGCGTAAACATGAAACCAAATGGACCCACAAGAGTCCATTTGGTTTCATGTTTACGCTCTCAATGAGTTACATCTGGTTAACCAACTCTCCACTGATGGTCCCCAGACAGCCGGTTGAAAACCACTAATCTATGAAGGTTAATAAACAAATTGAGCCTCTATGTAAATCCCCCCAAAAAATCACGGAAAATACACAAATCAATCCTCCGTCAATAACATGGTATGGCACAATAAGGCAAAATGACCTAAATTCATCATGCTTTAAGTATAATGTGACATGTCAAAACAGGAGGTTTTCATAGCAAACGCAGTAAGCGGGATTACTATGTAAACCAGGCAAAAATGTCAAAAATTAAATAAAATGGAGTTCTCCAAACGGGGAGAACTATTATGGGAACTAACAATATGGGAGCTTCCTGTACTGGTTATTCTGAATCTATTCCAAGCATTTACTTAATAAATCTCATTGGGCTACATTCACTTCACAAATGTGCTCAAATGCGCTGATGACATTTCTGTTGACATCTCTGGCCATTTTTAGACCAAGGAGAGTTTGTTGTTGTGCTGAACTAATGCTTGGAATTCAGCCTTATGGAAACCCTCTGGTCTGACATGTCACATCATGATAAAATTCTGCTAGAATGAAGCAGAATTTCAAGTAATTTTTGGCTTATTCTTCCTTGGCATGTTATTGTTGGAGGTCAGGTGGATTTGGCGTTCTCATAAATTGCCCCTGCATCTGAAACACACACACACACACACACACACACACACACACACACACACACACACACACACACACACACACACACACACACACACACACACACACACACACACACACACACACACACACACTGAGAACTACTGCTGTAAAAACTGTTCAATGAATGAATACAAACATTTGGGATGCCACTCAATGGTTACATTCAGTGGGACTCTGCCATCTTGTGGCCATGCACGCTTCCTATACAACACACACACACACACACACACACACACACACACACACACACACACACACACACACACACACACACACACACACACACACACACACACACACACACACACACACACACACATACAGGGAGGTTCTTCATTCCAGACCCTCTGAACCAATCAATGAACAGAGAGAGAGAGAGAGAGAGAGAGAGAGAGAGAGAGAGAGAGAGAGAGAGAGAGAGAGGAGAAAAAAGGGGGAAAAAAAGAAAGAGAAAAGTTGAGCTGAAAAGAAAGAGCCGAGAGAGAGATAGATAAAGAGAAGGAGACAGACAGACAGACAGACAGACAGACAGACAGACAGACAGATCAATAGATTGTTGTGGAGACACATTGATTTCTTCTTCCTTCCTTCCATCCATGATGCCTCCAACGTCTTCCCCTGATGTTCCAGGAGCTTTGTGGACCACCAGGGTTCCGTCTGGAGGGACCACCAGGGTTCCGTCTGGGAGGACCACCATTGGGGAGACCACCAGGGTCTTGGTGCTGCTGTGCTGGGCTGTGATCCTGACCTGTCCTGGGGCTCAGGCTGCAGACCAGCAGCAACCTGGAGGCTCTCTGTTCATGTGGATAGACTCTGAGCAAGCCAGGATACTCATAGGTACTGACTGAGTGCTTTACTGACTGAATGCTTTACTGACTGACTGACTGACTGACTGACTGACTGACTGACTGACTGACTGACTGACTGACTGACTGGTTTACTGACTAACTGACTGACTGGTTTACTGGCTAACTGACTGACTGGTTTACTGACTAACTGACTGACTGGTTTACTGGCAGACTGACTTGTTTACTGGCAGACTGACTGGTTTACTGACTGACTGACTGACTGGTTTACTGGCAGACTGACTGGTTTACTGACTGACTGACTGACTGGTTTACTGGCAGACTGTCTGACTGGTGTACTGACTGACTAACTGTCTGTCTGTCTGTCTGTCTGTCTGACTGACTGACTGACTGACTGACTGACTGACTGACTGACTGACTGACTGACTGATTGGTTTACAGACTGACTGAATCTACTTTCAATATATCAGTATATCAAAATGAAAACAGCAACATTGTCTATGTAACATATCGTCTTTCATTGCAAATATTCGGTATCGAATTGTTTTCTTTGCAATAATTGGTAATTGATAATTGGTTGCATTAATACATCATCAAATGTAGCACTTTTTAAAAGGAAAAAAGAAACATATTGGTTTAATTACTATGTATTTTAAATAGTTACTATATCGGTTTCAAATCATGCAATCGTATCAGACCGTATGACCCAATATCGTTCATGTATGTTATGTCGACCATGTACCGTGTTCCATGTTACCATGTTCATGTATGTTATGTACGATGTATCAGGAAATGTCTTTACTGATTATCTGGTGAGCGTGACAGCGGGATAAACATTGTTGTTTTTTAGAGCTAGTATGGTATTAACATGAACTACACTAATGTCCAAGATGAAAGCGTAAAGCAGAGGCGAGTCATATCCAAAGTATCTAAACTTTGTATCCAAAATGAAGTTCTCCAACAGACCTTCGTCCAGGAGGTGGAACTAGATGTGTACGGATGTAGCAGGGACCGTTAAATTGGTGCGCCCTGCCGTTTGTTTCCTCAGGGGGCCTATTTCAAGGTGTGCAAAGCGCCATCTTGGAAGTGGCTAGAAGTAGCCATAGAGTAATAAAATATAGAGATTTAACTGGAGCGATAGCACCGCCCCCTTTGGCGTTAATTTCAATACAAGTTGCTCAGTGGCGTTTTGAAGAACCCGGAAGTCTGTCTACTTCCGCACCAAATTTTGGTGCCCAAATACGGAAGTGCTGACATCACATGACGTCATGAACGCCCATTCGCTTCCATTATAGGGCCGCACTTCCGCTTATCGCCACTAGGGCTGCAGCTTCAACACGGGAGAGCTTCTATGGGGATGTGGAAGCAGCACAGAAGCAATCATCAACAACGCCTCTTTTTCTACTGATTAAACGCCACGCGACTAGCGAGGGAACCGCGATAGACCACCAAGAAACAATCACTTTGATTGGAATCGGAATAAGTGATTTAGAACGAGAGTTATTCATGTTTAAAAGACTTAAACTCAGCTATGAATGGATCAAAGTTATGCCCTTCGATTAATCTTTGTCCTGGGCGAAGAACTGAAATATTTTGATAAGACGGAGACCTCCGTCCTTGACGGTCAAAGTGTTTAAGGAGCTGGGGCGGATGTAACATTCCCAAATGGGTATTTTTATATAGTATTTTTTGGTTATAGGCAAGTATAAGCATCAATAATAACATCAGTTCTTGCTGAAGTTTTAAAATACAAACCCCTCAGAAAGGAGATCGAACGACTTGGGTACAAGTGTAAACTACTGGTGTTTATATTTGGAAGTCTTGGCAATGTCCACAGACTAGTTGTAAGGGGTCTGCAGACAGCAGGAATCCCCAAGCCCAAAGCCAAAACGTTAACGAAATTTTGCTCAATATCTGTGATAATAGGCAGCCGTCACATATGGAGGAGACGCTGTTTCCTGTATCCCTAGACTGATTAGGCATATCAGGGAGGTTCTGTGCTTGTATGTGCATCTACCACTATTCATGTTCAATAATTTCTGTTGTAAAATGTGAACAGAAATAAATGTATCAAATGTGTCCAGGCCTAGAGGAGGACATCCTCATCGTGTCAGAGGGACGGATGGCTCCGTTCACTCAGGACTTCAGGAAGGCTCAGCAGACCATGCCTGCTATACCTGTGAACATCCACCATGTCAACTTCACCTGGAGAGCTGCCAGACAGGTACCGGGCCGATCTAGGCATTGGGCATGGGGGGGGGGGGTATTTCAAATTATATTTAAAATGATTTGAAACACTACTACTGCTACCAACTAACTACAGCTGTGTCAGCACTAAACCAACAGCATTTCATCATTGAAAACAGAAAACTCTCCGAGTCAGACCTTTAGCTTTATGCATGCTGCGTGTCTGTTGCAACTTCAACAACAACTGATGTTATTATTGATGCTTTACTTGACTAATAAAAGTCTTCTAAACGAAAATGGTATCATCGCCCGTGGCTTCGCGCCACGGGCGATGAAGCCGCCCCCATACCATTTCCTCCTGTCCCCCAAATGGGAAATGGGGGGCAGGAAAAAATGCCCTCCCCATTTCTGCCTGTTGAAGGAATATCGCCACAATATGTTGCTAGTCTCATAGCACCCCACAAGCCCTCTTGTGCACTCAGATCAGCTGACACAGGGAAGCTGGCAGTACCCCCACTAAAAACAACTGGGCAATGCTCCACTCGCCCCAAACTCTTTTCCCTCCTGCCGGCCCCAAACTATGTAATGAACTTTACAGTCACAACTGCAGAATGGAATGAACGTCCCACTGCAGTCAGAACTGCAGACTCACCCCCAATCTAAACCATGGAATGAACGTCCCACTGCAGTCAGAACTGCAGACTCACCCCCAATCTAAACCATGGAATGAACGTCCCACTGCAGTCAGAACTGCAGACTCACCCCCAATCTAAACCATGGAATGAACGT
The DNA here is from genome assembly GCA_039105355.1 of Benthosema pterotum. Taxonomy (NCBI): domain Eukaryota; kingdom Metazoa; phylum Chordata; class Actinopteri; order Myctophiformes; family Myctophidae; genus Benthosema; species Benthosema pterotum. The sequence continues at coordinate 7,137,543 of CM076987.1, forward strand.
CCCACTGCAGTCAGAACTGCAGACTCACCCCCAATCTAAACCATGGAATCAGCGCCGATTCTTCCTATACGCAGACTACGCACCCTGCGTTGGGCCCCCGATTCCCCAAAGGCCCCCCCGCCAGCTCTGAGTAAATAACTAATTGAAAGAACTGTTATTTACGCAAATAACGTAGAGTGGGCGCATGTACGTTTATTGAATCGCGGAGCATTACGCAAATAACGTACAGCGGGCGAACGTAACCACTCTAGTGCATGTTAGTTCTGTACGTAGAAGGGAAATCTTCTTCCGTAAACAGCGTTACTTGAATCATGCCCGCTGTCGCGGTTTTTTACACCACGCAGAAACGCCCCCCCTTTTTGCTTAGCATGTTTGGTCAACAACATCATTACTTCAGGATATGAAAAAAGGAGCAGCAGCAGTCAGGTAGGCTGGCAGGCTAATGCTATGAATGACTGCAGTTTTCGGTTGTGCTGTTAAATGCTGGGCTGTCGGTAGTGTGTTGTTGTTGTGTTGTACAAAATGTTTTGTTTGGTGGCAGAGATACAAGCTTGTTGTATTTTGTCAATAATAATATCTCCTATCATGCGGCATGCCCAAAGCTTAGAGTATTATGGATATAGACAGTTATGTCAACTCAACTCCTTTCACTTCATGAAGCCAGTCCCATCACAGAGTCTCTGTGACTGATGTTTATGTGGCACTATTATGCTACTACACAGAATGTGTTGGTTACTGTAGCCTACAATACTTTGAGACCTGCTACATCTCTACATAAGAGACAGTTTCATAGTTTTGTTGTTGGTCAGGATTGAAATAGCAATAAATACATTCATTTGAAAAGGAAACATTGGAGAGAGAGAGAGAGAGAGAGAGAGAGAGAGAGAGAGAGAGAGAGAGAGAGAGAGAGAGTCCATAGGTTTATAACAATTAAGTTATCTATAATTTATTTCTCCGCAAAAAATGGCCAAAATAACAAAAAATGCCAAAATCAGCGCCTGAGGAGCAGGGCCCCTAGTAAAAAACCTGCTTAGGGCCCCTTGGAGGCCAGAATCGGCACTGCATGGAATGAATGTCCCACTGCAGTCAGAACTGCAGACTCACCCCCAATCTAAACCATGGAATGAATGTCCCACTGCAGTCAGAACTGCAGACTCACCCCCAATCTAAACCATGGAATGAACGTCCCACTGCAGTCAGAACTGCAGACTCACCCCCAATCTAAACCATGGAATGAATGTCCCACTGCAGTCAGAACTGCAGACTCACCCCCAATCTAAACCATGGAATGAACGTCCCACTGCAGTCAGAACTGCAGACTCACCCCCAATCTAAACCATGGAATGAATGTCCCACTGCAGTCAGAACTGCAGAATCACTCCCAACATAAAACTATGTAATGAATTCACTCCCCATCTTCCAGCGCAGTCTGAAAACACACCTCTTCAGACTCCATATCAGCCCATAACACTTGCAGTACCAAGTTATCCTGGATAGCATATTTAATTAGAAGTTGTAAATTCAACTTCTTTTGTAAATCACTCTGGATTAAGAGGGAACTTTAGTGTGTAAAAACACAGTGTCTGTAAACTTTGTTTAAAGATGGAGTACCATGATTTTTTTCTATCCTAAAACATGATCATCAGGTATTAATGTTATATGAAAAGTAAGATTTTTTCCCCCAAAAAGTGTACAGTGTTAGTTAAACTGTCTTTTTTATGATTCCACCCTACCAGTTCATTAAGTATGCCTGGTTTGCCTGGTGGGTGGTGATGGGTGGAGATCCACCTGAACTGAAGCCACGCCCACAGCTTTAGTTGCATGATAAAGGGGGAGGAGTTAAACATGAACACGGTGAAATACATCTGATGACATCACCAAGATGTATTTCACCATGTTCATGATTTTTCTTTCAGACCCATTTGGAAAATGGGTGGAATTCCCCTTTTAAAAGGTTAGTTCGTTCAAACTTGGCCCGTGGCTTTGTTCAGTTTTAAATTTTGGCCCACTCTGTATCTGAGTTTTACACCCCTGCTTTAGATTTTTGGCTAAAATGCTGCCTATGTTACCTTAAAGAGTGTATAATAAACCGCTTACATTGGAAATTGTCTGTCTATCTGACGCCCTGTCTGTATGTGTCTCTATATGTGTACACTGACACTCTCAGTCAGTCACAGACCCACAGAGGGTCCATTTGGTTAATTTGGGGGGATTTTGAGCTCAGGTTCTGTTGTGGTATTTGACGAGGTCATGTGACCAGGCGGGTGGGGGTGGGGGCATCAAAGCGGCCCCTCTGTTCACACACACACACACACACACACACACACACACACACACACACACACACACACACACACACACACACACATACACACATACACACACACGCACGCACACACACACACACACACACACACACACACACACACACACACACACACACACACACACACACACACACACACACACACACACACACGTGTCAAACATCTGCGCAAAACAAGGAAGAAAGGAGCTAGGGGAAAAAACACACAGAGACACATAGGTTGAATTCCCAGACATAGGACAGACAGGCAGGCAGGCAGGCAGGCAGGCAGGCAGGCAGGCAGGCAGGCAGGCAGGCAGGCAGGCAGGCAGGCAGACAGACAGACAGGCAGGCAGACAGACAGGCAGACAGGCAGACAGGCAGGCAGGCAGGCACGCAGGCAGGCAGACAGGGAGGCAGGCAGGCAGGCAGACAGGCAGGCAGGCAGGCAGGCAGGCAGGCAGGCAGGCAGACAGGCAGGCAGGCAGGCAGGCAGGCAGGCAGACAGGGAGGCAGGCAGGCAGGCAGGCAGGCAGGCAGGCAGGCAGACAGGGAGGCAGACAGGCAGGCAGGCAGACAGGCAGGCAGGCAGGCAGGCAGACAGGCAGGCAGGCAGGCAGGCAGACAGGCAGGCAGGCAGACAGGCAGACAGACAGGCAGGCAGGCAGACAGGCAGGCAGGCAGGCAGGCAGGCAGGCAGACAGGCAGGCAGGCAGGCAGGCAGACAGGCAGGCAGGCAGGCAGGCAGGCAGGCAGGCAGACAGGCAGGCAGGCAGACAGGCAGACAGGCAGGCAGGCAGGCAGGCAGGCAGGCAGGCAGACAGGCAGGCAGAATGAATGGATGAATGAAAAAAAATCATTCATTCATTAAGTGAATGTTTTTTTTTATTATTATCAGAAATGGAGAGTTGCAGTAAGTCAAGTGCACACTGCAACACGACTGTTTTAGAGATTTGCGGTATATTCAAGTAAACTGCAACAGATCTGTTCAGCTTCCCGAAGCTTAAGTCTGAAATCGTCCACTGTCTGTGATATTTCAAGGTGGAGGGGTTTGGTTCATACCAAACAAACCAGAGGTTTGTTTGGGGAAAAAAACAGTGATTGGACATACTACTTTTAGAGATTCACAAAATAATCACTTCTGTGAAGTCAGAAGCAGCAAATCATAGTGGAGGTAAAAGGGAAAAGAGAACTATACAAAGAGGGGAAAGTGGGTGGGGTTTGGGGGTCGGGAATCATACCTCTGTTTCTGTTTTTTACAGAGGCCCTTAATTTGAGAGTGGTTTTGAAAGAGTCAAGGTATCCACATGTCTTAATGACTGGTGGTAGGGCGCTCCACATTTTGGTGGCATTGGAGCGAAAGAATTTAAGTCCCTTTTTTGTGCCAAATCTGGGTTGCACATGGTTAGTTGAACTCCCTCTGGTGTTGTGGGAGTGGACTTTAAGGAAGTACAGTATGTGGACAGGTACATGGGTATTTTGATTGGGTATCTTGTGGCCCAGACAGACAGACAGACAGACAGGTACTGCCTGTATCCCCAGCAATCCTGTATCCCCAGCAATCTCCGTTACAATTTACAATTTAGGCATTTAGCAGACGCTAAATCCAGAGCGATTTACATTGCAGTACATATGCATACAGATTATTTGAAATTACAGTTTTGTTACAGAATTACAGTTTTACAGAATTTACAATACACTTTACATTATACAATGTAAGCACTAAAACATGGTAACACATTAGGCATCCCACAACGTAAATAAGTCGATGATGAACGGCTATAAGTTCATGAACTGTGGCTCTGGCTCATAAGCGAAAAATAAGGTAACAAATACAAGCAGCCTAAACATTGTTCTGAAACAATGTTCTGCCTGTGTGTGTGTGTGTGTGTGTGTGTGTGTGTGTGTGTGTGTGTGTGTGTGTGTGTGTGTGTGTGTGTGTGTGCGTGTGTGCGTGTGTGCGTGCGTGTGTGCATGCGTGCGTGTGTGTGTGTGTGTGCGCGTGTCCCTCTCAGGATCAGTTCTTCTATGAGTTCCAGGCTCTGCGTTCATTGGACAGAGACATCATGGACCACCCCACAGTCAACCTCCCACTGCTGGGGACTGTCCCCCACAAGCCCTCTGGTAAGACCCCTCCCCCTGGTTGTTTGACCCCTCCCACTGATTATTAGACCCCTCCCACTCGTTATTATACCCCTCCCACTGCTCATTAGGCCCCTCCCACTGGTTAATAGACCCCTCCCCCTGGTTGTTAGACCCCTCCCACTGGTTATTAGACCCCTCCCACTGGTTAATAGACCCCTCCCCCTGGTTGTTAGACCCCTCCCACTGGTTATTAGACCCCTCCCACTGGTTAATAGACCCCTCCCCCTGGTTGTTAGACCCCTCCCACTGGTTAATAGACCCCCCCCCCCACTGGTTGTTAGACCCCTCCCACTGGTTAATAGACCCCTCCCACTGGTTAATAGACCCCTCCCACTGGTTCTATTCTAATCTATTGATCAACTTGACATGTATTTGCATTACTGGACTCTTCTAAGCAGATTAGCCCACAAAACACACAGGCAAAAAGTAGCTTGCCATGGCGTGGCATTATTATTATTATTTGTCTTGATTGCAATGAGTTTATGCTGTATAGGGTACTATAGTTTCAATTAATTTACTTATTAACTCCTTGGTAGCCATTTTGGCTGCCTGTAGCGCCCCCTTGAGGTCCAGACTCAGAGTGCCATTCCTGGACCAGAAAAAAAAAAACTCTTCCACCATTACACACCCACAGGAGAGATGCTAGGACGTTATTATGCCAAAATTAATCATATTGAGGTAAAAGTTAAGTGGCCATTGATTGCCACAATAGGCTCAGATATGGACCTAAATACACCCCCTGTCGCCTAATTATGCACCCCCTGCGGGGGGTGTGGCGGTGAAATCCCGCGCGATTTCAAATCTTGCGAACAATTGCGGGTGCTGAGGCACCCGCAAAATGAATGGTGATGACGCCCATGTGTGCTACCCATGTGAACAGTGTGCTAGCATGGTGTTCTGGCCCCTCAATGTCGCCGGCGGTCTTTTAGACCAGGGGTTTTCAACAGGTGGTCCGGGGACCACCAGTGGTCCTTGAGAGGGTTCCAGGTGGTCCCCAGCTAAGTTGGTTAACCAGATGTAACTCTTGAGAACCCTTGCGGGTCCAAATGGACCCGCAAGGGTCCATTTGGTTTCATTTTTACGTTCTCAAGAGTTAAAATATTCATCGTCTGAATTTGCCATTTTGGAATGTATGTTTTGCTTGTTTTGTTTCCCAAAGCCAGTCTGGAATTGTGGACAAACAACTGGAATATTCCAGTGTCTAAAACAGTGGTTTTCAACCTTTTTCATCCCAGGGACCACCATTTATCCAGGATTTGAGCCACGGACCAGCATTTGAGGATATTTTAGCCCCACAGACCCCAAATCTAAAGATTTCTTTTGCTCGCCATCTCCCTACGATCTAATACTAGCCGCTCTGCTTTTCAACCACACGCCAAAAAGTGAAGTTTCCCAAAACAGGCGTGGTGTGTGTGTGTGTGTGTGTCTGTGTGTGTGTGTGTGTGTGTGTGTGTGTGTGTGTGTGTGTGTGTGTGTGTGTGTGCGTGCGCGTGTGTGTGTGTGTGTGCGCACTGTGTGCACTGTGTGCTGTGTGTGTGTGTCATCCAGTCATCCAGGTATCGTTCCCGTGTCTCGGGGACCAGGACGGGGTCGCGGCCTTCGAGGTCACCCTGCTGGTCATGGACTCTGGAGGGACCACCATCCTGAGGACCCCCCACAACGCCATCTTCTTCAAGACCTGCCAGAAAGGTCAGTGGAAAGGATCAGGGCTCGGGGTCAAAGGTCAACGAGGAAGGGCCAAAACCTCCCGTTTTCTTTAAGTCTGGTTCCAGATGTCGTCCAGACCAGACAGTGTGATACTCGCTTTAACACTACGACTCCCGTCCCAGAAATTACACTGAATAATTAACTGTGATTAACGAGTTGCCCGAGATCTGTTTACATTGTTTAATCATTTTTAATCTGATTTAAAGGTGTAGTTTGTGATTTCACTTAATTCAAATATTGTTTTTTTTTTCTTCTTCTTTTTTGGCTAATCCTTGCAAATACAGAGTGTGTGACCTGTCACTCAACAGCAGGGGTTGACACTAACACTTGCCCGCTTACCCGGGGCAAGTAAGAAAAATGGTCGGGCAAGTGAAGACTGTACCTGGTTGCCCGATCGGGCATAGCGTGCGACTTCTAGTTGTGTAGATTAGGACTAATTAGGACAAATTCACATGATGAATATTTTAACTCTTGAGAGTGTAAAAACGTTTTTACACTCACAAGAGTTACATCTGGTTAAACAACTTAGCTGGGGACCACCTGGAACCCTCTCAAGGACCACTGGTGGTCCACGGACTACCTGTTGAAAACCCCTGTTCCAAACTACCATTTTGCTGGGGTCCACTGGGTCTGTGACCACTGTGGGAACCACTGATTTACAAGTTGAATATTTACTGTAGCTGATTCTGACTTAAAAAAAAAAAAACATTTGGGGGAGGGGGGGGCAAGTGACCATGACCTGAGGGCAAGTAGAATCTGACTTGCCTCGGAGACCCCTGAACAGTGTCGGTTTTTCTTTCAATGCTTCTTTTTATTATCTGACGTATTTTCTGTCTGTCAGCTAAGTGTCCAGGAGGATGCAGGAACGGAGGTTTCTGTAATGACAGACAGGTGTGTGAGTGCCAGGATGGATTCTACGGCACGCACTGTGAAAAAGGTGAACAAGAACTCCATGTCCCACAATGCATCACTGTCTGAACTAGACTCAATATAGAGTTGAATGATTGTTATATAAAACCTTTTTTTGAAATTCATTGCTAAAAATTAATGTGAATATGTTCATGTGCATCAAATACTTTGACCATAATACTTCATTTGGTTGTATTCTGTCTGTCTGTCTGTCTGTCTGTCTGTCTGTCTGTCTGTCTGTCTAGCTCTCTGCACTCCCAGGTGTGTGAACGGTGGTGTGTGCATGAGTCCAGGAGTGTGTGTCTGCCCCCCTGGTTACCAAGGAGACAGCTGTGACAAAGGTACGTGACACACACACGCACGCACGTGCACACACACGCACATACCACTGTACCAAGACATCAGAGACACATACTGTCCACTGTACCAAGACATCAGAGACACATACTGTCCACTGTACCAAGACATCAGAGACACATACTGTCCACTGTACCAAGATATCAGAGACACATACTGTCCACTGCACCAAGATATCAGAGACACATACTGTCCACTGTACCAAGACATCAGAGACACATACTGTCCACTGTACCGAGACATCAGAGACACATACTGTCCACTGTACCAAGACATCAGAGACACATACTGTCCACTGTACCAAGACATCAGAGACACATACTGTCCACTGTACCAAGACATCAGAGACACATACTGTCCACTGTACCAAGACATCAGAGACACATACTGTCCACTATACCAAGACATCAGAGACACATACTGTCCACTGTACCAAGACATCAGAGACACATACTGTACTGTCCACTGTACCAAGACATCAGAGACACATACTGTACTGCTGTACCAAGACATCACAGACACATACTGTCCACTGTACCAAGACATCAGAAACACATACTTCCCCAGATTACCCACAGAGATAATGATGAAAAACTCCAATATCTGCAGGTAGAAGTACACAAATATTCAAAGACAACAGCAAGATCTGTGACCTGCTGTGATAAGATAAGAACACAACCACCCTAAAGTATAATCCTTGTGTGTACTGTGATTTTGGTACAGTATGTAGAACCTGTCTATTGAAGATTCCGACTTTTAAATGTTCACAATTTTTGTTTCGATGTATTGTTGTTCTGTTGCACTGTGTGTTTTGCTTTGGCAACGTATGTTTACTGTGTGTGTGTGTGTGTGTGTGTGTGTGTGTGTGTGTGTGTGTGTGTGTGTGTGTGTGTGTGTGTGTGTGTGTGTGTGTGTGTGTGTGTATACGTGCGTGCGTGTGCGTGCGTGTGCGTGCGTGTTGTAGCTAACTGCTCCACTCTCTGCCTGAACGGAGGGACGTGTTTTCACCCAGGGAAGTGCATCTGCACCCCCGGCCACGAGGGGGCGCACTGCGAGCTGAGTGAGTCCTTCATTAATGTGGAAAACAAATTTATTCATTTACTTCATTAGCAGATAAATTGTTATTGTTATTGGGGTTCAACCATAGCTACAGTATATACCGTATTGTCCCGAATATAAGACGACTCGGTTATAAGACGACCCTAATTTTTCACGACCGATTTACAGAAAAAAGAACATTGAATGTCAAATAGTATACTGTAAGTCCCTGAATATAAGATGACTCAATTTTTGGGATATTTCCATTGGGAAAAAAGCATAGTCTTATATTCAGGCCAATAGGGTGTATATATATAAAGGCTAGAGGCACAAGGCGGAGACGTAGTTTACCGGCGGTCATCTTGCGTCAGTCAGTCAGTCAGTCAGTCAGTCAGTCAGTCAGTCAGTCAGTCAGTCAGTCAGTCAATACACTAGTACAGGGGTTTTCAACAGGTCCCTGAGAGGATTCCAGGTGGTCCCCAGGCTAAGTGATGGAAAGTTTGTTAACCAGATGTAACACTTTTGAGAGTGTAAACAGATGATGAATATCGTAAACATGAAACCAAATGGACCCGCAAGGGTCCATTTGGTTTCATGAATTAGCCCAAGTCTACACAACTAGAGAATGTAGAAGATTAATGGTCATTTTGATCTGTATGTTTGACTGTCTAGCCTGGAATTGTGGATAAAAGCAAAATAAATCTTTAGTTTTGGGGTCTGTGGGGCTAAAATGTCATGAAATGGTGGTCCGTGGCTCAAATGCTGAATAAATAGTGGGCCCTGGTATGAAAAAGCTTTCTTTGGGTTCAACAATATGGGCCAGAGCTAACATTAACAGTGTTATTATGGAAAAGTACAGATTTAAGTTTGTAGAGTTGAATTATGAACAACACAAGAGCGAGGTTCGGCAGTGCAGCGTTTTAGTTAACGAAGCGGCGGAACAAAAAATGGAATGTGTTGTAATTATGGTCTAAATGAACCCTCCTGTCCAGTCAAGCAGAACTACATTAATTAGTCTCTCTGTTGGTCTAACAAACACTTCAGTCAACCAGAAACCAGTTCATTATTCAACTTAAGTGAACTTAGTCCGGCAGCCCACAGGCTACTTTTGTTTAAAGTGAGGAAATTAGGTGTATAGTCCTTTTTTATTTGCCTAAATATGGTCTATTTGTACATTCACAGCATCGTGTGGCAGAAAAAAAAAAAAAAGAAAGTGTACAACTTATGCTTTAGCACAGGGGTCGGCAACCCAAGATGTTGAAAGAGCCATTTTCAACCCAAAATTAAATTCAAAATCTGTCTGGAGCCGCATTTATTTATTATTTATTCATTTTCCTCAGAGTGTGCAAATGTGAACCAAATGGACCCTGGCGGGTCCATTTGGTTCCATTTGCACACTCTCAGAAAAAAGGTTGTCAAAGAAAAATCATTAACATGGTGAAAAAACACAACCTTTCTTCAGAAATGGAGTTTCTAAAAAAAATAAAGGAGTTTTACAGAACTCCATTTCTAGTCCACACAACATCTCTAAGGTATAATAATGTCATAGTAAACTGAGTAAACCTTTGAAAATGGGTGCTTCAGATTAAAAGCTCCACCTCTGATAACTGCTGGGCTTTTTTGACATGGCCAAGTGCTACTTTAACTGGCAACTGTCAGACAGCGCAACGCGTTTTGGGTGACTGAAATGTTTATATTATTTTGGTGTGGATCACCCCAGTGTGTGTATGTAATAATGCTACAGCCACTGAGCCACTAGGGCTGTGTTCTGGAGCCGCATGCGGCTCCTGAGCCGCAGGTTGCTGACCCCTGGTCTAGGAGGTTTTCATGATTCTGAATCCATTCCAAACATTAGCTTTACACTAATAGCACTACTTGGGCTTGGACTTGCTTGGACAAAATGGGCTTTGCTTGGATAAAACATGCAGTAATCCTGGGCTCTAAACTGCCTCCCCCTGGCCAGCCGGTGGAGGGCGCCTGATGGAGGGGACAGGAACTGGTTGGAATAACGTGTTCCTTCCACGCGCTACGTCCAACCAGGGAAACTCTCCCCTGTCAGGTGAAAAGAAGGCAGCTTTGACTCCTCATGCATTGAAGGAAGCATGAGGTCAGTGCGCTGCCTCCCCAGGTTGGTGGGGTTAGGAATTGGCACGGGGTGAGAAAATAGGTTACAAAAAAAAAAAAACGTTTAGTGTAGTTTAACTAAACAAAAAAGTTTAAACTAAAAAAAAAAAGTGACAAAAAAAGAAAGAAACAAAAAGCTCAATAAATACCCAGAGCTGGTCAGCAAGTGGATTGACGAATGTATGAATATAAACCATACTTTAAATCCCAGCCATCCAACTCTGCTGTTGGACTAATAACGTCTCTCTGTTAGTATAAAGGAACTGTCAGTCACCCAGAAATAAAAACTGACAAGGGAAAACAAGTCCGGGAACAGTTAACCCATTTTGTCTTGACTGGATTCTAGTTTTTGACATGAGATTATACAACATACTTTCTGTCTGACATTAGTTTCCGGCTCTAGATTGTAGTTTCTGACAGATTCTACATTCTGAAACTAGATTCTAGTTTCTGAGACTAAATTCTAGTTTTTGATGCTACATTCTAATTTCTGACATTATATTCTCAGCAAATGCTCAGCATGATGCTCAGCAAATTTCATACCAAGGACCAGCACTATTATCTATATTTAGCTGCGGACCCCCATCTAAACAAAATGTTCAAGGGATCACCCCAGAAGCAAAGATTTAGTTAAACATATTTGATTCTGAAATAATATATTCAAAGATTTGTGCCATGCACATTTTCATGATTTTTCAAAAATAGCAGACCTACAAGCTCATAGCGCGACACTCGGTGGCGCGCTATGAGCTTGTAGATCTGCTATTTTTCAATAGGTAAAGCATAATCAGGGGTTGACACTAAGGTCTCCGAAGTCAGGTTCTACTTGCCCTCAGGTTATGGTCACTTGCCCCCCAGGTTCCAGGTGGTCCCCAGTTAAGTTGGTTGACCAGATGTAACTCTTGAGAACGTAAAAATGAAACCAAATGGACCCTTGCGGGTCCATTTGACCAATTAGTGACGTCTTGGCTGGCCTCGTCCTGAACGTCACTGGGGTCCTCCGGTGACGTTCAAAACTAGTCCAGATCACACAGCCCATATGGGGATGATGTTTACATCATTTCCAGGACGTCTTCACAAACTGATATAATGAAGCTATAGCTAAGCTATTCTGGTTCTCAGATCTGACTAGTTCTGATTGATTTAAAGGTAGGGGAAGTGATTTCACTTTTGTCAGATATCACCCCAATTTTTTTTTCTGTTAAAATGCTCTATTATAAGGTGTGCAGACCATATATGGAGTTTCCCCCTCCCCCACGTTAGCAGAGGAGCTAATAAAAGTTCCCCAGGTGGAGGGTGAATTCTCCTCCTATCAGGATGGAGCAGCAGGTTCACATAGTGTAGCTACTCTTGGGTGCCCCTAGTGCACCAGACTGGTACTACACCATGAATTTCAAATCACTTGCCCTACCTTTAAGTTAGTCTGGCTTCTCTCTGATTCATTCAGAGACGGCTGTCTGTAGTGGACAGGATTTGTGTTGGTTGAAATCAGGTGAAATCAGGTGATTATTCTGGTGACAGATCTGACTAGTCTTGGATCAGCTTGATCTGGACCATAATCAAGACGTCACTAATTCCTCCCGATACTGACTGTGTTTACTGGGCTGCCTCCTTTATGTGTAAACTAACTAACCTACACATGTAGCTACTGTATAAACTAAACTAAACTAAACAGGGCTTGACACTAACACTTGCCCGCTTGCCCGGGGCAAGTAAAAGAAATGGTGGGGCAAGTGAAGACTGCTACCTGGTTGCCCGATCGGGCAAGACCTCTGTGTCTTTCCCTGCTTTCTAGCTGTCCACAACTCTAGGCTGGATTTGGGAAACAAAACAGGCAAATTAACATACACATCAAAATGACCTAATCTTCTACATTCTCAAGTTGTCTAGACTTGGGGCTAATTAAGATGATGAATTTTAACTCTTGAGAGCGTAAAAATGAAACCAAATGGACCCGCAAGGGTCCATTTGGTTTCATTTTTACGTTCTCAAGAGTTACATCTGGTTAACCAACTTAGCTGGGGACCACCTGGAACCCTCTCAGGGACCACTGGTGGTCCCCGGACCACCTGTTGAAAACCCCTGGTTTAAAGCACCCAAGTAGGAACTTTACAATATATTTTTGGGGGGCAAGTGACCATGACCTGAGGGCAAGTAGAACCTGACTTGCACTTGCCCGATGGGCAAGTGCCTCGGAGACCTTAGTGTCAACCCCTGCTAAACTAAACTAAACTAAACTAAACTAAACTAAACTAAACTAAACTAAACTAAACTAAACTAAAACTAAAACTAAACTAATGTGATTGGTTCATACAGGTAAATGCAGCGATGTGATTGGTTCACAGGTAAATGCAGGATGCAGCCGTGCAGAAATGGAGGGAAATGCACCGGCAGGAACAAATGTAAATGCAGCAAAGGATTCTACGGTGACCTCTGCACTAAAGGTCAGTGACCTCTGCACCAAAGGTCAGTGACCTCTGCACTAAAGGTCAGTGACCTGTGCACTCTGAACGCATAGAGATGCGCAGTGACGTCACCGCCCCGGTTCCGGAAGTCTTTTCCCCATTCATTTTTCTCATAGACTTTTCGAAAATAATTTATATCAAGACGATTACGCCGCGGCCAAAGCCAACTCAGGTCGTGACAAATCATCACTTTTTGTTTCGTTTTTCATCTTAGAAATTATTTTATTGTCCCAAAAGTTTGTGTGTGTCATCATGATTCGTCACGACTCGAGTTGGCTTTGGCCGCGGCGTAATCGTCTTGATATAAATTATTTTCGAAAAGTCTATGAGAAAAATGAATTGGGAAAAGACTTCCGGAACCGGGGCGGTGACGTCACTGCGCATCTCTATAGATTGGACATAATTTTGTAATAGTATACCTCTAATATAAGTGTGTGTGTGTGTGTGTGTGCGTGCGTGCGTGTGTACAGCGGTGTGTGAGCCAGGCTGCGGGTCACATGGGTCGTGCGTGGAGCCCAACAGATGCCAGTGTAGAGACGGCTGGCACGGACGTCACTGTAACAAGAGTGAGACACGCATCCATGCACATACACAATCACGCACAACGTTCCGCATGCAACAGACTCTTCTCCCTTCTCTAAAACACCCTGGACGACGATCCACACGTCCCAGACTCTCCTCCCTTCTCTAAAACACCCTGGACAACGCTCCACACGTCCCAGACTCTTCTCTCTTCTCTAAAACACCCTGGACAACGCTCCACACGTCCCAGACTCTTCTCCCTTCTCTAAAACACCCTGGACGACGCTCCACGCGTCCCAGACTCTTTTCCCTTCTCTAAAACACCCTGGACGACGATCCACACGTCCCAGACTCTTTTCCCTTCTCTAAAACACCCTGGACGACGATCCACACGTCCCAGACTCTTCTCCCTTCTCTAAAACACCCTGGACAACGCTCCACACGTCCCAGACTCTTCTCCCTTCTCTAAAACACCCTGGACGACGCTCCACGCGTCCCAGACTCTTCTCCCTTCTCTAAAACACCCTGGACAACGCTCCACACGTCCCAGACTCTTCTCCCTTCTCTAAAACACCCTGGACAACGCTCCACACGTCCCAGACTCTCCTCCCTTCTCTAAAACACCCTGGACAACGCTCCACACGTCCCAGACTCTCCTCCCTTCCCTAAAACACCCTGGACAACGCTCCACACGTCCCAGACTCTCCTCCCTTCCCTAAAACACCCTGGACAACGCTCCACACGTCCCAGACTCTCCTCCCTTCTCTAAAACACTCTGGACAACGCTCCACATGTCCCATGTTATACATGACTATATCATTGATTGCATTCTGTTTCTGTCTGTCCATCTCTCTCTCTAGGACACAGAGGGGGCGTGTCCGGGGGACACCGACAGTTCAAGTCCTCTCCCAGTAAGGACACAGAGACAGGGGTCATGACCCCGGGCCAGAGGTCACCAGGGGTCAGCAAGGAGGACACGGCGGGCGAGGGGGGACCCCCGGCCGATACCAACTACGTCGTGTGACCAGACACGCCCACAAACATGGCACATGACACACATGACCACATGTCACGTGATCACATGACCGCACTCCACATCATAGACACGGGGAAAAGGGGGACAATTGTAGGGGGGCCCAAAGTCAGGGGGGGGCACTGAAAGCTTGCATTAATAAGGTTTTATTTGTATTGATTATATTATGAAAAATATTTGATCTCAAAGTGCACCAGATTGAAGCATTTTAAAGGGGAATTCCACCCATTTTCAACATTCTAATATGTCATTAGTATACCCTAGAGGTGCTGGGTGGACATGATAAAAACGTTTCCCCCCCATTCTGTGTTTCCTGGAAATGGAGGTCTGAAGAAAAAACACAAAAACATGATGAAACACATCTTGATGGCATCATCAAGATGTATGTCATCATGTTAATGGATTTCTATAGACACTTCTTTTTTTCTGAGAGCGTACAAATGCAACCAAATGAACCCGTTAGGGTTCATTTGGTTGCATTTGTACGCTCTCAGAAAAAATGTTGAAAATGGGTGAAATTCCCCTTTGACGCCGGCTGGGAAAGGGGGCCCCTGTGGAAAAGCTTTGCAGGGGGCCCAGAATTGCTAGCTACGCCCCTGATCATAGATATATATATATATATAGATTAAGGCTGTCCGAGTTAACTAGTTAATCGCGAGTTAACTCAGCCTTGAGTTAACTCGATTAATTTTTTTAGTGCGAGATTAACTCACAGTAAAACCAAAGGCCGAGTGGGTCCATTTGGTTCAATTTCGCCAAATGCAGGTGAATAATTTTTAAATATCTGCATCAGTTAAGTTATTTTAAAATAAGTCTACACAATTAGAGAATGTAGAGAACTTTCTACAAAATGTGCATGTTCGTTCCGAATGATATCGTTGACAAATTCTTTAATTTAGGTCTGGAAGTCTAAATAAATGTCATCAAATGGTGGTCTGTGGCTCAAATGCAGAATAAATAATTGACCTTGATATGAATATTCTTGAAAAACACTCATTTAAGGTATATTTAGAACTCATGAAAATATGCGATTAATTTGCGATTAATCGAAGATTAACTATGGGCCATCATGCGATTAATCGCGATTAAATATTTTAATCGACTGACAGCTCTAATATATATATATATATATATATATATATATATATATATATATATATATATACAGTATATATATATATATATATATATATATATAATATATATATATATATATATATATATATATATATATATATATATATAAGAAAGCTAGATGGCTTGAGGCGGATCCTCTGATGTCGTTCACGCCGGCCATCTTGCCACGTTATCAACGTGGCTATTTTTTTTTTTTTTTTAATATTATGTAACGGCTCATATGTATGCGGACATCTCTGGCATTTACAACAAAACAATCCGTTTGAAAATCAGTTGAAAAATAAGCAAGTTATCGTCATTTAAAAAGTATATGCTCATAGACACAATGTTATGCTATACTGGGGCGGGTCATACTTTTTTTTATTTTTGAAAATCAAAATGCTTGGGTGTCTATTTTATGTCTTTGGGGATGGGGAATTCAAATATGATATTCTTTTTTTGATTGGACAAACCCTACCTACATCTATTTGCATTTTTATATCAGTAATTGTGTCGATATTAACTCAATTATGAGATTTAAAATCCAAAGGAAACTCTAACATGTGGGGTGTCTAAATTATGTGTGTTTTGATGGAGAATTCAAATATAATATTGTTTTTTGGATAGAAATAAGTCTAAACCTACAAAAGTTGTTCGGCATAAGCAGACACATACGTGGATATAAGTTAAACTGCCAACGGTCAAGCAGTTCATGAGTTGTGAGTGTTTACATTTTCAGGTGAGTGCTATAGCGCCACCATTTGGCCAGTGGTCATGGGCTTCTGAACTTTTTTCCGGATGGGGCCAAAGTTCACATGTAGCACGGTTCATGCAAATTGATCAAAAATCCAGGCAGAAAATCACGCATGAGCATTTTTTCAAACTGCTTAAAATGGCGGACACCCTGAGGGTGGAGCTTACCGGTCAAGGTTACAGATGTGTTCCACATGAATCAAGGAACACGTAGAAACAAGTCCCATGATTTTTGGCCAAACGAGGCCCGAGTTATGCTTGTTCAAATGTTTTAGTTTCAAAGAATTGTTACAGCGCCCCCATTTGAGCAATTGGAGTAAGACTGGTTTTATTGGTATTTGGCATCCCCCTCTACAAAACTGTAAAATATCAGAAGCAGATTACGCTGCATGTGTAGATTAGAGGCATTAGAATCATTTGCACAAACGAGCAATTTTCATTGGCTCGTAAAAACATAATCTTTTCACTTAAAACAAAATTCACACCTATTTTCATATTCATATGGCTCCAAAGTTCATGTGTAGGTCATTTTTATGCATTTTGATCAAAGATTGTAGGAGATGCATTTTAACTGTTTTACATATAATTCAAGATGGCGGCTCATCTAAAGGTCAGAGGTCAAAAGTCAGAATACAAAAGTTGTTCGACATAAGCAGACGCATAAGTGAATATAAGTTACATTTCTGAGAGTCAAGCAGTTCATGAGTTATAAGTGTTTAAAGTTTGCAATTTCAGTTGAGTGCTATAGCGCCACCATTTGACCAGTGGTCACAGGCTTCGCATCATCACCGTTTGGCATCACCCTCTACCAGATTACCAATTTTTGCGAAAACCGACTGCACGGTTCAGCCAGAACAGCTATTTTTGGCGGAAGGGAGGAGGAGAAGGAGGAGGAGAAGAAAAAAGGACAGAAACAAGAAGGGACCAAGTCCACTTCGTGGACTGCTTGGTCCCTTAATTAATACAACAGTACCAAAACTAGTGCAGTTCTAGCAGCATCATAACGACATTCACAGTCTTCTCCTCCCTCCCCTTGCCCCCTCCGCGAGAGAATTATTGAGGAGTGAAATGGACATTGGTACAAAGGAGTATTTAAATCTATTATATCTCCATTTTGGAGCCTGGTACCTCCTACCTGACGGCAGTAACCTAAACTCAGGGTACAGTATATGAGAGGGATCAGACACAGTTTTCTTTGCCTGTCCTAGTGTGGCTTGCTCAAAGAT
The DNA here is from genome assembly GCA_039105355.1 of Benthosema pterotum. NCBI lineage: Eukaryota > Metazoa > Chordata > Actinopteri > Myctophiformes > Myctophidae > Benthosema > Benthosema pterotum. Next base: position 7,155,243 of record CM076987.1, read on the forward strand.
GGTCTGTGGGGTGTTGGGAGGTGTTGACATCCACGTAATCTTTCTGGCCAGTCTCAGGATTCCTGATTTAAACTTAACCGTCAGGTTTCCAAACCAATTGGCGATACCATATCTCACTATTGACTCAATACTAGCTCTGTAGAATATCAGCATTATGTTCGTACTTACTCCAAATAGTCTTAGTCTTCTTAACCCTTTGTGTCCTGAACGCGTTTTGGTGTTTTATCTGTTGAAAAATAGCAGAACAACAAGCTCATGTCGCGCCACCGAGTGGCGCGACATGAGCTTGTTGTTCTGCTATTTTTGAAAAATTGTGAAAATGTGCTGCAAATCTCTGAATATGTTATTTTGGAGGAGAACATTTTTAACTCAATTTTTTGCATCTGGGGGATCCCTAGAACAACATGTTTTCAGGTGGGGGGTCTGCAGCCAAATATGGATAATTCTGGGGGTCCTTGGCTTGAAAGATGTTAAGCATCACTGACACAGGAAGATAGATATTTCAGAGAAACTAGAATCTGTCAGAATATAGCATCAGAAACTAGAAACTGGTCAGAATTAAACTAGAATCAGGTGTCAAATAGAATATATTCTTAGATTTGCGCATCATTTTCACAATTTTTCAAAAATAGCAGATCAACAAGCTCATGTCGCGCCACCGAGTGGCGCGACATGAGCTTGTTGATCTGCTATGGGTTAATCACTACTCCACTGTGGCACACGCACTGCTCTTTCCCTGGCAGCTCTTGAGTGAAAAGTGGATAATGATCAGTGATGGGCAAGTTACTGGGAAAATGTAGTAACCTACACTACTTGTTACTCTCGAAAAAAATGCAGCTAAGTCTACACAACAAGCTATCCGCCAGAGATTTGTAGCAAGCAACACTACAAGCTACATGACAAAAGTAGCTTGATGTAGCTTGCTACATAATCACTACATAATATAAATATATATCTTAACTTAATGTACAACTTTCTAAATACTAATCATAATAATAAAACAATATGGGTAAAAATCATAATTATAATAATTTAGCGGAGCGTTTGAACCTAGGATTGTGGCATGTTTAAGTTTTGGGATGTATATTAGAGGTTTTCTACCCATTAAAAATGGGTGGAATTTGAAAATGTGTGTGGGAAAAATGTAGTAAGCTACAATCCTTGTTACTCGAAACAAGTAGTGTAGCTTCACTACAAGCTACTCGAAACAAGTAGTGTAGCTTCACTACAAGCTATTCCCAGAGCAAATGTAGTAACCTACACTACAAGTTACGGAAAATGTAGTTAAGCTATGTAGCTTAGCTACTTGTAACAAGCTACTGCCCATCACTGATAATGGATACTGATACAGGACTAAAGTGAAGGTTGGAAGACATGATTCCCTTGGTTGAATTCAACAGCATAAACGAAGACACTTTGACAAATGTATTACAATTTTAGATCCTCGAGACATACTGTCATGCAGTCATGATGACATCATATAGAGATGCGCAGTGACGTCACCGCCCCGGTTCCGGAAGTCTTTTCCCAATTCATTTTTCTCAGACTTTTTGAAAATAATTTATATCAAGACGATTACGCCGCGGACAAAGCCAACTCGAGTCGTGACGAATCATGATGACACACGCAAACTTTTGGGACAATAAAATAATTTCTAAGATGAAAAACGAAACAAAAAGTCTTGTATCATGCCGTTTTCTACTTCTTCCTAATTATATATTATGACGATGTTGTGTTTGTTGTCATGATTTGTCACGACCTGAGTTGGCTTTGGCCGCAGCGTGATCGTCTTGATATAAATTATTTTCGAAAAGTCTATGAGAAAAATGAATGGGGAAAAGACTTCCGGAACCAGGGCGGTGACGTCACTGCGCATCTCTATAGCCCACAAATGTGTTTAACACTTCGGAATTGCAATGTTTATTAAACCCATTCAATCGCTTTTAGTAATCAATATAAAGGAGTCACTGTCATCTACTGCATCATGATTTCAGTACCCGAACCCATGTTCGAACTCACAAAACTCTGTTTTAGAGTCCGGCACGCATCACAGGAGCCACTGAAGGCCTGTAGTGTTGCCCTTTGTGTGTGTATCCAGTGAAACCTTAATGTTTCAGTTTGAGCATGCAGTATTAATATAATCAACAAACAATATACAGGATTACGGCTTCATAGAGAGAAATATTTTATGAGGTAAAAACATCATAGTTTGAGAATTCTCGAAAGATTATGAAATTGAAGTGAAAAGACAGGTTATAACACATGGTCTCGGACAACATGTTATAGTAGGCCTATGCTGTTTTTCATCGTTTTTGGTGATTTTCGAAAATTGTCGAAATCGAGAAAAAAAAACGTCATACTATAGCACATCGAAAATTGTCGTTTGTCGTTTTTCGAAAAATGACAAAATTGAAGAAAACCGCTTGAAGAAATTACCGCTATGCAGAGACTCCTGTTACTTGAGTGCCTGTGAAGGTCCTGAAAGTCCAAAATGGAGTCACAAGTCCCGCGCTAAGACTACAGAGCTTTGTCTCGACAAAAGGGGAAACATTGACAGAAATATTACATGTGGAAAAAGATATGAATTAGAAACAAAAAAAAGATAAGCCTACATTAAAAAAAATAATAATAATCAGAGCGTTGGTGGTCTTTCTGCCGGTGGCGTTTGTGGAATTTCTGTTGGTGGACGCCCGGGGCGGGGCTTCTGCACAGACCTCCTGGCAGACTGCTTGAAGATGGGCGAGCTCAGGAACTGGAGGTCTGTGTATTTGTCTCCACGCCGGAGTTTCCTGGAGCGAAAGGAGGAAAAGAAAAAAAAAATGTACAAAGATGAGAGGTGGCAGAAGGAGGGGAGAGAGAGAGAGAGAGAGGAGAGAGAGAGAGAGAGAGAGAGAGAGAAGAGAGAGAGAGAGAGAGAGAGAGAGAGAGAGAGAGAGAGAGAGAGAGAGAGAGAGAGAGAGAGAGAGAGCTTCTTTCTTGAAATGGCACCCAAACAGATTTTGGTTGCACACTGCCACTTCCAAACAAAATACAAAACACAAAATCTAAATCTTGCGCCAAATCTCAATTTGCAAAAGTGCCACATAGACCAGTGTTGTTGTTGTTTTTTTTTTTTTTTTTTTGAGAATATTTTGATTTAGTCTTAGTACGTTCCATTCCTGAAAAAGGTATGCAATTGTATACTGCAGATTAATTAAAATTAATTAAAAAGAAAAATGATAAAAATGTTTCTCATTTCCATTAGTCTTAGGTTACGAGTTAGTCTTCGTCTTAGTCTTTTGAAAACACACATTTAGTCTTTTAGTTCCGTGAGATTCATTTTTGTTGGTCTAGTCTTAGTTGACTAAATATCAAAAATGTTGTTACCGATATAATGGTTTTATTATCTTTATACTATGTGTATCCTATAAGTCCACTTCAGTTCATTTTTGTGTGACACCCATGTACTTAGAAGCAGATCATCAATACTTTAAGTCCAGTGGTTTTCAACCTTTTTCATACCAGGACTCACTATTCAGAATTTCAGCCACAGGACCACCATTTGATGACATTTTAGCCCCACAGACCCTGATACTAAAGATTTCTTTTGCCCACAATTCCAGGCTAAAAAATGACCATTACTCTTCTACATTCTCTAGTTGTGTAGACTGGGGCTATTCCACATGATGAATATTTTAAAGAAAGAGTTACACCAGGTTAACCAACTTTCCATCATTTATCCTGGGGACCACCTGGAATCCTCTCAGGGACCACCTGTTGAAAACCCCTGTCAAATAATAGGTGGTATTAAATGTCAACGCGACATTATGAAGACAGGTGAGTGCAGTTTCAGCAGTTTCAAATACAAACGTATCACGTTCTGCCTGCCGTGTTTGATGTCCGCCTCAATACCTTTCCATTGAGGCGACCATCAAACATAACAGTTGTTCTGTATGTGTGAATGAGGGCTAGAGTGGAGAACGCCACAACGGTGGCGGCTTTTTACTTTCACTTCAGTTTTGGTGACAGTCTTAACCGTCTTCTACAATGTATTATTTATTAAGATGATAAAACGGTGAAAAGTGTTCGGCTGACTTGTTATTCAGCAGCTCCTAGTTATATATTTTTTTGACTGCCATTGACTGCCAAGTTAATTTGTAAATTAGAAGTGCAAGTGCTGTATTGTTTCTGTTGCTGAGTGATTGCTAATTGCTATGCAGGTCGAGTAGGACACCTAGTGGTTGTTGTTCGGCATTACAGATAAAAATAAATAAATAAATAAATAAATAAACAAGGATGGTGTAGGCCAGGGGTCGGGAACCTTCAACCTATGGCTCTTCATGGCTGCATCTGACTCGCAGACAAAGCTTTAATTATGTTTAAAAAAGTGTCATTATACTCGTTCGCGCATGCGTGAAGCGAAAGAAAAAAACCCACACACACACTTGTTGGGTATCAAAACTATTTATCTATCGCAGGGGTTGTCACTAAGGTCTCCGAGGCACTTGCCCATCGGGCAAGTGCAAGTCAGGTTCTACTTGCCCTCAGGTCATGGTCACTTGCCCCCCAGGTTCCAGGTGGTCCCCAGTTAAGTTGGTTAACCAGATGTAATGCTTGAGAACGTAAAAATGAAACCAAATGGACCCGCAAGGGTCCATTTGGTTTCAAGAGTTAAAATTCATCGTCTTAATTAGCCCAGGTCTACACTGTAGAAGATTAACGGTCATTTTGATATGTATGTTAATTTGCCTGTTTTGTTTTCCAAATCCAGCCTGGAATTGTGGACAGCTAGAAAGCAGGGAAAGACACAGAGGCAGAGTGCAATGACTGCCTTCAAGACAAAGTTATCTTGTGTTGTGTTATAGTGCAACAAGTTGCACACTTGCCCGATCGGGCAACCAGTTAGCAGTCTTCACTTACCCCACCATTTTTTTTTACTTGCCCCGGGCAAGTGGGCAAGTGTCAACCCCTGTAATCGATTGCATAGGTAGCGCAGTTGAGGGAGATGTAACCATCGTAAAATTAAACCATTTGGTTTCATTTCACGATCAAGAGTTACAGGTCTATAAGGGTCCATTTGGTTACCAATGGTCCTTTCTAGGAAGGAAGGAGGACTCCATCATAGGAGGAAAAATGGTGAGAAATGAGGGTTTTATTCCGGGCGCCCGTCAACCAATTTTGCCCCAACTCACCAGCAAAAACGCACTAGAAGTACTACAAGTTTTTCACCAATTTTGGCGCTATAGGAAAAAAAAGGAATAGGAATAGAAAAAAGCTAAATCTAGCAACAAATGCGCCAAGTTGGCAACAAAGGCAGGGGTTGACACTAAGGTCTCCAAGGCACTTGCCCATCGGGCAAGCGCACGTCAGGTTCTACTTGCCCCCCAGGTTCCAGGTGGTCCCCAGATAAGTTGGTTAACCAGATGTAACTCTTGAGAACGTAAAAATGAAACCATGGTTTCATTTTTACGTTCTCAAGAGTTAAAATCCATCATCTTAATTAGCCCAGGTCTACACAACTAGAGAATGTAGAAGATTAGGTCTTTTTGATGTGTATGTTAATTTGCCCGTTTTGTTTCCCAAATCCAGCCTGGAATTGTGGATAGCTAGAAAGCAGGGAAAGACACAGAGGCAGAGCGCAATGACTGCCTTCAAGACAAAGTTATCTTTTGCTGTGTTATAGTGCACTAAATTGCACAATTGCCCGATCGGGCAACCAGGTAGCAGTCTTCACTTGCCCCACCATTTTTTTTACTTGCCCCGGGCAAGCGGGCAAGTGTTAGTGTCAACCCCTGACAGGTAATATTGTTTCCTTGTAAAAACAAACAAACAAACAAAAAAAACAACATCATTTGTGGAGTCAAAATAAAGAACTAAAATGCATGTAAGCCAGGGGTTTTCAACAGGTGGTCCAGGGACCACCAGTGGTCCCTGAGAGGGTTCCAGGTGGTCCCCAGCTAAGTTGGTTAACCAGATGTAACTCTTGAGAGTGTAAAAATGAAACCAAATGGACCCTTGCGGGTCCATTTGGTTTCATTTTTACACTCTCAAGAGTTAAAATGTTCATCATCTGAATTAGCCCAAGTCTACACAACTAGAAGATGGACAAAAGCAAAATAAATCTTTAGTTTTGGGGGTCTGAGGGGCTAAAATGTCCTCAAATGGTGGTCTGTGGCTCAAATGCTGAATAAATGGTGGTCCCTGGTGTCAAAAAGGTTGAAAACCCCTGATGTCAGCGGTACGTACTTCCCCAGGGACGGCTCCTTATAGTCGACAGCTGTGGCGCAGCGGCGTTTGCGCGGCTCCTCTACGGGGGTGGAGCACCGAGCGTCAGAGGGGCGGGACTTGCCGCGGGAGGAGTCCCGCTGATAGGCTGCGGGTGCGGGGGTCAGAGAGTTCACGTCACACAGGCTCAAGCCTCGCCCTGCCGTCCTGATGGAGCCGAGCACACCTGAGGAAACCGAGAGGGAGGAGGGGAGGAGGGGAGGAAGTGAGGGGAGGGGAAACCACAAGTGAGGGGAGTGAGTTTTTAGAAACGCTGGTTCTCAAACTATGCACCAGGACCCATCTTTGAGCCACAGGTCAGGGTTCCTACAGGTTTCTTAAAGTAAAATTTAAGTCTTTTTAAGGACATTTATATAAAACATAATACCCAGGGGCGGATGTAACATTTCCCATTTGGGGCGGCAGGAGAAAATGGCATACCATTTTCAGTTACAGGACTTTTATTAGGTAAGTAAAGCATCAATAATAACAACATCAGTTGTTGTTGAAGTTGCAACAGACACGCAGCATGCATAAAGGTAAAAGATAAGATAAAGGTCTGACTCAGAGGGTTTTCTGTTTTCTCTGTGCGTAACCGAGAAATCAATTACTTGATGATTGATAAGTTTACGCGTTTCGTTTTCTGGCTACGTTATTTAAACCAAACACGTGGTTGACAAATGAAAATTTTGAGGAGCAATGCGACAAGTAGAAGGACAAACTGCACAAAATTTAAGACCTAGATGTAAAAATTCAAGACGTTTTTTTAAGTCTTTTTAAGGTATTACTTTCAAATTTGTAAATTCAATGCTTTTAATACTTTTTAAGATCCCGCGGGAACCCTGCTGGTAAAAAGGATTATAATTATTTCAAGAGATTTTCAACAGCAATAAATACTAAGCATTGAAAACCTCTCCCCCCCTCTTCTTTTTATGCTTTTATTCAACTAATAAATTGTGAAAATGGCAGATGAAAACAGGTATTTTGACTATTCAGTATTACTTAGCAAGTAAATTTGAATATGCATTAAAAAAATAAAAATAAGGAAGAGACAGCACCAGGGCTGCAATGAAGAATCGAATAATTTAATCGATTAATTAATTAGTTGTCATTGCCAACTAATTCACTAATTAGTTAGGATTGGTAACTAAACCACTGGAGTCATCGTGGGTGTTTCCCAATTAACCATAGTTTTTTCCAGCGTTATGCGTCCCTTACAATATGACGATAGCGGCACATGTACAGTAGCAATTACCAAAGCAAAATATGACATGATTATATTATCCACAACAAAACGTACATCTTGAATATTTACCATATTGTCCCGAATATAAGACGACTCGGTTATAGGACGACCCCCATTTTTCAAGATCCATTTACAGAAAAAAACATTGAATGTCAAATAGTATAGCCCCTGAATATAAGACGACTGTTCAGGCCAATAGGGTATTTCTAAATTACCAATTGGAGTTCAGTAGAGCTCTCCATTTAGGCTGCACACATTTAATTTAAAGAATATCTACACGTGCCAGTCAGAATAAGCCTAAAGACACCATGAGTCGCTTTGATTCTTTTAAAAAAATGTGTTTGTTTGAATAGACAGAATCAGCAGCTAATCAAATGCATTTTTGTCCCATTGTGATCAGATTCTAGTTTCCGATGCTATATTCTAGTTCACAGCGCTGGATTCTAGCTTCCGACACTAGATTCTAGTTCCTCATGCTAGATTCTAGTCCCCCACGGTAGATTCTAGTTCCTCTCAGTAGATTGTAGTTTCTGAAATTAGATTCCAGTTTCTGACACTAGATTCTAGTTCCGGACACTAAATTCTAATCCCTGGCGCTAGATTCTAATTTTTCTGGAAAAATCTCTTTCTGTGTCAGTGATGCTTAACATATTTCATAGGAAGGACCCCCAGAAATATCTATTATTTAGCTGCAGAACCTCACCTAAAAACATGTTGTTCTACGGATCCCCCAAAGCAAAGATTTGAGTTAAAAATGTTTCCTTCCGAAATAATGTATTCAAAGATTTGCACCACATTTTCACAATGTTTCAAAAATAGTAGAACTACCGAGTGGCGCGATATGAGCTTGTAGATCTGCTATTTTTCAACAGCTAAAACACCAAAACGCGTTCAGTACAGAAAGGGTTAAAGAAGTGTCATAAACTGATTCATCATTTTAAATAATCGGCCAAAGAATCAAGTATGACTCCAGCGAATAGAGATTGGCAACCTACTGCATCGGCGATTTCATCAGCGCAACATTTATGCCTGCCAATAGACCTGCACGACCTCCATGGTCTTTCTGGATGTGCATATAATCCCCTATACATGTATGTTTGCATGTTTGTGCATTTGAGCAACCGAGCAAGAACCATTTGGAATGGGAACCAGCGTTCTAGACAATGTTAACACACCAGTGACCAGCTTAAAAAAAAAAAAAAAACACCAGAGTTTTTAAACATGGGGGAAAAAACATAAAAAGAAGGAGGAAAAAAAGAGACAAAAGACAACACCGGACCAAAGGGGGAAATCTTACCCTTTTTGCAGGTCTTTTTGCAGGCTTTCTGGGTTATCTGGCAGCTGCTACTGGCCGGGCGGGGTCTCTGTGTGGGACATCTTGCTGCTGCTGGCAGGAGGAGGGGTCTCCACGTTGGACAGCGAGTCTCCGAAGCTGGATACGGCCTCCTCAATTGGGCTCATGTCGGCGTGCTCCTCGCCGGGAGTGACTGGAAGATGCTCATCCTCCGGCTCACTGCCAGCCTCTGCAATGGAACACACAATCAGAATGTAATCCATGGCCATTTAATTCACAGCCAAAAAAATAAAATAAAAAACACAACCATTTTTTGGGGAAGGGGCTAATTAGTCCAAATCTCGTCTATGGCTGTGAAGGGGTAAAAAAAAAGAAAAAAGCCTAAAACGACCAGTTATGAAGCAAGACAGTGGTTTTCAACATTTGTGACACCAGGGCCCACCATTTATTCAGCATTTGAGCCACAAACCACCATTGGATGACATTTTAGCCCCACAGACGCCAAAACTAAAGATTTCTTTTGCTTCTGTCTTGAGACTCTATACATACACGTATGATAACAGCATCCTTAGGTTATCAAGGAATATCACTTCCAATCCTTGCCATGTTTTGTATGGAGAGTATAGAAGGTTACTGCCTTCAGGAAGGAGATATGCTGTTCCAGCATACAATAAGGTCAGACTGAAGAGCTCTTTTGTCCATCAGTCAACGCTGAGGCTAAATCAGGACTTTGTCCAGGACTAAAGTGAGCTATGAACTCTGCTCTGTACCCTTATATGTTTTCTATGTATGTAACTTTTTCTTTTCTGGTCCAGTGTGTGTCTTGTCAAATGTGTGTATGTTGCATACAAGGCTGCTCTGTCGCAAGACAAATTTCAGTGAAAACTGACAATAAAGTAAATAATATATATATATATATATATATATATATATATATATATATATATATATATATATATATATATATATATATATATATATATATATATATATATATATATATATATATATATATATATATATACATATACACTCAACAAAAATATAAACGCAACACTTTTGTTTTTGCTCCCATTTTTCAGGGGATGGACTTCAAGCCCTAAAATTCATTCCAGATATACAATATAACCATTTCTCTCAAACACTGTTCACAAATCTGCCCAAATGTGTGATATTGAGCACTTCTGCTTTGTTAAGATAATCCATCCCACCTCACAGGTGTGCCACATTAAGATGCAGATGTGACATCATGATTAGTGCACAGGTGTACCTCAGACTCTCCACAATAAAAAGACACCCTGAAATGTGCAATTTTCTTTTGCCTTATTGGGTGTATGGCCCTCCGAAACAGTCAGTATCTGGTGTGACCACCATTTGCCTCATACAGTGCAACACATCTTCTTCGCATAGAGTTTATCAGATTGTCAATTGTGGCCTGTGGAATGTTGGTCCACTCCTCTTCAATGGCTATGTGAAGTTGCTGGATATTAGTGGGAACTGGTACACACTGTAAAAATGGTAATAACACAATATTACCACATTATTACCATTTCGACAGCGCATACCAGTTCCCACTAATATCCAGCAACTTCACATAGCCATTGAAGACGAGTGGACCAACATTCCACAGGCCACAATTGACAATCTGATAAACTCTATGCGAAGAAGATGTGTTGCACTGCATGAGGCAAATGGTGGTCACACCAGATACTGACTGTTTCGGAGGGCCATACACCCAATAAGGCAAAAGAAAATTGCACATTTCAGGGTGTCTTTTTATTGTGGAGAGTCTGAGGTACACCTGTGCACTACTCATGATGTCACATCTGCATCTTAATGTGGCACACCTGTGAGGTGGGATGGATTATCTTAACAAAGCAGAAGTGCTCAATATCACACATTTAGGCAGATTTGTGAACAGTGTTTGAGAGAAATGGTTATATTGTATATGTGGAATGAATTTTAGGGCTTTAAGTCCATCCCCTGAAACATGGGAGCAAAAACAAAAGTGTTGCGTTTATATTTTTGTTGAGTGTATATATATATATATATATATATATATATATATATATACACACACACACACTGTATATAGTCCACAATTCCAGGCTGGACTGTTGCAGACAAAACAGGCAAATGTACAGTAAATCAAAAATGACAATTCTTCTACATTCTCTTTTTGTTTGTAGTTGTGTAAGTGTTGCTAATTTAGACCCTTGTGTAAGTGTTGCTAAGTGTTGCTAATTTAGACCCTGCATCGATGCACTGTAAACGTGAGCAGCGACAGTGAGGTGCCAGGAAAAGGAAAAAAAAAAAGAAAGCATTCTCACCAGGTGTTTTCCTTTCGCCAGCGCCAGCGTCTGCCCTCTTGCCCTGGAACGGGGTGAGGTGGAGGACGCCGTCCTCGCGGTCAAAGTCGAACGTGTCGTTGAAGCCCTGCCCGTGGATTGAAACAAAAAAAAAAACAACAATTATAAAATAAAAAATGAAATGGCATGTCTGAAAGGTGTCACTAGGTCAAGTCCTATATGTACCGTAATTTCTGGACTATAAGCCGCACCTGATTTTTTTTTTTTTCCCCCGCAAGCCGGACTTCCGGCATGGTGCCGGAGAACTTTAATCCCTTATATTGTAATCGTATGGTGAGGTTAAGTGAATCGTCCGACACCCAGTGGCGTGCACAGAGAGTTTCAAGGGCAGGTGCTCAAATGTATCCAGGAGGAAAATTGAGTTTTGGGGGTTTAAAAACGCATAGAAAACAGCATTTCAGCATCTTTTTGCTCTTTTAAAAGGGCATGTTGGTCCAGAGAGGGCCACTAGGGGGTGCTCAAACCCCCCTTTACGTCTATGCATGCACGTCTATGCTGACACCCCTTACCCGTTGCTGCGTCGTCTCGTCCTGGGGGCGGACGGGACTCGCTGTCAAGGCTTCCAGGGTCTCCAGGAACTCGGCGGGAGCAGCCGACTCCTCTGGAGGAGGCGCCGTGTCGCCGGGGTTCCCCTCGCTCCGAGGGTCCGTCAGAGGCCCGCCGGGGTTGCCTTCGCTCGACGGCCTCTGCGCCTGGACAGGACGACTGGGCCACCTCCTCCCCGGCCGCACGCACGCCCGCCGCCGCACCACCAACGTCGGCACGTCTGGAACGATGGGAAAGTGTCAAACATGACTTGAAAGCACACCTGGGCATTATGCGGCCCGGGGGCCAAATGCAGCCTTTTGGCTGACTCTGACCGGCCCGTGAAAGGGTACTGTGGTTTTAAACCAGTGGTCCAGGGACCACAAGTGGTTCTTGAAAGACTTCCACTTAAATATGGACTTTCATTTTAACTCTTGAGAGCGTAAAAATGAAACCAAATGGACCCGCAAGGGTCCTTTTGGTTTCATTTTTACGACTCTAGATGCAATTCCAATTATCAAAGCATCTAGGGTTGCATTGCGGCTACAGCCAAACCAGGATTTAACCTTGCCTTTATGAAATAACTGAAGAATATTAAGATATTATGAAAGATGCTTTGGAACTTGTATGACAACTTAAAATACCAACAATGGCACAATCTACAAGCTTGTGACCTAAGGGGCAAATGAATGGCTGAATTCAGTTGTGGTCAACTAGTGAATCTCCTTGTCAGATCAATGAGACCTTCTCAAAACCACACCCTTTGTGGCGGGATTTGCTCACCGTCCAGTGCCAATCTACATACTTTAGTAACCGTTGGGATCCAGGTCAAGCTCTCCCCTCCTAACGGACCCGGAAGGCCGGATTGGGGAGGGACTTAGCGAAGGGCTCATCGGCACACAAATAATTGTGATTACGGAACAGAAATAGCTGATCCCCTGTGCTTACATGTCGCTTTTTTGTGATGTGTTGTAAGCAACTAAGCATGTAGCATCAGCCATTTCAATATGCATGAGAATGTTTCCACCTGGAAACAATGACGAAATTGCCAACATTCTCAAATCATTTGAATTGGGACGAACCAGGGGTTGACACTAAGGCCTCAGAGGCACTTGCCCATCGGCAAGTGCAAGTCAGGTTCTACTTGCCCTCAGGTCATGGTCACTTGCCCCCCAGGTTAAAGGGGTGCTACACTTTCAAAAAAACTTTTGGTCATTTTATGGTCTACTCAGCCTCATGTGAACACACCAGACAGTTTATAAGTTACTCCTTTCAGTATTTAGATATTTGATGTTTATTTTAGCGCCTCCAGCTCCTTCCCATAGAAACCCATTATAACTTAAAACTCCATTTTAACCATGACAGATTATTCGAAAACAACCAATTTTTTTTTCTGGTGACTGATATTGTCCTCGGAATACGTGAGAGGACCGTGGAATTTCATTTACAGTTTTTATTTATTTTTTAAATATTGTTTTGGAAAATGTAGCCGCCTCCATATTTGGGAAGGCCTACCCAAATGAATAAAACAATATTTTAAAAATCAATAAAAACTGTAAATGAAATTCCACAGCCCTCTCACGTATTCCGAGGACAATATCAGTCACCAGAAAAAAAATTGGTTGTTTTCGAATAATCTGTCATGGTTAAAATGGAGTTTTAAGTTATAATGGGTTTCTATGGGAAGGAGCTGGAGGCGCTAAAATAAACATCAAATATCTAAATACTGAAAGGAGTAACTTATAAACTGTCTGGTGTGTTCACATGAGGCTGAGTAGACCATAAATTGACCAAAAGTTTTTTTGAAAGTGTAACACCCCTTTAACTCTTGAGAACGTAAAAATGAAACCAAATGGACCCGCAAGGGTCCATTTGGTTTCATTTTTACGCTCTCAAGAGTTAAAATTCATCATCTTAATTAGCCCAGGTCTACACTGTAGAAGATTAATGGTCATTTTGATGTGTTAATTTGCCTGTTTTGTTTCCCAAATCCAGCCTGGAATTGTGGATATCTACAAAGCAGTGAAAGACACAGAGGCAGAGTGCAATGACTGCCTTCAAGACAAATTTATCTTGTGTTGTGTTATAGTGCACTATGTTGCACACTTGCCCGATCGGGCAACCAGGTAGCAGTCTTCACTTGCCCCCCCATTTTTTTTACTTGCCCCGGGCAAGCGGGCAAGTGTTAGTGTCAAGCCCTGCAGGGCCTGTTGGTTGTACCTGTAGAGGTGGACGCAGCAGCAGGCTCACAGCGGAGCGGATCGCTCGGTTTAGGGGTGCTCTGGAGTCTCCTGTCAAATTAAAAAGAGACACAACGTAAAGGAGAGCGTTCATAAAAGTCTGCCGTAATGGAAGACAGAAAATATGACAAAGTTTTACTAGCCGGTGTGGGTACCAAATGTGCTCGGGTGGGGAAATGTGCTCGGGGGCCCCGGCGCAGCCGACTGACGTCATCACGTATCAGTGTTGCCAACTTGGCGCATTTATCGCTATATTTAGCGCTTTTTCAGACCCCCCTAGCGCCAAAATTAGTGAAAAACTCCTGGCGGAAAATCTAGTGCTTTTTGGCTGGAGAGTTGGGGTGAAATTGATTGACAGGCGCCAGAGATAAAACCCTCATTTTTCACCATTTTTCCTCCTATGACCCAGGCTAAATGATGGACACTTGGTTAACCAGATGTAACTCTTTGAGAGCGTAAAAATGAAACCAAATGGACCCTTGCGGGTCCATTTGGTTTCATTTTTACACTCTCAAGAGTTAAAATATTCATCATGTGAAGTAGCCCAAGTCTACACAACTAGAGAATGTAGAATATTAATGGCCATTTAATGGTCATATTCCCTTCCAGGCGAGCATCTAGCGCATTCTAGTGCATTTTGGAAGTGCCACTAGTGCATTTTGGATTTTGGCAGTTGGCAACACTGTCACGAGCACATTTGGTACCCACACCGGCCCCATTTTAAATTACCTGGATGGATCGGTGCCCGCGGGCTCAGCGCTGATCTCCACAGGTCCACTCTGTAGATTGAAAAAAAGAAAATGGCAGCGTTTTTTGGCAGTGCATAAAGCTTGCATATAGCATGCTTTATGCTTGCTATTTATTTCCACATTAAAACGAGGTCAGGTCACATACAGTATGTTTGGCCCCTTGTGCTGGTAAATTGTGTGAAATCATATTTTAAGCTCCACTACACAGCTTATTTTGAGAATGGTAAGTGTTTGGCTCCTGTATCCATGACAAATCACAATATAAAACATAATGAGGCTACCTATACTTAGGGCTGCAATTGTAATTAAATTGATTATTCATGTACTTGTCAACTAATTTAGTACATTATGTACATTATGTCTAAAGTGACGTAAAATATATATTTTTAGGGTGATAGCTAAATAAGTGTCATAATCCGATTAATCGTTTGAGTAAATGGCCAATGAATCGATATATAATCGATATGAAATAATCATTAGTTGCAGCCCTACCTATAATTTCCCAATCGCATTATAAAAACACCAAATCCACATAAACAAGCCCTCTCTTGTGCAGGCCTTCTCAATCTCACTTTGTTAGGGAAAACATCTCATCTTTTTCAATGTTAACCCTTAGGGTCGTTTGCACCAAGAGAGTTTAAATAAAGCTTAGTTTAGTGCTAATCACAGATTTGTTGATCAAGGATTATTTTTAATTCGAGTTGTGTTGCACCACTTAATTTTAAGCATTGCTTAACAGATCTGTGATTAATTCCTTAACCTATGATTAAAACCCATTAAACGGAGATTAAAACGTTAAACTCTGATTAATTCATGGATTAAAGTTTGTTCTGTGGCCGCCATCTTGTTTTTGCGATGTAAACAAACAGCAGCCTAGAACCTAATATCATTAGTGTTACTATTCCATTCACATTTGAGAATGTGGACAGCATTATTTTTTTAAAATAAGTAAAATATTGTGCCGCAGCAACAAAAAAAAGAAAAAGAAAAAAAACAAAAACCCTGCTCGCTTGCTCAAAAGTTAACAGCGTCAGTGCTTCACTCTGTGGAGCTTAGTACAGGGAGAAGGAGCTACAGAATAGGCTATCAGCAGCTACTGTGTGCGTTCCTACACTATGAACGACCGAGTCAAGACGTGTGAAAACATTAACATAACAATGGGAAGCAGGCAGCCTAGACGTTGCTTTCGGGGGAGCCATCAGGGGGAAGAGTTGCGACATTGAGGGGGTCAGAAACTGAGCGCTAGAGGGCTGTTCATGCAGCCTGAACAGGGACAAACGGTTTCAACAAGGATGGCGTTACTTTCAACCAAATCAGGCAGCGCGCTGCCTTATAAATTCATCATAATCATAAAATTCGTCTCGATTTAAACAGCCCCTTATTTTTCTTTGAGGTGCTCTTTCGTTTTCCCTTTCATTTTCATGAATCCATCTGATCTATGCTGCCATGTTTATAATTAAACCACCTCTCCTGCAGGTTTAGAATTAAGCCCTTATTGATACTTAAAATCAAAGTTTAAAGTTGTGGTGCAACAGGTTTGATATTAATCCAGGTTTACTGTGAATATCAAATCCAAGATTAAAAAAATAAACCTATGATTAAAAGGATGGGTTAAAACTAAACTGGATTAGTGAAATCTAGGTTTAAAGTTTGGTGCAACTGAATTTATAGATGATCCTTGATTTAAACCGGATTAGGGCCTAATTGAAACATTGTAGTGTAGCGTGTAGTAGACTCACCTTGGCCTTCTGCTCACACAGCAGGTTCTTGAGGATGCGCAGCTCTTCGAACAGAGCCTGCCGCTCTTCGAACAGATCCTGCCGCTCCCCCTTCAGCTTTAGGATGGTGTTGCTGAGCTGCCGGACCCTGTCCTTCTCTGTCTGCAGTGCCACGGCCAGCTCCTTGTTGTTGTCCTGGAGACCAGTCAGGATACGCTTGTCTGGGGGAACAGGAGGAGGGACATTCAACACAATATGTACCTGAAAACCTTGGTGTGGGAGACTTTACGCCAGGCGTGCCCACACTTCTTTGACTTGCAAGATACTTTCAAAATGACCGGCCCAATAAGATCTATACATCAAAAATGTGATTGTTCCATCACTGAAAACCCATTTCAAGCCCCTATGGAAAGTTTGAGCTTTGAAATAGTTGGTGATGGTGTCATTTGCTGTTATAGTGTTTAAGAATAATGCACTTAAATGAAAAATGGAGGGAGAGAATTGGAAGGTTTTCTTGTACATGCTACTTACTGACGTTTGAAAACAGCCAAGGCTTACCCAACTCAAGTTATAAATGATAATGCTAATTAGAAGGCAGGTAATAAAAAAAATGTAAATGTAGAAATGTAAAGGTATGCAAAAAACATCGGAGTGGCGATTGACCATATCATTTATAATTACTACATTGTGGTTTCCTGAGTTTAAAAGGATCCCTGTATAATGAGATAAATATGGATAATACATTATACTTGCCCTCTATGACTAGAATTGAACATTTAAAACGCATACAATAAGCTCCTTAGTTTAAAAATAGTTAATGTTTTTATCCCATGGTGGCCGCCATTTTACCAGTCTGTCACATGACCTGTCACTGTGATGACGTCACAGTAGATCTGTTGTATAGAACATAGTCTGGAACGTTAGATGATTATACAGGCTTAAAACATAAAACATCGACTGTTCTGTTTGTAATGACAATGGTGATTGGCGACCCCCGCTGGTGAAATAAAGAAAGTGTAAAATGTAAAATGGACCATAGGAAGAGGAAAATGTATAGTTGTTTACATTCCATTCCATTCACTTCTACTGCGGAGCAATGCACTGTGACGTCATCACAGTGACAGGTCATGTGACAGACTGGTAAAATGGCGGCCACCATGGGATAAAAACATTAACTATTTTTAAACTAAGGAGCTTATTGTATGTGTTTTAAATGTTCAATTATAGTCATAGAGGGCAAATATAATGTATTATCCATATTTATCTCATTATGCAGGGATCCTTTTAAGACAGTCGAGACCAGGGTTGCCCAAAAGGTTGTGATCTATCAGTAGATCACACAGTGTGCAGGTAGATCACATTAAATAGTGTAAAACTGTCAACTCAAATACTTGTGTCAAGCTCATAGTAGTGGTATATAAAAGTATTCCATCCATATTTATCATCATTATGCAGGGATCCTTTAAGCACAGTCGCGACCAGGGTTGCCCAAAAGGTTGTGATCTATCAGTAGACACACAGCTTCTGACAGGTACATGTCAGTGGCCCCAAATAATAACTGGTCCTAAAATCATCAATACACAAGCACATATATCTGTAAAACTGTCTCAAACTCGCCATCAAAGTAGACTATGTCAAAAGTTAGTCACTATCATGGTCAATAACTACTTCTACTTTCTCCTTTTTCTATTCTTGATTTTTAATCTTAATAAGTCAGCTTAAACCCTGTATAACAGTAAGCAACACTATCACCACTATTCCAAAGCTCCCACTTTGAAAAGGACTTTCAGTAATGTCTAGATCATACCTGGGCATTA
Source organism: Benthosema pterotum (assembly GCA_039105355.1). Classification (NCBI taxonomy): domain Eukaryota; kingdom Metazoa; phylum Chordata; class Actinopteri; order Myctophiformes; family Myctophidae; genus Benthosema; species Benthosema pterotum. The sequence goes on from CM076987.1 coordinate 7,173,444, forward strand.
TGCGGCCCGGGGGCCAAATGCGGCCCTTTGGCTGACTCTGACCGGCCCGGGGACCACCAGTGGTCCTTGAGAGAGTTCAAGTTAAATATGGAGAGTTGGTTAACCAGATGTAACTCTTTGAGAATGTAAAAATGAAACCAAATGGACCCTTGCGGGTCCATTTGGTTTCATTTTTACACTCTCAAGAGTTAAAATATTCATCTGAATTACATAAAATCTACACATCTATCAGATAATGTAAAAGAATGGTCATTTTTGATCTATGTTTGCCTGTTTTGTTCCCCAAATCCAGCCTGGTATTGTGAACAAAAACAAAAGAAATCATTAGTTTTGGCGTCTGTGGGTCTAAAATTTCATCAAATGGTGTTCCTCTGTGGCTCAAATACTGAATAAATAGTGGGCCCCGGTATCAAAAAAGTTTGGTCTTACTCTTACTTTCGTCTTGAAATTAAATTAATACTACGCAGACTTTAGTTCAGCCTTTAGTCTTGGCCCTCCACAATATTTTATGTATCTCATGTGGCCCCTTGGGAAAAACAATTGCCCACCCCTGGTCTAGATCCTGTTGAGCCGGTCATTTTGAGCTCTCAAGTCAAAATAGTGTGGGCACCCCTCATCGAGACCTAGAATGCCTGTTATACATTGGTTGTAGCCGAATACAGTACAATTGACACCTGCATGCTAATGAATGTGGTCATTACTCTGTGTATTCGCCCATTAAATAATCCCAAAGACACAGAGGGCTATATCCCTCTACTTTCATATCCATGCAGGGGTTGACACTAAGATCTCGGAGGCACTAGTGCAAGTCAGGTTCTACTTACCCTCAGTTCATGGTCACTTGCCCCCCAAAAATATATTGTAAATTTTGCAGATGTAACTCTTGAGAACGTAAAAATGAAACCAAATGGACCCTTGCGGGTCCATTTGGTCCATTTGGTCCATTTTTACGCTCTCAAGAGTTAAAATTCATCATCTTAATTAGCCCAGGTCTACACAACTTTAGGTCATTTTGATGTGTATGTTAATTTGCCTGCTTTGTTTCCCAAATCCAGTGTGGAATTGTGGATATCTAGAAAGCAGGGAAAGACACAGAGGCAGAGTGCAATGACTGCCTTCAAGACAAATTTATCTTGTGTTGCGTTATAGTGCACTAAGTTGCACACTTGCCCGATCGGGCAACCAGGTAGCAGTCTTCACTTGCCCCACCATTTTTTTACTTGCCCCGGACAAGCGGGCAAGTATTAGTGTCAAGCCCTGTCCATGTGAGAGTGGTGCCAAAAAATAGCTCTACTTTTTCATGCTCCACATTTTTGAAAACTTCCTCATCACCGCAAACGTCATCACCAATTGCATAGGATAACTGAGACAGTGACACACACAATTGTCTGGTGCATTGCGATAGGAGCTGGGTAATTAATCACACCGCCTGCCAACTGTGTGGCCCAAACGTTTGTGGTTATCAGAGGACGTTGGAAAAATGAAGTGTTGCTGTCGTTATGAGCCCCTTCGTCCGAGGGGGGGGAGGGGGGGGGGGGGGGGGGGGGCGTCCGTGTGCAACTCGTGAAAAAGTGGAGATATTTGACTAAACAGACATTTAAATAGCAAATCAATGTGAGGTCACAGATTTTGACCGCATTATGCCAACGCACATGTGGGCAACATTTAACATTTACAAAGTAGGTCAATGCCATGTAAGCATGAGGTTCCTACTATTGATGTCACGATGCCACTTTTTCCCACAATTTCTGTTACCCGATACCAAATACCAATACCAGGAAATAACTTACTGTGTGTGTGTGTTATATATATATATATATATATATATATATATATATATATATATATATATATATATATATATATATATATATATATATCAAAATTCTCACTCAAATGTGCACTTGGGCGACTCCAAAGCAAATTCCACATGAGCCAATATTTTATTAAACTACCATAGTGTCAACCCCTTACCCCTGTGTCAGGTCTGTGTTAGACTGGCATATCCGTCAATACCAATATGACCCAACAATGACAAATAAGGGCCAATACCGATACTTTTCCAATACCCATACAGTATTTGCCGATACCGATATGACACAAAAAGGGCCAATCCGATGCTTTTTTCGATACCCAGGGGTTGACACTAAGGTCTGCGAGGCACTTGCCCATCGGGCAAGTGCAAGTCAGGTTCTACTTGCCCTCAGGTCATGGTCACTTGCCCCCAGGTTCCAGGTGGTCCTCAGTTAAGTTGGTTAACCAGATGTAACTCTTGAGAACGTAAAAATGAAACCAAATGGACCCTTGCGGGTCCATTTGGTTTCATTTTTACACTCTCAAGAGTTAAAATCCATCATCTTAATTAGGCCAGGTCTACACAACTAGAGAATGTAGAAGATTAGGTCATTTTGATGTGTATGTTAATTTGCCTGTTTTGTTTCCCAAATCCAGCCTGGAATTGTGGATATCTAGAAAGCAGGGAAAGACACAGAGGCAGAATGCAATGGCTGCCTTCAAGACAAATTTATCTTGTGTTGTGTTATAGTGCACTAAATTGCACAATTGCCCGATCGGGCAACCAGGTAGCAGTCTTCACTTGCCCCACCATTTTTTTACTTGCCCCGGGCAAGCGTTAGTGTCAACCCCTGGATACCGATACAGTATCAGGACATCCCGAGTTCCTACCGCTGGTTTTGTTCTGGAGGATCTGTCCTCTCCGCTTGGGCTGGTTTCGGGGTCCGGCCATGCTCGCCTCGCGCTGGGCCCTCTTCACGTTCTTCAAGGTCCTCTTCGCCATGGCAGTGGCTGGGCTGCTGCTGGTGGTCAACGCAGGAAGACTTTATTTTAAAGGTAGGGGAAGTGATTTCACTTTTGTCAGATATCACCGATTTTTTTTTGTTCTGTTAAAATGTTCTATTATAAAGGTGTGCAGACCATATATGGAGTTTTCCCCTCCCCCACGTTAGCAGAGGAGCTAATAAAAGTTCCCCAGGTGGAGGGTGAATTCTCCTCCAATCAGGATCGAGCAGCAGGTTCACAGGTGTTCGAGAGAGAGAGAGAGAGAGAGAGAGAGAGAGAGAGAGAGAGAGAGAGAGAGAGAGAGAGAGAGAGAGAGGCCTGAAAGTGGAATTCCACCAAAAAAGGGGGATTCCACCCATTTCCAACATGTGCCATTAATATGTGTGTGAAGTACTGTAGCTTTGTCTACCTCAAATATAAAACATGCATATAGCATAATATATTTTTGCAGCTACACTTCAAATAGTTCCATTACATTTGGTATTTTGGAACCAATATTTATTTTAAGGGCAAGGGCTGTATTTTCTGTTTGCTGCAAACATCTGTCTACTGCACTGTCCTCTTTGTTGGGTAAAGAAACAACAAATTGATGTTGAAAACCAAATAGTCAAATACAAACTGATTCACACGGTGTCTAAATGAAGTATTATTTAGTAACATGACTTGTTGAGTATATCATTTCAAACTGCATTTCCACTGGACACGTTTATATATACTATGCATTTCATGCAATTTACAAAAATGTGCTATAGGCCTATCGTGATTTATATCGTATCGGGATATGAAATGAGGCATATCGGGATATGGCAAAAATCTCATATCGCCCAGCCCTACCTCCTAGTGCACCAGGCTGGTACTACACTAGCCTGATTGTCAGACTCTGAGCCATGGCTCAAGAGTCTGACATTGGCCCCATTGTAACCGATTTACAAGGAGGCGGGCCCTTGATTTTCCCTCGACCAATCACTGGAGACGTTGTTTGCAGTCGACAACAACAGTTAACTAGCAGTTAACTAGCAGTTAACTGACTAGCAGTGCAGTTGGCGTCGGACATTTTCACTATTTATAACTAAATGCAGTATTAAAGAATGAAACTCTATTTACAATGAAACTCTAGTTACAATGAAACTCTAGTTGCAATGAAACTTTAGTTACAATGAAACTGAATGGATGTGTGCTGTTTTTTTATGGGAAACTGTTCTGTTGTGGCAGTTAGATGATCCTCGGTGTTGATTGGCTATTTTTTTAGACCCGCCTCCAACTCCAGCTCATTGGCCGAGCCGTTTTTCCGGACGAGATAAATCGAAACTCTTCATCACAACACCAGACCACAGAACCCAGCTGAGTGGGCGGGGCCTGTGGGCTGAACCCAGGCTGGTACTACACCATGAATTTCAAATCACTTCCCTTAGCTTTAAGACCTGAGAGAGGTCACAACATTACTTACAGAAGCCAGGAATGTGATCGATGGGAATCTGCCTGCCGTACACCTTCCTGATCCCAGCCTGCTCCCTCTCAATCAGCTTCTTGATGATCTGCAGATGAACGTCACATTACGTTAATATGCTTGGAAGCACATCGACATTTTTAGGATGCCATTATGTAAATATTAGGTTTTCAATCTCATGAGTCTGGGGATGCACTTAAATCAGGGGTTTTCAACCTTTTTGATGCCAGGGACCACCATTTATTCAGAATTTGAGCCACGGACCACCACTTGAGGACATTTTAGCCGCCACAGACCCCAAAACTAAAGATGTCTTTTGCTTTTGTCCAGACTTAGGCTAATTCAGATGGTGAATATTTTAACTCTTGAGAGCGTAAAAATGAAACCAAATGGACCCGCAAGGGTCCATTTGGTTTCATTTTTACGTTCTCAAGAGTTACATCTGATTAAGCAACTTAGCTGGGGACCACCTGGAACCCTCTCAGGGATCACTGGTGGTCCCCGGACCACTGGTTGAAAACCCCTGACTTAAATGAAAAATAGAGGGAGAGAATTGGAAGGTTTTCTTGTACATGCTATTTACCCACGTTTGCAAACAGTATTTGGGGGTTTGAGTTGACAGTTTGTGATGTTGAGTTTAGTTTCTTGCACCCAAAACTAAGAACTTTCATGTTTTTGTCCACGATTGTGAAAGACAACTGGCAAAACATTGGTCGAAATAACAATAATTCTCCATTTTCTAATTGCGTGGACTCTTAAGAGTGTAAAACGAAACCAAACGGACCGTTACGGGTCCAGGGAGGGTCTTTTGCAGGGAAAAGGGGAAATTATTATCTCTATAAATCACTGTTCTACAAGCTCATAACTTATTGCAGTATGGCATGTTGAGAGCTTGAACATCTGCTGTCCCAGCCAAAAGTCCAGACCAGATTTAAAACTGTTTAAAATTGAGGGACAGGAATATTGCTTGTATGGGATGGGACGTTTCTCATGTTATTCTAACAAGCTTAAAAACCATTCATAGCATTTGAATAGAGCTGCGCAGTGACGTCACCGCCCCGGTTCCGGAAGTCTTTTCCCCATTCATTTTTCTCATAGACTTTTCGAAAATAATTCATATCAAGACGATTACGCCGCGGCCAAAGCCAACTCGAGTCGTGACGAATCATGATGACACACACAAACTTTTGGGACAATAAAATAATTTCTAAGATGAAAAACGAAACAAAAAGTCTTGTATCATGCCGTTTTCTACTTCTTCCCAATTATATATTATATGACGATATTGTGTTTGTTGTCATGATTTGTCACGACCTGAGTTGGCTTTGGCCGCGGCGTAATCGTGTAGATATAAATTATTTTCGAAAAGTCTATGAGAAAAATGAATGGGGAAAAGACTTCCGGAACCGGGGCGGTGACGTCACTGCGCAGCTCTATACAAGCACAGCATGATTTTCTCGAAATAATTTTCTCGATTAAACGTCTTTAAATGTCCCGGTGAATTGGGGGGAAAAAAAGAAAAAAGGAGGATCCTGATGTAAAACCTGTTGAAAACACAGGGGTTTTCAACAGGTGGTCCGGGGACCACCAGTGGTCCCTGAGAAGGTTCCAGGTGGTCCCCAGCCTAAATGATGGAAAGTTGGTTAACCAGGTGTAACTCTTGAGAATGTAAAAACGAAACCAAATGGACCCGGCAAGGGTCCATTTGGTTTCATTTTTACACTCTCAAGAGTTAAAATGTTCATCATCTGAATTAGCACCACTTAATTAAGAAGTTTACACTGTTTTGTTGGCAAAATCCAGCCTGGAATTGTGGACAAAACCAATTTTAGGTCTTTGGTGTGAAAATGTAATCAAATGGTGGTCCGTGGCACAAATGCTGAATAAATGGTGGTCCCTGGAGTCAAAAAGGTTGAAAACAACATATAAAATCGATCAGTTGTTGTAAACAGACGTTAGACGTTAGACATGATCTGTGAGCAACGGTCATCAGCATGCATGTTAACTTACACGGACCACCATTTGAGGACATTTTAGCCCCACAGACCCCAAAAACTAAAGATTTATTTTGCTTTTGTCCATCTTCTCGTTGTGTAGACTTGGGGCTAATTCAGATGATGAATATTTTAACTCTTGAGAGTGTAAAAAATGAAACCAAATGGACCCGTAAGGGTCCATTTGGTTTCATTTTTACGTTCTCAAGAGTTACATCTGGTTAACCAACTTAGCTGGGGACCACCTGGAACCCTCTCAGGGACCACTGGTGGTCCCCGGACCTTTTTTTTTAAGCATACAGACGTTTACCAGTAGTGTAAAGTAAATGTCCCGGTGAATTGGGGGGGGAAAGGGGGGAAAAAAGAGGATCCTGACGTAAAACGGGTCTCTGGATTCTTTGCCCTCCGGTTTTTGTATTGATTGACTAGATTTACCGATTTGTTTACCAGGACTACTTTAAAACGAAGATGCTAGAATGCTAGAAACATTGAACTAACCTGTTTATTTCTTATTCTCACACACTAACGGCTCGGCTCCGGCCAATTCGCCAATTGATTGACTAGATTTACCCGATACGCAAACAAACATATAAAATCGATCAGTTGTTGTAAACAGACGTTAGACGTTAGACATGTGATGTGTGAGTAACGGTCAGCTGTCAGCATGCATGTTAACTTACAGTAGTCATATGCGACGCCGAAACAAACGAAAAAGCAACTTACCTGTGTCTTGTCTGTCCGTCTCTGCAGAACACACAAGGGCGTTTACCAGAACTACGGTACTTTAAAACGAAGATGTTTGCTCACACACACACACTCTCCTCTGATCCTCTCTATCAGCTGCTCGAGTTACGCCAACTCGGTTCACTTCATGGGGCCAGTCCCTCTACATAGACTTCTGTTGGATAGTGACAGCCGGAAGTTACTGAACGCATTGAAGCCTATGGGCTTCAATGCGATTTTCTGTCTCCTCAATGTCGCAACTCTGTCTATTTCTAAGGCTCTGGCCAATTCTAACTGTGCAACTGACCTGACGCGGCCTGATTGGTGGGTGTTAATGCGTTCTCAACGCTGATTGGGCGGACCGGCCTGGCTCACACTAGAGCACTAGAAAAACAGAAAAATAAAATAAGTTTAATATGTCTTTCATCATCATGTTATTGTTTCTATAACAAGTCGCGGGCAATGAAGCAGCCCCCCATACCATTACTTTTGTTAGTAGCGTGGTGTTTGATATCATTTTAAAGCACTTTAATTTGAATTCGATTGTTCCTTTTGTAATGTATATTGTTGGATCACAATGGAATTAAGTCATATGACTTTTATGTGTTATCCAGATAATATGTGCTGCTCTTTATGAACTGTATCATATATATCAAATAAATTCAATCAATCAATCAATCAATCAAATACCTTTGAAATGTGCGATGTTTGCATCCCATCATGTTTGGAGGAGCAGTCAAGGCATTTAGTGGGATTGAAAATTGAATAGTGAGGCGTTGCCCCCTCAGGAACATACGGTACCCATTATTGGGCCAGAATCGGTATTAAATTGTTACATAGACGGAGGTCAGATTAATCGCTCTCAATCATGCTTAATCAGCATACGTGCAGGATAATAATCATCATCCCTCCATGGTCTACCAGCCTGCAGGTTCACTCTGTAGACCAGTGGTTCTGGGGATGTTACTCACGGTGGTGGAACCCTCAACCTACACTCAACTACTATAGTTGACAGACAGAAAACAAACACCGGTTTCTAGATGAAAGCAAATGTCAGTCCTGAGCTGGGGAAGAACGCTATATTGTGTTATTAATGTTTTTTGTTTTGTTTTTTTTTTAGTTTTAGACTTTTGTCATGGCAGTTGAATTATGGGTAATGCCTCAGCTTGTAAACGTTATAGCTCATTAGAAGCAGCAATAGCCTACAGTCCAATACATAGGCGATTTTAGACTCTTCCAGCAGGGGGAGACATCGATCTGTAACTCCTGAGAGTGTAAAATGAAACCAAGAAATAAATTATATTTAAACATCTGAATTACGTAATTTTCAAGAATCTACACAATTGGAAGAAGTAGAAGAATTGTTATTTTGACCAATGTTTTGCCAATTGTGGCCAGTGTGTGTGTGTGTGTGTGTGTGTGTGTGTGTGGTGTGTGTGTGTGTGTGTGTGGTGTGTGTGTGTGTGTGTGTGTGTGTGTGTGTGTGTGTGGTGTTCAAGGAGAGAGAGAAAGAGAAAAAAAGAGCTCACACCCAGAGAATGTTATATTCAAGCCATTTATTTGGCATCTGAAGATTTATATATTTTGCCAAAAAGTAATGTGTCCAAAAATGGTACAAATCAGCCTTTTCTAACAGCCATCTAAAGCAAGCAAATATATCATACCATTTATGAAAGATTGTTTTAAATGAGGGAGATGATTAGAATGATATCATTGCATCTGTCTGTTCTATAAATCCTATATAGAGATGATTTTTATTTACAAAAATAAAATAATATGGTAAGCTAGACTACTGTTACTCTCAAAAGATGTAGCTAAGGTACACTACAAGCTATGGGAAAATGTAGTCACCGCCCATCGCTGATATACAGTATTGGCTAAGAGTAACGGTGGTATCGGATGGGAAATGACAAAAAGTGCATCGGGGAATCCCTATCAACAGACAGACATTAAAGGGGAACTCCACCCATTTTCAACATTTTAATATGTCATTAATATACCTTAGAGATGTTGTGTGGACATGATAAAAAAGTCCCCCCAATTCTGCATTTCCTAAAAATGGAGGTCTGAAAAAATCATTAACATGGTGAAATACATCTGATGACATCATCAAGATGTAATTCACCATGTTAATGATTTTTCTTTCAGACCCCTTTTTCCTGAGGACCCGCTAGGGTCCATTTGGTTCACATTTGTTTGTACCCTCTCAGGAAAATTTTGAAAATGGGTGGAATTCCCCTTTAATCTGATGTCTGTGATGTTTCAACATATATCCTTCATATATCGATTTAATAATAGAAATAAATCTCCATGAACAATGCAGTATGCTTTATCTAGTTGTCCATTCATTGGTATTCTATTCAGTTGCAATATACAGTACATTCAAGCAAAAGCTGCCATGTGCGTTTCATAAACAGCGTTAACTAAACACCACATTTAATCCGTTTGCAAATCACTTACGGATCAATACGGATCACAGTCAATCCCCAATATTAAAACATCTTTTGATGCCCTACATACGACAAGTGTCATCGTCACACTGTGAGCTTGTAGATCTGCTGTTTTGGTACTAAACTGAACAGGTTAATATTTGCAGGGGTTGACACTAAGGTCTCCGAGGCACTTGCCCATCAGGCAAGTGCAAGTCAGGTTCTAGTTGCCCTCAGGTCATGGACACTTGCCCCCCAAAAATATATTTTAAATTCTGCATTTAAGTTTACTTCCTACTTGGGGTGCTTTAAACCAGGGGGTTTCAACAGGTGGTCCGGGGGACCACCAGTGGTCCCTGAGAGGGTTCCAGGTGGTCCCCAGCTAAGTTGGTTAACCAGATGTAACTCTTGAGAACGTAAAAATGAAACCAAATGGACCCTTGCGGGTCCATTTGGTTTCATTTTTACACTCTCAAGAGTTAAAATTCATCATCTTAATTAGCCCATAGTGGTCACAGACCCAGTGGTCCCTGACCCCAGCAAAATGATAGTTTGGAACCAAATGAACCTGGGAGAGAGATAGGTAGAGATAGCTAGAAAGCAGGGAAACACACAGAGGCAGAGTGCAATGACTGCCTTCAAGACAATTCATCTTGTGTTATAGTGCACCAAGTTGCACACTTGCCCGATCGGGCAACCAGGTAGCAGTCTTCACTTGCCCCACCATTTTTTTTACTTGCCCCGGACAAACGGGCAAGTGTTAGTGTCAAGCGCTGATTTGTGTCTCCAAACAGGAGGGGTGAAATTAACTTGCGACCGAGGCAGATGGCCGCGGCTGATAGTAAATGAGCGGCGGCCTCATAGTAACGGTTGCGACATTTTTCCATATATTTTTTTTACATTCATCCTATTGGTCAAGACAGATATCCTATCGGTGTGGCAGGTATTCTATTGGTACTGGCAGATATCCTAATCCATGGGTGTCAAACTCTGGCCCGTGGGCCAAATTTGTCCCGCCGTGTAATTTAATCTGGCCCTTGAGACATTACCAAATTAAAGGGGGAGACCACCCATTTAACATTTTAATATGTCATTAAGATGTTGTGCGGACATGATAAAAAAAAAGTTCCCCCAATTCTGTATTTCCTAAAAAATGGAGGTCTGAAAAAATCATTAACATGGTGAAATACATCTGATGACATCACCGAGATGTATTTCACCATGTTAATGTTAATTTTTCTTTCTGACCCATTTCTTTCTGAGAGGGTACAAATGGAACCGCTATGACCCATTTTCAAAATTTTCCTCAGGGTACAAATTTTGAAAATGGGTGGAATTCCCCTTGAAAAGGTTAGTTCGTTCAAACTTGGCCCGCAGCTTTGTTCAGTTTTAAATTTTGGCCCAATTTGTATCTGAGTATTACACCCCTGTCCTAATCGGTCGATGCCCTATCAGTCGCGGCAGATGTCCTATCGGTCAATGCAGGTCTCCTATCAGTCGCGGCAGATGTCCTATTACCGTTACGTAAGACATTCAGTCGGGGGTTAAGGTTAGGTTTAGGCATACGTTTTACTGAGGTTATGTTTAGGGTTAGGGTTTAGGGTTAGTAGCAACGGGAAAGAACTATCGCGACCAATAGGCCGTGGCCGATGGTAAAACGGATCGCGGAGTTTGCCTTTGTCGCAAATTGACTTCACCGTATCTCTCTCCATCCTCAGACAGCACAGATGAATAATAATAATAATAGTTAAACATGTCTCTCCAGCTGTGGAATGATTCAGTTATGTTTCCCATTTCATTTAAATTAAAGCTGACCATCTAGCAGTCCTTACTGCCATTGAATAAAGTTTCAAGCTCTTTTTTTTTCTCCTTACATTCAAAATGGAACTGAGCTTTCAATGCTACAAGGCGGTCAAACCTGAAAGCTGTGAAAACACAAAACGTCCAACTTAAACTCTGTGGGCCATATTTTAACTGTCTTAAGTAGCAGGTCTTAAAGGTAGGGGAAGTGATTTCACTTTTGTCAGATATCACCCAAAAAAGTAAAAAAAAACAATTCTGTTAAAATGCTCTATTATAATGTGTGCAGACCATATATAGAGTTTTCCCCTCCCCCACGTTAGCAGAGGAGCTAATAAAAGTTCCCCAGGTGGAGGGTGAATTATCCTCCAATCAGGATCGAGTAGCTACTCTTGGGGGGCCCCTAGTGCACCAGGCTGGTACTACACGATGAATTTCAAATCACTTACACTACCTTTAAGTCAAAACTTAGTGGCAAAGCTTTTTGGCTGTTCTGAGTGGCCAAACAACTTTGCCAAACCTCCAAGTTTTGACTGAAGACTTGACTACTTGACCGAAGACCTGCTACTTAAAGGGGAATAACACCCATTTCCAACATTCTAATATGTCATTAGTATACCCTAGAGGTGCTGGGTGGACACGATAAAAAACAAGTTCCCCCATTCTGTGTTCCCCAGAAATGGAGGTCTGAAGAAAACCACTAACATGGTGAAACATCTTCATGACATCATCAAGGTGTATTTTCACCATGTTAATGGATTTCCTTGGACGCTTATTTTTTCTGCTTCTCTCAGAAAAAAATGTTGAAAATGGGTGGGATTCCCCTTTAAGAATAGGGCCCTTAGACTAAAAAACGTAAAAAGACTTTCTGATCCGTTTGACCTCATTTGGAATGCCTGTCAGTATATATAGAATATATAGAATATGTAGTTAAACTACTAAAGAGCTATTAGCCATAGAATTCTAATTACAGTACAGAGAGTCCAACACTTCCAGATTATCCACAAAAAGGACACTTTAAAAATCTAGATTCAATATTTTGCAGGGGTGAACATTTGGTGATGTGTTGAGACCACTTTTTTGAGTTTTTACCTTGCCATGATGAAAAAAAAAGTATAATAATAATAATAAGGGTAATAATAATATTAATAATAATAAAAAGTTCCAGAGATTAGAAAATTAATAATTCAAAAGCTGCTCCTCGAAAAGCAAAACTCATGGGCTTTTATTTTTTTCATAAAAATGTTAACTTCCTGCTGATTTTAGCATTTCAATTAAAAGAAAACCTGGACTGGATCTGTGGATCCAGATCTTCAAGTAGTAAAATCAACAGGAAGATACCATAACATTTTTATTACACAATAAAATCATGTGAGTTTTGGTGATGCGATAAGTGAAAGAATCAACGTTGAATCAACGTTTGTTTACGTACTAAAAGAGTGACTTTGAGCCAGGGCTGTTTTAGTGTACAATGAGGAGCTGATTTTGAACATTTTTGGTCTGCCTTTGGAATTACACCATTGTAAGGTCAAAAAGAAAAACTCAACCAAAGTGGTCTTGTATAAATTCAGGTAACTTCTCCCAAGTTCAGCACAATGAGTGGTTTAGAATCCATGACTGGACAAGAATACAGCATAATATACAACAACCTCCACTGCCATCTTAGAAACAACATTCAAATGTTTGTTTTTTTAGATACCAAACAAAGTCATTTTAATAGTAGACTAAATTTAACATAGTGCAAATGAACCGCTTGAGGTACAGTTTATGACCAATCGTAGGATAGATGGACGCCGTTCTACATCGTTATATTAACGCTCATTTTTATCTCGTCATTTATATCTCCAAAAATACGTCGCAGTACAAGAAAGGGTTTGATGCTCATTAACATTAAAGCAGATCCACCATGAAATTAAAATCAAATGTATCATATAAATGTTGACTTTTAATACCTTTTTCTTATACACCCTGTAGCGTAGCCTAAACAACCAATAAGATAATTATTTTTCCCCAGAGTACCCCAGAGAGACTATCAAAAGGCGGGACTTCTGGTTTGTTAACTTCCACCGGAAGCCATTTTTCAGCCACACAAAGGGAGAAATACAAGCTGCTGTAAAGGTTTAAAAGATGGAATCGTGTTTAATTTGCACACGTCTATTACTTGCTTTGTACAATCCCAATTCCGTTGAAGTTGGGACGTTGTGTAAAATGTAAATAAAAACAGAATGCATCGATTTGCAAATCGTTTTCAACCTCTATTCAGTTGAATACACCACAAAGACAATATGTTTAATGTTCAAACTGATAAACTTTATTGTTTTTTGAAATTATACAAGCTTTTGTAAATTGATCCCTGCAACATGTACCAAAAAAGTTGGGACGGGGGCAACAAAAGACTGGGAAAGATGATGAATGCACAAATAACGCCTATTTGGAACATTCCACAGGTAAACAGGTTAATCTTAAACAGTTTAATATCGTGATTGGGTATAACAGGACCATCCCAGTCGTTCACAATCAAAGATGGGGCGAGGTTCACCACTTTGTGACCAATTCTGTGAGAAAATCATCCAACGGTTTAAAAACAATGTTTCTCAACATTCAATTGCAAGGAATTTGGTGATTTCATCATCTACAGTCCATAATATAATCAAAACATTCAAAGAATCTGAAGAACTTGCTATACTAAAGCGACAAGGCCGAAAACCAACACCGAACACTTGTGAACTTTGATCCCTCAGGTGGCTCTGCATTAAAAACTGACATCATTGTGTAAAGGATATTACTGTGAGGACTCAGGAACACTCAGAAAACCATTGTCAGTTTACATAATTTGTTGCTACACCTGCGATTGCAAGTTAAAACTCTACCATGCAAAGCAAAGCCATACATCAGAAAGGTTGGTTTGAAAAAACAACCAGAAATGCCTTCTCTGGGTACAATATCATTTGAAATGGTTAGACACAAAGTGGAAAAGTGTGCTGTGGTCTGATGAGTCCACATTTCTAATGATAGTGGACCCAGAGAAGGCATTTCTGGTTGTTTTTCAAACCAACCTTTCTGATGTATGGCTTTGCTTTGCATGGTAGAGTTTTAACTTGCACTCGCAGGTGTCGCGACAAATTATGTAAACTGACAATGGTTTTCTGAGTGTTCCTGAGTCCTCACAGTAATATCCTTTACACAATGACGTCAGTTTTTAATGCAGAGCCACCTGAGGGATCAAAGGTCACAAGTATTCTGTGTTGGTTTTCAGCCTTGTCGCATTAGTATAGCAAGTTCTTCAGATTCTTTGAACGTTTTGATTATATTATGGACTGTAGATGATGAAATCACCAAATTCCTTGCAATTGAATGTTGAGAAACATTGTTTTTAAACCGTTGGATGATTTTCTCACAGAATTGTTCACAAAGTGGTGAACCTCACCCCATCTTTGATTGTGAACGACTGGGATGGTCCTGTTATACCCAATCACGATATTAAACTGTTTAAGATTAACCTGTTTACCTGTGGAATATTCCAAACAGGCGTTATTTGTGCATTCATGACCTTTCCCAGTCTTTTGTTGCCCCCGTCCCAACTTTTTTGGTACGTGTTGCAGGGATCAATTTACAAAAGATTGTTTAATTTCAAAAAACAATAAAGTTTATCAGTTGAACATTAAATATATTGTCTTTGTGGTGTATTCAACTGAATAGAGGTTGAAAACGATTTGCAAATCAATGCATTCTGTTTTTATTTACATTTTACACAACGTCCCAACTTCAACGGAATTGGGGTTGTACGTTGGAATCGTTTTTTTCTGAAAATAAGAGGGAACAAGTCAAGACACTAGTGAGGAGTGAACAGGGTTGTTTCTCTGGGGACTGTAAATATAGTAACTTCCGTCAACGACCATTGATAGGCTCTAAAGCAGTGGTGTCAAAGTCATTTGGGGTGGGGGCCGCATTGGACTTCATGTGACTTCATGGGGGCCGGAGCGCCGCGGTGCAACCAGTCGCAGACCACAAGCATGCACGGCACACGCATGTTTATGTACACAGCCGTTACTTCTACACTACAGTATATCACACAAGTCATATTTATTATTAAGAATAGATATTAATATATATTATTGGTTTCATACTTGTAGCCTAGATTAAGACATTTGCTATGAAAGATGCTATTTTTATTTACAGAGCGTCAATAAACCATACGAAAATAGCATTTAAATTTCAAATACTAAATTTAAGTAAGTATGTATAGTTAACTAAGTATAGTTCTCGGTTATACACCCCTGTACTGCTGAAGTATAGTTCTCTCGGTTACACACCCTAGTACTGCTGAAGTATAGTTCTCGGTTATACACCCTAGTACTGCTGAAGTATAGTTCTCTCGGTTACACACCCTAGTACTGCTGAAGTATAGTTCTCGGTTATACACCCTTGTACTGCTGAAGTATAGTTCTCTCGGTTACACACCAATGTACTGCTGAAGTATAGTTCTCACTTTGCAGCGCCAGCAGCCTAGTCTGGTAAAACGACTCCCCCTGCTGGACAACATGCATTCCATGCCGTTCAGAAGAGAGCTCAAAAGCATTTCTTTAAACGACCATAACTTTTGATAGGAACGTGCTAGAGACTTACTTTTTTTTGTTAGACTCAGACATTTTTGCTCTACAAGCCTGGGGCCGGATTAAATCATCTCGCGGGCCGGATCCGGCCCGCGGGCCTTGACTTTGACATATGTGCTCTAAAGTCTACTTAGCACCCAGGGTGTGCAGTAACAGAAATGATCTGCCTGGTTTCAGTGGCTTCCATTGGTCTTTTTTGAGAGGGGGTGTGGATTCCATGTACTGTATACCAATGACTTAAAGGGTGGAGGCAAAGTTAAAGGGGAAGGACTATTAAAATTGCTATTTTTAGTGACATCACTAAACAGGAGAATCTCAAGTGTCCATTCATGAGCCTCCATTCAGATACACAGAAACCACATTTTTACAGAGGGATTTAAAAATACACCGGGGAGCACTAGCCTCGACACCCAGGCTTTCATTTTCGTTCGCCTTGCGCGAAAACGGAAAGCCTGGACTAACGCACGTTGGAAAGTGGCCTTGAGGGGGGAGTGAACCTTCCGGGGTGGGCGTGGCTCTAAATGATGTGACGTAGAACAGCAGTGGACGGGAGGGGGAGGGGCCGGAGATGACGACACGTTAGTGAGATCAAATCAGAGCGCAGCACTTCCGCCGTGTGGATCCCACGACACCCCGCCCCCCAAGGCCAAAATCATTTTTACAGAGGGATTTAAAAATACACTGGGGAAGCACCAACAATCTGGAAAAATGTTAAATTCATGGTGGAGTCCCTTTAATATATGGCAAATTTGTATTATTTTTAAGATAAGGAATCAAATAAGGAATCATGGGGGTTTTATCTATATATTTTATCTATATATTTTTTCTTTTATACTTCCAATAAATAATAATGTTGTAATTAAATCTATTGTTGGAGCAGACACACAGTAAGTGCACTTAAGTGGACGATAAAGGTCACTTCTATAGGAATGTGCAAGAAAATAAATAAGACAAGGTAAACCTTTAAGGTGCAAAGCGGTACATAGAGGAGAACAGAACAGGTCTCCAGGCCAAACACACAAAACGACGACAGTACATAGCAGAATTATAATATAATAACAATAATAATAATGCACTTCTCCGGGAACTAAACTCATCAAATGGCAAAATGTCGTGAAAATAAGCCACAAAAGCCTTAAACGCTCAGCGCTGCGGTTATACCAGAACCCTTTAAACGCTACCAGCGGTTTGCTAAATATCGTCGAAAGCTAATTAAAGGGTGAGAACACTTTGTTGATTTGTTTTTTGTGTAATTGCCTTGCCATGATTTAATTCCAAATGTGGATATAAAGAACATTAAAAATAATGTTCCAGTGATTAGAAATTGATACTTCAAAATTCAACTCTCAAAGTCACCCTTTTAGTACATAAACTCAAAGTTGATTCAGACACTACAGAGCAGTGAGTTTTTCAAACAGTGGTCCGGGGACCACCACTGGTCCTTGAAAGGGTTCCAGGTGGTCCCCAGGCTAAATGATGGAAAGTCAGTTAACCAGATGTAACTCTTCGAGAGCGTAAACATGAAACCAAATGGACCCTTGCGGGTCGATTTGGTTTCATGTTTACGCTCTCAAGAGTTAAAATATTCATCATGTGAATTAGCCTACATTCTAGTCTACACCACTAGAGAATGTAGGAGATTAATGGTCATTTTGATCTGTATATTTTGACTGTTTTGTTTCCCAAATCCAGCCTGGAATTGAGGACAAAAGCAAAAATAAATCTTTAGTTTTGGGGGTCTGTAGGGCTAAAATGCCATCACATGGTGGTCCGTGGCTCAAATGCTGAATACATAGTGGGCCCTGGAGTCAAAAAGGTTGAAAGCCACTGCTGTAGAGCATTACCAAATCTTATGTGCTTTTATTTTTTCACTAAAATGTGAACTTGAGAGTAACTTGAGAGATGTTTTAGTGTACAACGCAAGTCAAAGGGGAAGCAGATTATCAATTATCAATTTACCAATTCATAATTGATAATGTATAAGTGATATCAAATTCATAATCATTTATGGCAAGGTATCTACACAAAAAAGTGGTCCTACCTTTTAAATAATTGTCCGTTCTAAATGCTCTCCCAAACGGCAGTGATATTCAGAGAAAAAAAAATAATAATAATAATGACCCTTCATTATACCCACAGAGGAACACAAGCCTCTGTGGTTAATAATATCGTAAATAACAATAATTATTTTTAACAGATCCCCAAAAAAGTACAAAACTCCAATATACACACTAGATTTATTCTTCCTTCGTTGTCCTCTAAAAGGTCCAAACACCTGCGCTCAAGTGCTGTAATGATCCTGAAAGAAAAAGACATTGTTTAGAATCACAAATTACCCTACGTTTTAATGGCGGGGGACGGTGGGCGATGATAAAAGCGGCGTCGCCCGACATCCATTATTTCTCTATGGGAGCCGCCGATTCGGATGATGGCGGGCGATGGCGGGCGACGTTGGCCAGAAAGATAAAAATTGGTGAGCTTTTTGGCCGAATCGGCCAACGTTTGGTCGGAGATAACCAATCAGAGCCAAGTGCTGCTTTTTTTGCCCTCTACCCGAAACCATTCGCCGCAGTTTGGTTCCTAGTTCCGTCCCACTTCCTCCTCCACCATACTATTTTCTTCAGTGCACCACAGCACCGTCGTTTACGGTACTCATTTTGAATGCCATTCTAAGGGAGAATTTACGGTAATGACCGTCGGCGTCGCTGATATCGGGTGACGATGCTTGTCCATCGCCCGCGGCCCACCACCGTTACAACGTACTGTTAGTCCAAACATGTGATCAGTGAGATGCTGATGTGATTTCTGGCCAACAGTCATCTCTAGTTGAACCTGATGAAGCACCACCATGGATGAAACACGCTGGGACATGAAAAAAATGTTGTTTGCTTGTTGTTTCTAAAAGATCATGAAATAAATGTGTTTTTCCACTGCAGGGATCGGCCATAGATCCCAACATGTTGGCAGGAAAAACAAACAAAAACAAAATCAAAGATATTTCAAATGAAAGTGCTTGACACACATGGTCCTCGACACTATTAACAAGGGGCTTATTAATCTTGTGTCAATAAAATAACCCCAAAAGCCCTGGAAAAAAATCATGATATGGTACATTACTGCAAGTGTTTAAAACAGCTTGCATGCATTTGGCTTAGTGCCTGGTGAGAGCAGGAGCAGACCTGGTGAGACGTAGGAGGGGTCTGGACAGGAGTCAACCCACATTGCCTAGTCCTTCCATGTGCCAGAGTATGGTGTCTCCCAGTACCGGCAGTTCTGGAGTAGTACTAGTAGTTCTGGAGCAGTGGATTGTGTGGCCTTGGGTCTTTCCCTAGTGGACTGACCGAGAGTAGCTACTGGGACGTAAATCGGGACTTGATCAACCCCGGCTGGGTCGAGTGAGTGAGGGGTATGATGTTGGTGAGACCCGAAACCTTGACCTTGGGATACATCACTGAGGATACGTCCCAGTTGCATCCATGCGATGTATAGTTAAGTTATTTTGGCCATTTATTATTTTTAAGCAGTTTTGTCAAGTATTTTTCAATTCACTGGACCTCTAGTACCAGCAGTGCTACTGGTGCTACTATTGATACTAGTGCTACTATAGTACCACTGCTGGTACTACAGCATGGGGCTCTATTGGTGCAGAATGACATGTGAGTGACATGTGAGTGAGGGGTGTCTCCGAGACCTACCTGGATGGAGGTCACGACCCCGCTGGCCATGACTGACAGCTTCCCTGCCATGGAGCGGACCCCCAGTCTGAGCTGAGACATGTCTGGAGCGTTGGGGAGAACGCTGGTCAGACGGTACGAACCGGCTGGGGACGAGAACACAACAAGAACCTCTTTAACTGCTTTTAGACAAAGGGGATCCCCGCCTAGTAGTCTTTAACTTGTACTGTTGTGTACTGTTTTTACTGTATACATTTAACTTGTACTGTCTTGTACTGTTTTTACTGTATACATTAGTAGGTATCTACTGCCATCTAGAGCAGTGGTTTTCAACCATTTTTATACCAGGGCTAGCCTGACCTCAGTCTGAATTGTCATTTCGTTTCACTTCGTTATTCAGACTGAAGTCCTTGTACTGTCGACAGCAGTTTCTGGGATGGGCGTGGTCAAAGTGGCAGTCTTAACGGTGATTGGTTCATATCAACCCATAAGAATATTGGGAAAGCAGACGACGTTGTTGTCAGGCTATACCAGGGCCACATTTATTCTGCATTTTAACCATTTGATGGTGGGTTCATTCTCAGACCCAAAACTAAGGATTTTCAAGTTCATTTTCAAGAGAGATAACTAACCAAATTCTTCGAATTGTGTAGATTCTTGAAAATGAAGTAAACCACAGGTCTAGTGAACATCATTGCCACTACCAGATTAATGAAATTTTGTCCTGAGGAGAACTACACGGTATCAGAAAATATATTGGCATCTACTTCTAAGAAACATAGAATGGGAACTTTTTTTAATCATATCCACAAAAGATCTCTAAGGAATATTAATATACAGAACAGTGATATTGTTGGTCTACATAGTGTCTTATGATCATTATCATGAAGTGAATGCTGTTTCATACCAGGTTGTTTCTTTGGGTCATTATCATGAAGTGAATGCTGTTTCATACCAGGTTGTTTCTATGGGTCATGGTCATTATCATGAAGTGAATGCTGTTTCATACCAGGTTGTTTCTTTGGGTCATTATCATGAAGTGAATGCTGTTTCATACCAGGTTGTTTCTATGGGTCATGGTCATTATCATGAAGTGAATGCTGTTTCATACCAGGTTGTTTCTATGGGTCATTATCATGAAGTGAATGCTGTTTCATACCAGGTTGTTTCTATGGGTCATTATCATGAAGTGAATGCTGTTTCATACCAGGTTGTTTCTATGGGTCATTATCATGAAGTGAATGCTGTTTCATACCAGGTTGTTTCTTTGGGTCATTATCATGAAGTGAATGCTGTTTCATACCAGGTTGTTTCTATGGGTCATGGTCATTATCATGAAGTGAATGCTGTTTCATACCAGGTTGTTTCTATGGGTCATGGTCATTATCATGAAGTGAATGCTGTTTCATACCAGGTTGTTTCTTTGGATCATGGTCATTATCATGAAGTGAATGCCAGGGCTTGACACTAACACTTGCCCGCTTGCCTGGGGCAAGTAAAAAGAATGGTGGGGCAAGTGAAGACTGCTACCTGGTTGCCCGATCGGGCAAGTGTGCAACTTGGTGCACTATAACACAACACAAGATAAATTTGTCTTGAAGGCAGTCATTGCGACCTGGGCTAATTAAGATGATGAATTTTAACTCTTGAGAGTGTAAAAATGAAACCAAATGGACCCGCAAGGGTCCATTTGGTTTCATTTTTACGTTCTCAGGGGTTACATCTGGTTAACCAACTTGACTGGGGACCACCTGGAACCCTCTCAAGGACCACGTGTTGAAAAACCCCTGGTTTAAAGCACCCAAGTAGGAAGTAAACTTAAATGCAAAATTTACAATATATTTTTGGGGGGGCAAGTCACCATGACCTGAGGGCAAGTAGAACCTGACTTGCACTTGCCCGATGGGCAAGTGCCTCGGAGACCTTAGTGTCAACCTCCTGAATGCTGTTTCATACCAGGTTGTTTCTTTGGGTCATGGTCATTATCATGAAGTGAATGTTGTTTCATACCAGGTTGTTTCTATGGATCATGGTCATTATCATGAAGTGAATGCTGTTTCATACCAGGTTGTTTCTATGGGTCATTATCATGAAGTGAATGCTGTTTCATACCAGGTTGTTTCTTTGGGTCATGGTCATTATCATGAAGTGAATGCTGTTTCATACCAGGTTGTTTCTTTGGGTCATTATCATTATCATGAAGTGAATGCTGTTTCATACCAGGTTGTTTCTATGGATCATGGTCATTATCATGAAGTGAATGCTGTTTCATACCAGGTTGTTTCTATGGGTCATTATCATGAAGTGAATGCTGTTTCATACCAGGTTGTTTCTTTGGGTCATGGTCATTATCATGAAGTGAATGCTGTTTCATACCAGGTTGTTTCTTTGGGTCATGGTCATTATCATGAAGTGAATGCTGTTTCATACCAGGTTGTTTCTATGGGTCATGGTCATTATCATGAAGTGAATGTTGTTTCATACCAGGTTGTTTCTTTGGGTCATGGTCATTATCATGAAGTGAATGCTGTTTCATACCAGGTTGTTTCTTTGGGTCATGGTCATTATCATGAAGTGAATGCTGTTTCGTACCAGGTTGTTTCTATGGGTCATGGTCATTATCATGAAGTGAAGGCTGTTTCATACCAGGTTGTTTCTTTGGGTCATGGTCATTATCATGAAGTGAATGCTGTTTCATACCAGGTTGTTTCTTTGGGTCATGGTCATTATCATGAAGTGAATGTTGTTTCATACCAGGTTGTTTCTTTGGGTCATGGTCATTATCATGAAGTGAATGTTGTTTCATACCAGGTTGTTTCTTTGGGTCATCAAACAGATCTGCTGAACTGATGGCAGAACTCCCAGAAAACCTCTCCAGTCTGGTCTTTGCTTCATACTGGAAAAAAACACAAACAGAATGCAGCTAATTGATGGTCTGTTGGTAACCAAATGGACATTTATAGATCTGTAACTCCTGAAAGCGTTAAAATGAAACCAAACGGACCCTTACGGGTCCGTTTGGTTTCATTTTACGCTCTCAAGAGTTAAATTATCTATTTCTGGATATTAGGACACCTGATAAAAGGCCACATTCTAAATCTATCTCCAAAATGTGATAACAAAATGTTGTTGTCTATTTATTTTTTTTTGTTTCAATGAAACAGAAACAGTGTTTTTTTTTTATTATGGATCCCACCCGATTATCTGGCACAGAGGGTTTCTGAACCAATCAGAGCATGCATCCCTTCAGGCGATGGGATGGCAAAAAGAGAGGTTATACTTGAGCTCTACTACAGACGACACATGGACTGTTTGTTTACAATAGTTGCTCAGATCTGCCACTTTACTGCTATGTGTCTAATTTCTACCATGTAAACACGACATGTATTTATGATTGTAATCAAAGCCACCTGTTTGTGGAAGATGATTCAGAAATGGGATTGGGAAAAAAAAAAAAAAACAGGTCAATTTACAGTAATTTCTATTGGCTTTTATTGATGTGATAGTGGACACGTCATTATGCAGAATGTTTTCCTTTACAGGAAATAATTAATATTATACTATATTATATAGTAATAGTATTATAAGTAGGCATGTCACGGTGTAAGAATCTCAATACCGGTTTTATAGTTTGCTTTGATACCGGTATAACATAGGCCTATATGATGACATTGCCCCACAGACCAAAAACTAAAGATTTCTTTTGCGTTTGTCCACAATTCCAGGCTGGATTTGGGAAACAAATCAATAGTCAAACATACAGATCAAAATGACCATTAATCTTCGACATTCTCTAGTTGTGTAGACTTCATGATGAATATTTTAACTCTTGAGAGCGTAAACATGAAACCAAATGGACCCGCAAGGGTCCATTTGGTTTCATGTTTACGCTCTCAAAGAGTTACATCTAGTTAGAACGTCAAATGTTTTTTTTTTTTTGTTTTTTGTTTTTTTCGGTACATTCGGTGGGCAAGCAAAGTAGCGGTTTTGTGGTCCCATAACCGGTATTACCGGTAATACCGGATACTGTGACATCCCTAATTACAAGTAATATAAAAATACACAAACGTGAAAATGCTCACATTTTTGGCATGCATTATGTACTGTATGGACACACACACACACACACACACACACACACACACACACACACACACACACACACACACACACACACACACACACACACACACACACCCACACCCACAGCTACCTCAGAATTGTCCTGTTTTCCAAAGTACATGTCAGAGGAGATGGCTTTGACGTCTCCTCCAAACTTCTTCTGAGCTTCTCCAGTGTCTGACATCAGCTCTGGGTCTGGACGACGACGAGCCGGTCTGAAAAACACACGCACACACATTTTTAACTCAAATCTTTGCTTCTGGGGGATAATTCTGGTGGTCCTTGGCATGAAATATGTTGAGCATCACTGACACAGAACATAGACTTTTCAGAAAAAGTAGAATCTAGCATCAAAAATTAGAATATAGTGCCTGAAACGAGAAACTAGTGTCAGAAACTAGAATCTAGTGCCAGAATCTAGAATCTGTCGAAAACTAGAATCTAGTGCGGAAACTAGAATCTGGTGACGAAAACTAGAATCTAGTGCCGGAAACTAGAATCTGTTGAAAACTAGAATCTAATGCCGAAAACTAGAACCTGTCGAAAACTAGAATCTGTTGAAAACTAAAATCTAGTGCCGGAAAATAGAACCTAACGGCCGAAACTAGAATATATTGGCTGAGACTAGAATCTAGTGTCAGAAAGATGAATCTAATGTCAGGACAAAATGGATAAAGCTAATCATCCAGGGACCCCCTCCCCGCACGCACCTGTCCTCCTGCTGGGTGATGGGTCTGCTGCCAGAGGTCCCAGAGGTCAGGTAGAAGTCAGGCTCTGGTTTCTTCATCTGACTCCATCCTCCTCCATGTCCTCCATGTCCCAGGTCAGTCCATCCATCATCGTCTGTCTGGTCCTCACCTCTGGACATCAGCCTGAACGCCACCCAAACAAATATACACCATCTGAGTCTATCAAAATGGTTTAACACTATCACTGCTTAACACGAGTTTCCAAAGTACGTTTTGTTTTTGTTTTTTTTAAGATTTTTTTTAGGCGAGTGCCTAAAGCGGTGAAAGTGTTGTTTAAAACCAGGAGTTTTCAACCTTTTTCATCCCAGGGCCCACGGTTTATTCAGCATTTGAGCCACGGACCACCAATTGAGGATATTTTTTAGACCCACAGAGCCCAAAACTAAAGATTTCTTTTGCTTCTTTCCAGGACCTTTAATCTTCCACTTGTGTTGATTTGGACTAATTCGCATGATGGATATTTTTAACTCTTGAGAGTGTAAAAAAATCATTTTTACATTCTCAAGAGTTACATTCGGTTAAACAACTTAGCTGGGGACCACCTGGAATCCTCTCAAGGACCACCTGTTGAAACCCCCTGGTTTAAACTATTGAATCAAAGTGTGTGTGTGTGTGTGTGTGTGTGTGTGTGTGTGTGTGTGTGTGTGTGTGTGTGTCTTTCACCTGGAGCTGAAGGACCCCTCATCCTCGTCCTCGGTGAATCGGCGCCCTCCCTTGGTAGACTTGGGAAGCGACACGTTGTCCTGCTGGATGGTGTGCATGTCTGACATGCAGGAGTGAGACATGCCACTAGAGGGAGACACATACACACATTTACACTTCAAGGAAAATCCAAAATGATATGAATTAAAAACAGCAGATCTACAGGGTCAACGCCTGTCGCCACGTTATGAGCTTGCAGCACAGCTATTTTCACTAGTTCGGGTTCCTGCTAGTGCTGTAAGAATTGGCCAAAAATTACATTTGAGTATTTTAGCATCAATTAGAGCATCTAGCATTGGGGAAGAGGCGTTCCCACACTAACGTTGCTATTTTCGTTGCAACTTTATTCCGTTGAAACCCTTATTTTTAAGAGCCAGATCTCTGAAACCAGATGTTATCATGATTCATATAAGACCTGGTGTGGGGTCTGAAAGAAAAATCATTAACATCGTGAATACATCTTGATGATGTCATCAAGATGTGTTTCACCATGATTTTTTCAGACTTTAGAAATAAAAGATTTTTTTTTTATCATGTCCACACAACATCTCTTCAACATCTCATCTTATCACCTATGGCAATTAAACAGTTTAATAATAATAATAATAATACCGGTAATAATAATAATAATAATAATACCTCCTCATGCTCAGGCCCATGCCCAGACGCTCCGCCTGCTCCTTCTTGTTCTTGTTGCCTTCCAGGACCTTCAGGGTCTTCCTCTGGTCCTCCAGGTCCTGGTAGGACAGACGCAGAGACGGAGCTCTGAGGAGAGGAGACGAGGGGAGGTAGGAGAGGAAGGAAGGAAGGAAGGAAGGCAGCTGGAGTCAGAAACAGTAAAACAACACAACGACAAAACCTCACAAACATTTGTCCGCAGCGTGATCGTTTTCATATAGATCAGGGCCCCCTATTTATTCATCATTTGAACCCCACAGACCCCAAAACTAAAGATTTCTTTGCTTTTGTCCACAATTCCAGGCTGGATTTGGGAAACAAAACAGTCAAACTTACAGATCAAAATTACCATTAATCTTCTACATTCTCTAGTTGTGTAGACTTGGGCTAATTCAGATGATGAATATTTTAACTCTTGAGAGTGTAAACATGAAACCAAGTGGACCCGCAAAGGTCCACTTAGTTTAATTTTTACACATGGCTTCAGTGTGTAGTTTGGTTTCATTTTAATGCATGGCTTCACTGTGTAGTACGGTAGTAGCGGCACTTAACCCTTAGTGTACTGAATGCGTTTTGGTGTTTTAGCTGTTGAAAAATAGCAGATCTACAAGCTCATATCGCGCCACCGAGTGGCGCGATATGAGCTTGTAGTTCTGCTATTTTTGAAAAATTGTGAAAATGTGGTGGCAATCTTTGGATACATAAATAATACAAAAAATGTCTGGCCTATTTTGGCCCTTGGTCATGGTGATGGTGAGCTGCAGGCCAGGCTAACATTGGCTCAAAAGTTCCACTGAATAGTTTTAAAAGGATAATCTTAGGTATACAGTCTAACACTTGTAGATGTTTGGATATGTATTAATTAAACAGGGGGGTCTTACATAGCTTCGTCAGACTGAGAGGGGGTCCTCACAGCAGTGTTGTTGAGGTCCTTCTCTCTCTGGTGGTCCACGGCCACAGCTCTCCTCTGGAGCTCAGAGAAGCTCTGATTGCTGACCTTCTGAGCACCAAGACCTGCCTTCTTAGAGCCCAGCTACACGCACGCACGCACACGCACGCAGGCACGCACACACAGTTCAGAACAGTGGTTCTCGAAATATTTTCATGCAGAGGACCCCCAAATTCACACTTGACAGAGAAATGTTTAAAGCTCTAGCAGTGATTCTTAACCACTTTTTTACCCCCAATTTGACATGCATCAGTCTACGGACCCCCATTTAATAGCATTTCCATATTTGGGACCCCCTGTTTACGTTGTAAAATCCTTGTTAATTTAACTCCGAGTGTAACACTAGGAACCAAACGGACCATTTGGTACCATACTGTACTCTCTCATGTTGTACTGGAACATTTTTTTTTAAAATTTCTTCTCCACATTTGGAATAATATCATGGTAAGGTAACTAAACAAACAAACAAACATATAAACCATTCTATACTGCACTTTTGATGTTTTAACTTTCATGGAAAAATAGCAGGCGTTCACGGCTCATAGCACGCCACTATGAGCTGTGAACGCCTGCTATTTTTGGGGGAGAATGCGAGAATGCAGCAACAAATCTTTCAGTATGTTCTTTCAGAGCAAATGTTTCGTAGGATCTACAATATCAGGACAAAACATGTGGTTTGTCTGTAAGGCCCTTGATATGACATCATCAGGACATCATCACATCAACAAAAATAAAGGTGCAGAATTTACCGTTTTCTTAGAACTAGTTGGTTTCTTCTTCAGAAGAGACGGCACCTCTGCAGATAATATAATATAATATAATATAATATAATATAATATAATATAATATAATATAATATAATATAATATAATATAATATAATATAATATAATATAATATAATATAATATAATATAATATAATATAATATTCACACCGCCAGTCACACTAATGCATACAAACTGTACTGCATGTAAGGACTATTACATACATACATACATACATACATACATACATACATACATACATACATACATACATACATACATACATACATACATACATACATACATACATACATACATACATACATACATACATACATACATACATACATACATACATACAGTATAAACATTTATATAATATCATTGTCAGGGAAAAAAACATTTCTTATTTCACCTCCATAGTTCATATTTTCTATTTCTATATACTGTAAAAGCTCTATTTATACCATTTCTCAAGACTTGAGCAAAGATTCTTGCGGTCCGTTTGTTTAAAAGGTACATTCAGTGATTTCACTTTAATTCAAATATTATTGTTTTTCGTCTTTTCTTTGCTAATCCTCCCTACTGTAGAGTGTGGTGACCATATAAGGAGTTCCTCCCTGTCCCCAGTGACACCCCGGGGTCAATAAACCCTAGTTTTGTTGTGGGAGAAAAGCCTTTCCTCCAATCAGGATCAGTGGGTGTGGGCCTTGGTGTACATACCGTTTAAACGTTTTCCAAATCCCTGAATGCCCCTTTAAAATTCAATTCAAAAGAATCGTCTTTGATCAAGAAGTTAGAAGAGAATCATAATATAAGAATGTAGTCATAGAGCAGGATTCTGCCTCAACGTACCTGGATGAGCTTTAGGAGAAACACTGAGTAGATCCACATTAGGACCTTCTTCTGGGTTACCTGAGAGGCAGACAGGGAGACAGGCAGGCAGACAGACAGGCAGACAAGAATTAAATAATTTCAAAAGTTTGCTGCGAAAAAATACATTAGAAAAGATTAGCACAACATTTTCCGGATTTTACAAGCTTGGTCTGTCTCTTATATATCCAAAGTGCTTAGAGCCCCAAAAGGCATTCCTGTTCTATAATGGGCACTAGGTGGGGCTGTTGCTCTGCTTTTCATCATAACAGAGAGTGGCAATGAGACTAAGAGAGGGCATTTTCTGTTGACCATTCTACTGATAAACTGTACCGTTCTAATGTTTGTTGTTTGACACCGTAACTGTTGCACAGTTGAGTGACAGGGCTGCTGGCCAATCAGCTGCGTCTGTTTGGATTTGTCGTTAGACCAACCCCCAAGTCCGACTCTCATTGGTTAAATACATCTTGGTACCGAAGAAAAATAGAGGTTGACAATAGAAGGCCAGACCACGAGACACAGTGCTGTGTCTGTGGGTTTGGAGCAGGCTAGTTCTAATGCTAAACGGTACCGTTCTTGTCTTCTGCAGGGTCTCTGCTCTGGACAGGAGGATCGTTGTCCACAGTGGGGGAGCTGAGGGTCATCTGGGCCGTGTTCTGGATCTCAGGAACAACCTGGGACACACACACACACATTTTAGTTCCACCACCTTCTCTCTTCCCACATGTCCTAGACCTAAAGTTACTAGACCTACTGCAGTCTGTTCCTTAAATGTAATGCGCGCGCGCGCGCGCACACACACACACACACACACACACACACACACACACACACACACACACACACACACACACACACACACACACACACACACACACACACACACACACACACACACACACACACACACACACACACACACACACACACACACACACACACACACACACACACACACACACACACACACACACACACACACACACACACACACACACACACACACACGCACACACACGCGCACACACACACACACACACACACACACACACACACACACACACACACACACACACACACACACACACACACACACACACACACACACACACACACACACACACAGACCTCTGTGTGCAGGCTGAAGAAGTCCTCTGTCTTGACCTCAGGTGACCTTGGGGACAGTGGAGCCTGGCTGTCCAGCCATAACTGGAACAAACAGTTCAGGAGGGTGAATTGAAAAATACATTGTTTACACTTTTAGACCACATCTGTGGTAATTATATAACCATACCCGGCAACAACACAAACAATAGGATCATTTTCACTTTTGTGCATTATTTTTAAAAATAAAACTCCATACAAGTCCTTTTTTAATTACTTGCTGCGTAATTACGTATTCATTATCACATCAATAAAAGCTAATAGACGTTAAGCCGACTTGTTTTTATCCCATTCCTGAATCCTCCACAAACAGGTGTCTTAACTACAGTCAGAAACACTTGTTTTTAGTCTCTATTCTGGCATCCATTACTGTTTAAACTCAAATTACTGTTAATTATGTTAGTATATATATATATATATATATATATATATATATATATATATATATATATATATATATATATATATATATATATATATATATATATATATATATATATATATATATATATATATATATATATATCTGAACACATACTGGGAGAAATAAGACACATAGAAGTACAGTGGCAGAGCTGAGTGATGTAAACATCCATGCGTTGTGTGTAGTTATACAGCTCATCGCACAGCTGTCCCTCGCTCTTTGTGCCCCATAGCCAGAAGGGATGCATGCTCTGATTGGTTCAGAAGCTTTGTATATCGTATATTATTACATGGCTTGAATGAATGCTCCAATCAGAAGCCAGTGTTCTGGTCATGTGAGCGGTGACATATTACACTATAATTCACCGCTCCGCTCTATATTGGACCGCTGCATAATCAAGTTCCCCAAAGTGCAAACAGCTGTGTTCATATCAATCCGCGGTGCGCTTCCGCATTTAGTTCCAGCACGCCGTTAGCGGGTCCATTTGGTTAGCTACTTATTTGGTTGTTTACATGCCGTTGCCGTCGTCCTCTCAAGGACCACTGGTGGTCCTCGGACGTTGAAAACCACTGACGTAAGCCGGTGATTTGTTTCACCGGCTCCTAATATCCCTTACTTATATCGTAGACTTGGTTGCTGTGGCAACCAGGCTATTGTCTGGTTGCCTCACAAGTTGTGGGAGAGACTATACAAGCGACAACGGCAACCACACTCTGCAATTTTTAATTGCAAAAGATCTAGGTATGATGATTATCATCATCATCATCATCATACCTCTGTGCCGTGGGTCCTGGTGGCCTGTGTTGCCAGGGTCCTGATCTTACCTCTGTGCCGTGGGTCCTGGTGGCCTGTGTTGCCAGGGTCCTGATCTTACCTCTGTGCCGTGGGTCCTGGTGGCCTGTGTTGCCAGGGTCCTGATCTTACCTCTGTGCCGTGGGTCCTGGTGGCCTGTGTTGCCAGGTTCCTGATCTTACCTCTGTGCCGTGGGTCCTGGTGGCCTGTGTTGCCAGGTTCCTGATCTTACCTCTGTGCCGTGGGTCCTGGTGGCCTGTGTTGCCAGGGTCCTGATCTTACCTCTGTGCCGTGGGTCCTGGTGGCCTGTGTTGCCAGGGTCCTGATCTTACCTCTGTGCCGTGGGTCCTGGTGGCCTGTGTTGCCAGGGTCCTGATCTTACCTCTGTGCCGTGGGTCCTGGTGGCCTGTGTTGCCAGGGTCCTGATCTTACCTCTGTGCCGTGGGTCCTGGTGGCCTGTGTTGCCAGGGTCCTGATCTTACCTCTGTGCCGTGGGTCCTGGTGGCCTGTGTTGCCAGGGTCCTGATCTTACCTCTGTGCCGTGGGTCCTGGTGGCCTGTGTTGCCAGGTTCCTGATCTTACCTCTGTGCCGTGGGTCCTGGTGGCCTGTGTTGCCAGGGTCCTGATCTTACCTCTGTGCCGTGGGTCCTGGTGGCCTGTGTTGCCAGGGTCCTGATCTTACCTCTGTGCCGTGGGTCCTGGTGGCCTGTGTTGCCAGGGTCCTGATCTTCTCTCTGTACAGGGTGGCAGCTCTGCTGTTGTATTTCAGGTTGGCAGCACCGGACGAGAAGCCATGTTGGCTGAAGAACGCGCTCTGACCACAGGAAGACGTAGGAAGAGTAGGTTAGATCTCGTATGGATAGTGTATAGGAATAGACTATGTGACAACCGGGAATAGTCTGGTGACCACCGGAGAGACGGGTGACAGCCGGAATGTAGACGGCACCCGGGTGAGCAGTATGGGTTAGCGCCCCAGCCTGTGTCCTCCGTGAGGAGGAAGCCCAAAAACCTTGGTGAGGCCGTTAGGAGGGCCATTATGATTCACTGCTCCTGAATGAAATGCCGGTGCTGGGAGTCTGGTGCAACACACAGGTCCTGTGCCAACCTGGTGAGAGCAGGAGCAGACCTGGTGAGACGTAGGAGGGGTCTGGACAGGAGTCAACCCACAGAGCCTAGTCCCTCCATGTGCCAGAGTATAGTGCCTCTCAGTACCGCAGAATAGTTCTGGAGCAGTGGATTGTATGGCCTTGGGTCTTTCCCTAGTGGACTGACCGAGAGTAGCTACTGGGACGTAAGTCGGGACTTGATCAACCCCGGCTGGGTCGCCTGAGTGAGGGGTATGATGTTGCGAGACCCGAAACCCCGATGACCTTGGGATACATCACTGAGGATACGTCCCAGTTGCATCCATGCGATGTATCTTTAAACCATACTGTATCTTTGAGCAGAACGTGAAACATGTGAAGGTTAGTGCTAAACTAGCCTCGACACCCAGGCTTTCATTTTCGCCCGCCTTGCGCGAAAACGGAAAGCCTGGACTAGCCTGTTACACGAAGTGGCCTTGAGGGGGGGAGTCAACCTTCCGGGGTGGATGTTGATCTAAATGATGTGACGTAGAACAGCAGTGGACGGGCAGGGGAGGGGCCGGGGATGACGACGCGTTAGTGAGATCAAATCAGATCAGCTCCATCTGCCGTGTGGATCCCACGGCACCCCACCCCCCCCAAGGCCAAAATCATTGAGGGCTAGACCAGGCTAGTGCTAAACAGAAAGTCTTGAGTCGACAGGAAACTGCTCCACAATCCGTCAAGGTTCTCTTTATATTTATTTTGTCTGCCTTTACTTGGAGACCCCCGTCACCACAGCTGCATACATAGACTCACACAGACAGAAGATACAGAAACTCAACACATTACATTAGAACGTATAGCATATACGATGCACCCTTTGTGCTTACACCCCTGTGATAGGAACAATTACTATAAAGATAGGGAGGAATGGATGTTTATACCTATCTATCTATAATGATAGAGAGTATCAACATGCATTTGATCTCGCCGCCTCATGCCAGCACTGGAGATCTGCAAGTTCCAAACATAGGACTACATAGCTAACCACTGCATCACAGGCAGCACAGCATATTTTATTATAACACACATTAAGTAAAGCGAGTTATATACTAAATTCACTAGAGTGACAAGAGGTGTGTTAGCGCGTTAAAATGTCCTAAAATGCCATAATTTCTGCCAATTTAACTGCGAACGTGCAATCTGCTGTCATTGGAGCTGGATGGACAGAGTGGTTTGTTTGGAACCAGAATCCCTCCTTACTAGGAGTCACATGATGCTTTTCAGCCAATAGCTGTCTCTGTTCAGCCGTAGCATTGGAGTCAACAGGAGTGTCGCTACTCTCTCTCATTATAGATACTCTATTTATGCCTACTAGAACCTTCTCCAAAACGATTATAAACAGGTTCACAGCAGGAAACATGAATACAAAGTTATTGTATTACATGATGGATTTTCTGATTACCAGATACTCTTTCACAGACTGATCAGAGTCAGACAATAGGACCACATAAAGCCCAGTCTGGGTCAGGTCTGGGTCAGGTCTGGGTGTCTGGGTGTTTTCGATTCTGGCGTGACGTCATCACTCTACCAGAGTATAAATGCGCCTGCCTTATTTTTCAAGACGAGTTTGACCACTTCTGCATCAAAGTATCTCTTACATTGTACAAAAGCAATATGTAAAGTTGTCCAATGACGATTCGCCCAGAAACTGCGTGCCGAAAACCCATAGTTTTCAATAACTCGTCTCGGAATTTCCTTGTTTACCCTTGCTCAGCCAGTTGCGCCATTAGCGTAGATGAGGAGATTCAGAGACGAGTGGGTCAAAACACCACTTTTTTACTGAAAACTACGGCTCTAAGCTAAGCATTGTAAAGTCTTGGTGAATAGTGACAGGACAAGTGGAACTCCATGTTCATGACCATCGATGAAAGGTAAGTGTTACTTACTTCAAGCAAAACTCTGTCTGTGCACTTGGACTCTCGTAGCCCAGTGGTTTTCAACCTTTTCGATACCAGGGGCCGCTATTTATTCAGTATTTGAGCCGTGGACCAACATTTGATGACATTTTAGCCCCACAGACCCAGAACTAAAGGATGGATTTCGCAAAAACAAAACAGGCAAACATTAACATGACCATCCATACATGACCATCCATCTTCTACATTTTCTAGTTGTGTAGACATCTTAATTAAGTGGGAAGTTGTGTAGACATCTTAATTAACATTAAACCAAATGGACCCGCAAGGGTCCATTTGGTTTCATGTTTACGCTGTCAAGAGTTACATCTGGCTAACCAACATTCCATCATTTAGCCTGGGGACCACCTAGAACCCTCTCAAGGACCACTGGTG
Organism: Benthosema pterotum; assembly: GCA_039105355.1. Lineage (NCBI taxonomy): Eukaryota > Metazoa > Chordata > Actinopteri > Myctophiformes > Myctophidae > Benthosema > Benthosema pterotum. Next base: position 7,207,562 of record CM076987.1, read on the forward strand.
ATCCCCGGACCACTGGTTGAAAACCACTGTCATAACAATTTGTCAGAATCGAAAACACCTCTCTACAGGAGTCTAGATCTAGGGCTAGGGACTAGTCCTAGGGGTCAGGTTTAGGTCAGGTCTAGGTTTAGACCAGCTCATGTAGACTCACCCCAGGGGCGTTCCCTCCAACCTGCATACATCTGAGCTGGAACCAGGACCAGTTAGAGTCCAGTTCAGTGGACCTGTGTGAAAGAAAACATCACATCTATTAGGCACCAATCTGGAATGTTTCAACCACTTTGATCGTTATTTCAAAACTTTAGCTAATGAAAAAAATCCAATCTACAAGCCCACAAATTCATACCTTGTACATGTTTTGAAAACATTCAAAACTTGTACATTCCAGACTCTTTGATTAGTAGTATTAAAGTGGATTAATCAATGTGAGTAAGCAAAGTTCGGCTCTATGTTTATGGCACCTGTAAACAAGCTTGTTTACAGCTCGGTTTATCGTCTTTCTTAAGGTGTGTCTGTGATAAGATAACTTTAAATTTTCTGTATGCCCCTATATAAAGTGTCTCTAAAGCGAAGCCAGCATCAGGCGTTTGTCAGCTTTAGTAAATAAATGAGCTGTCAATCACCCAGCTGTGTGTTTATCAGTCAGAAGACGTTGCCATGGTTACCTGATGAAGGACAGGTGGACCCCCAGGGAGCGGTGGGTCCCAGAACAGTCGATGCACAGGAACACACCGTAGGTGATGCTGGCCCAGCTGGGGTTCTTAGAGGAGCAGTCGAAACAGGCCTGGAGGACCATGACACATGTTAGATTAAACACACACACACACAGGGGTTGACACGGGTCCGAGGCACTTGCCCATCGGGCAAGTGCAAGTCAGGTTCTACTTGCCCTCAGGTCATGGTCACTTGCCCCCCAAAAATATATCCTTGAGAGGGTTCCAGGTGGTCCCCAGTTAAGTTAGTTAACCAGATGTAACTCTTGAGAACTCTCAAGAGTTAAAATTCATCATCTTAATTAGCCCAGGTCTACACAACTAAAGAATGTAGAAGATTAATGGTCATTTTGATGTGTATGTTAATTTGCCTGTTTTGTTTCCCAAATCCAGCCTGGAATTGTGGATAGCTAGAAAGCAGGGAAAGACACAGAGGCAGAGTGCAATGACTGCCTTCAAGACAAATTTATCTTGTGTTGTGTTATAGTGCACTAAGTTGCACACTTGCCCGATCGGGCAACCAGGTAGCAGTCTTCACTTGCCCCACCATTTTTTTACTTGCCCTGGGCAAGCGGGCAAGTGTTAGTGTCAAGCCCTGCACACGGTAGAATAAACACACACACACGAAAACTAGGGTGCACCATTATGAAACTATGATCGATATGGTCTTGTACTTGGAAATAAAATTTCGTCCCTGGAACTAACAAGTTTTTTTTACTTGGAACTCAAATTTTGCACCTTTAGCAATTTTGTACCTAAGTTTTTTTTTTTTTTTTTTAAACCTGTAAATAAAATTCCTGGAACTAAAATCTTCACAGCTAAATATTTCAAAAATATCCGATCTATAAGCTCACAGTTCGCCAGAGGCCCCGCAAATGGACCCCTGCGGGTCCAGTTGGTTTCATGTTTACACTCTCAAGAGTTAGAATATTCATCATCTAAATTAGCACCACTTAATCAAGAAGTCTACACAATTAGAGAATGAGATTATGTAGATCATTTTCATCTGTAGGTTTGCCTGGTTTGTTTGCAAAAATCAAGCCTGGAATTGTGGACAAAACCAAAAGAAATCTTTAGTTTTGGGGTCTGGGGGGGTGAAAATGTTGTCAAATGGTGGTCCTCCGTGACTCAAATGCTGAATAAATAGTGGGCCCTGGTGTGAAAAAGGTTGAAAACCACTGCTGTAATATGACTGAATAAAATGTTTATCCTGACGTGAATTTAATGGGTGTTTTCTGTGTACGAAGAGCAGCTGTTATTGAACAAACTGTTTAAACATGACATCAGGTCACCATCATGCTCAAGGACATTGTGTCAGTATTGCTGGCTATATTTAGCTTTTTTTCCAGACTACTCTAGCGCCAAAATTAGAGAAAAACTCCTGGCAGAAAATATAGTACTTTTTGCTGGTGAGTTGGGCGAAATTGGTTGACAGGTGCCAGAGATAAAACCCTCGTTTTCCACCATTTTCCCTCCCAGGCTAAATGATGAGAGCGTTGAGAGCATGAAACCAAATGGACCCTTGAGGGTCCATTTGGTTTCATTTTTACACTCTCAAGAGTTAAAATATTCATCATCTGAATTAGCACCACTTAATTAAGAAGTCTATACACAACTAGAGAATGTAGAACATTAATGGTAATTTAAATTGATCTGTGTGTTTGGCTGTTTAGTTTCCCAAATCCAGCCTGGTATTGTGGACAAAAACAAAACAAGAAATCTTTCGTTTTGGGGTCTGTGGGGTAAAAAAAAAATGTAATCAAATGGTGGTACGTGGCTCCAATGCTGAATAAATAGTGGGCCCTGGTATCAAAATGGTTGAAAACCACGGTTATAAGTCACAAAACTAAATACGTTTTATATATGTTTCACTTTACAAAGAAATACTATGGATCTTATATTAACTCTATTCTCTTACATGAAAGGTGCTACTTTCACAGGGCTTGACACTAACACTTGCCCGCTTGCCCGGGGCAAGTAAAAAATAATGTTGGGGCAAGTGAAGACTGCTACCTGGTTGCCCGATCGGGCAAGTGTGCAACATAGTGCACTATAACACAACACAAGATAAATCTGTCTTGAAGGCAGTCATTGCACTCTGCCTCTGTGTCTTTCCCTGCTTTCTAGCTATCCACAATTCCAGGCTGGATTTGGGAAACAAAACAGGCAAATTAACACGTCAAAATGACCATTAATCTTCTACAGTGTAGACCTGGGCTAATTAAGATGATGAATTTTAACTCTTGAGAGTGTAAAAATGAAACCAAATGGACCCGCAAGGGTCCATTTGGTTTCATGTTTACACTCTCAATTAAAGACTTACATCTGGTTAACCAATTTTCCATCATTTAGCCTGGGGACCACCTGGAACCCTCTCAAGGACCACTGGTGGTCCCCGCACCACCTGTTGAAAACCCCTGCTCTAAAATAGCTGTGAGCTCATGAATGTCAATTTGGGGAAACGGATGGGGGACCACTGAGCTATATGGATCACAGCATCTGTTTGCCTGTGGATAGTTCATCAGATTGGGAGGGACCACTACAGGTGGAGGAAGCATGGCATCATGACGGAGGCCACTATAGTCCTGTCAGAGTGGGCAGGGGTGAGGTGGGTCTTGTCAGCCAGTCTCTCATGCTAAACCCATCGACGTGTCAGTGTCAGGTTATAATGTTCGGTCCTGATTCAGTCCATTCACTTCCTAGTTAAAAGCAGCAGCGCCTTGGAGTATAGACAGAGTTGTGACATCTCCCTTCACTCCCATGGAACGGTCCAGTGGAAGCTCTTCTACATAGAGAATGAAAGGGGACAACAAACAGGGACAAGTCCTGGACCTGAAGCAGGCAGACATGCACTGGCAACAGCTGCCTCAGCTTTAATGATCTAAATCATTGGTTTGAAATCATTCTGATACCCCCCAGGGCACACTATTTATTCAGCAATTGATCCACGGACCACCGTTTGAAGGAGGTTTATAGTCTGTCAGACCAAAACCTATGACTTGTTGTTAGTTTGTTAACTTTGTTTCCACAATCCCATGCAGTACTATAATATTGTCTAACTGTGTAGATTCTATCAAATTTAAAGTAAAATGTTTAACATGTATTTAACTTTCGGGATTGTAAAATGATTTTACACTCCCAAGACTTAAAGATCGACGAGTCCATTTGGTTACTAACTCCATAACTTAGCTAGGGGGGGGGGGGGGCACCTGACCTGGAACCCTCTCAAGGACCACTGGTGGACCCCGGGGTCCCCTGGTGGAAAACCACTTATTCAAGTGACTTTAGTTACTGTACAGCACTTTAAAACAGTTGTCGTGTTTTTTGCGTCACCCTCGTTGAAAACAATGTATTAATGCATCCCTTGCGTGCCTCTATTCAGGCTGCATTGACAGCGACTCAGTTTGTGACCCCTCAATGTCGCCACTCTGAAACTCTGACACACAGACCTGATGGTTGAACATCTCCTCATTTAGAACCATATTGTTGTTGTACCTTGTTGCTGGGGATGGACCTCAGTCTCTTGAAGATCGCCGCTATGTCCTGCTTGCTGGGCTCAGACATGTTGGAGTTGACACAGTTTATTTATTAATTATTACAGATCATAGGCAGGATAGAAAGCAGCTGTTCTTCTCTCTCTCTCTCTCTCTTATTTTATCTGTTGCCGAAATGCGACACGTCAGACGGAAAAACAACACGCACGCTGAGCTCTGATTGGCCCTGGAGCTGGACACGTGTCTGTTGTTGTTGTAGCGAAAGGCTCGCTGGGAAATGTAGTTCTCTGTCAGTGCTGTGCAGACCCTGTGCAGACCTAGCCTGATTGTCAGACTCTGAGCCATGGCACAGAACCCAGCTGAGTGGGCGGGGCCCAACGGAGTAGATGGGGTCTGTGGGCTGAACCCAGGATAGTGCAGACCAGGGGGCCAGACAGAGGCCCCTCAGAGTTTTAGGCCAACATGAGATAACTGTTTTAAAGTTGAATTAAAAATTAAGAACCGTGCAATGTTTAAGTTGTTGTAGGCCTACAAATTAAGGGATTTAAGATCATCAAATCCGAGGCTGTTGCTTGAGTTCTTATTTGTATGTAGGGCGCCCTTGGAGACCCTGGTCTCAGTTGGGGTTACTACTAACCAATTAACTAGATTCTAGTTTCTGACGTTACATTCTAGTTTCTAATGTTAGATTCTAGTTTCTGGCATTAGATTTTAGTTTCAGACTCTAGATTCTAATTCCTGATGTTAGATTCTAGTTTCTAACACTAGATTCTAGTTTTCCTGGAAAAATCAATGTGTCTTTGTCAGTAATACTGAACTTATTTCATGCCAAGGACCCCCAGAATTATCTATTATTTGGCTGCCCATCTGAAAAAATGCTGTTCTAGGGAATCGACAAAAACAAACATTTGAGTTAAAAATGTTTGCTCCGATAGAATATAGAGTTGCCACACATTTTCACTTTTTTTTTCATAAAACAGCAGATGTACAAGCTCATAGCGTGCCACTCAGTGGCACGCTATGAGCTTGTACATCTGCTGTTTTTCATTAGCTAAAGTACAACATGTTACGGTACAGAAAAGGGTTAATTTAGATATTCTAAGTAGTTAGGGGACACCAATACCAAATTTCAGTGAAAGTGTTTATTTTTTTATGATGTGGGACACATGTACAATTGTGCAATTTAAGTAACTGGATTCTGTAGACAGCATACATGTCTTATTATTATGGCACGATCTGTGTTCTCTTTCTCACTGTGAAACAGAAACAACAACAAACAAACAGACGCTCCTGCTGCAGTCAAAGGCATCAAAGAAAACACAATGAGCTTATGTAAATGTCACCTTCCCAACAGAACACCTGTAACAAACAGTGTTGCCAACTGCCAAAATCCAAAATGCACTAGTGGCACTTTCAGGCAAAATGACGGTCAAAATAGCAATTCTTCATTCATTTTTTAAATGTGTAGATTCCTGAAAATGAGGTAATTCAGAATTAATTAAATATAATTCAACTCTTGAGAGCGTAAAATGAAACCAAATGTCTATCATCTATACGATCTCAAGAGTTACGGTTGTACAAGGGTCCGTTTGGTTACCAATGGTCCTTTCTAGGAAGGAAGGACTCTATCATAGGAGGAAAAATGGTGAAAAACGAGGGTTTTATCTCTGGTGCCTGTCAACCAATTTCGCCTCAACTCACCAGCAAAAAAGCACTAGATTTCCACCAGAAGTTTTTTCCCACTAATTTTGGCACTAGGGAGGTCTGGAAAAAAAGCTAAATATAGCGACAAATGCGCCAAGTTGGCAACACTGGTAACAAACAGTTGTGATTCAGCCATAAGAGGATATTTTGGAAATAAAGTATTTTTGTGTTTTTTTTTTTAAACAATTTCAGTACATTGTGTTGATTCAAATCATAGCATGGTCATCTGTAAAAGAGAGAGAGAGAAAAAAAACAATCATATTATTTACAAATGTAACAAAAAAAACAGCAAATTATGGGAAATTTGCCAACCAAAAAACAACAACATTCAATTATTGTACAAACCGATTCCCCAAATCACAGCATTCCAACAGGAGCACAAAAAGCACTTATGGCGTAATATAAATTAAGTTTTCAATTTTCAACTAAACATCACCTGAATGCTTTTATTTTTGTTCACAGGCTTCTATGCTATTTACATGCAGGCAGGAAAAAAAAGAACACCTTTAACATCGTCAACTGGTGAAACAATATACTTTGCAGTGGATTTTTATCGCTTAAAACGTGTAACAAATCATTTCTTTTAAAAAAAAGGGAAGCACCAGAATGATCTCCCATTACTTGGCAATAGTTAGGGGGATTTTATTTTATATTCGACCAATCAGGGAATTAAATGGTCACCAAGAAATGTCTACTAGTCACAACCTTATAGAAGGTAAAACATGCAAAATGTCATCATGCTTCTGTAGCATGTGATATGTCTAACTAGGGTTTTTTCATGATGCTGAATCCATTCCAGCATTCGTTTTGCTCAGAAAACAACTCATTGGGATAAAAACCGACATACCTGTCATCATAAATGTGTGGGGGAAAAAAAGCCAGCGCATTTGGGCAAGGCTGTTTTCAGCCCAATGAGAAAAAGAGAGAGAGCATCATGAAACCCCCCTAGTTATACATATCACATGCTACATAAAGCATGACGACATTCTGCATGTTTTGCCTTCTATAGGTTGTGACTAGTACCCTGACTTTGACCTGTTTTTTATGAGTTTTCCCCCAGGAGTTGAATTTCAACACTTTAGCACATGTTATTAGGCACCACTCGAAACACATTGGTGAAGACTCTTCTTGGTAGCCATTCAGTTCCCAGATATTTCATAACTTTTCCCTTACTAACAATTGAAATCCAGTGCAAGAATAAACTTATAATAATGGAGACTTCAAGTGAGACCCATTAATAATAGAAGGAGAAAATAAACTAAAACATTCCGAGGGTGTTATAAGACAAGGAAATCATCGACACTCACGAGGATTAGAATCGACACGGTCTACTCTCTACTATATAGAACATAAAGTGATTTGTGTGTTGGGTGGAGAGCCATCGGGCGATATTGATTTTTTAATATCGATATTGATAACGTGATTAAAACCGGTATTATCGATATTACCGAGTCTAGCGGCCAAACCACCGACTGCTGTCCATGCTGGCTTGTGATCTTCTCTGTCCGCCCCCCCCTGTCCCCCCTGTCAATCACGACGAGCAGCGCAATCACGACGATAACCATTTCCCCCATTATGTTAAATTAAACCCTTGTGCATCCACCCTGTGGATATCAAACATCTACATCAAAGGACAACACCACAGCAGACGATCACAGCACACCATGCACAGACAGAGTAGCCAATTGTATTTAAAAATCAACTGAAAAGTAACTTGCTGTGCCACCGCACAGCAGCAGAGCAAACGGCTGCGCACGCATGCACACACACACACACACACACACACACACACACACACACACACACACACACACACACACACACACACACACACACACACACACACACACACACACACACACACACACACACACACACCAGTAGTCCAGGACCACCAGTGGTCCCTGAGAGCATGAGGTCCATTTGGTTTCATTTTGTGATCTCAAGAGTTACAGATCCAAGGGTCCGTTTGGTTACAAAGGATCCATCATTTAGCTGGATCTAACTAGCGATCCTCAAACAATCAGTGCCGCCATTACAAAAAAAAAAAAAAAAAAAAAAAAAAAAAAGCAACCAAGGCTTTTTTTTAACCTTACCTTGTCTCCAAATAACAGGTCAACCACCAAAGATCAGGGAAAAGATCGCTATTAGATCCAAAAGTCAATAAATCCAAGCTCCTTCCATAAGGCTCCGCTGTCCCTCTACTACTACACTCTCTCGTCTCTCTGTTTGTTGTGTGGTTGCTATGGAAACACGTAGCTGACACACGTGGCAGGGAGAGCCACGTGGATGAGGGCTCTCTCTCTCTCTCTCTCTCTCTCTCTCTCTCTCTCTCTCTCTCTCTCTCTCTCTGTCTAAACAACGCACACGTGTTCAGTAGCATTAACCAGGGAGTCACTAATTGCAGCTGGCTATGTGCAGAAGATAAAAGGTGGCATTCTCAGTCCATATTATTTCATTAAACGGTATATAATTATACACATCATATACACCCAACGAAACCACTCAATGGACACAGCAAATAACAGTTTGAATTATCAAAATCCGTTCAGAATTGAAGATGCATAGAAGGAATCAAATCTCAACTCTTTGCAATGCAATGCGACATGAGCGGGCGGTGCTGCTGCGTGGTTTTTCTTTTTTTGGACGATATTGTTTGGAGGGGACGGTAAAATACGATATTCGGTATTCGGTATTTTTTGTAAATCCTGCGATATTACTCGGTATTGATTTCAATATCGGTAAAAACGGTAATACCGGTATATTGCCCAAGACGTGATTTGTGTGTAGTGTGTTGGGTGGAGAGCCAGCGGGCGGTGCAGCATAGCGCCTCGTTTTACCACATACTTTGTTCGCACACCGTCAGCGCTGTGCGCGCTCGGTAAAATCGCAAGATCTACAAGTACATCGCGCGGCGCGCTGTGCTTGTTTTGCTGCGCGTAACGTCAGCCAGCGCGCAAGTAAGCGTAAATGAGGCACAAAGTGTACAATCAATAGGTGAGCCGATACAATACAATCAGTGAATGTACATTCAAGGGGCTACCGAACGAGCCGTTTTGATATAGGATACAGAACTGAGCGGATCATTGTAACATCTCTAAGCATTTTGTCATCATAGACGTATAGAAAATAAAAATAAAAAAGCTCTACAAAGTGAAACTTGAGAGAGGGAGTGGCTGACCTAAACATAACATTCTGTAGACTGGACTCAACACAGGACCTGGGCAAAATATACTCACAATATCTTTGAGCAAACACCTTGATGTTATAATCCTGGTATCAAGATAATAATATCGATTTTAGAAAAAAAAATAGCAAAATGTTGTGTTAATTTGGATTTCTTTTTCTTTAATAATAAAATATAAAATATAAAAGTCCTTAAAGGTATAGTAAGTGATTTGGAAAACCCTCCGCCCCGGTTGCATGATGTGCACATGCACATGCTCTACAGTGAGGGGAAGTAGAACATGCAAACAGCACATACACCAAGACCCAACCCCCCTCGATCCTGATTGGAGGAAGGACCCTCTCTGTCATCCTAATAGGACGAAAAAGGCTTTTCTCCCAAAGCCCCAAACTGAAAGTAGGGTTTAATGACCCCAGGGTGTCACTGGGGACAGGAAGGAACTCCTTATATGGTCAACACACTCTGTAGTAGGGAGGATTGGCTGAAACTGAAGAAAAAACAAAACAAAAATCTTTGAATTAAGTGAAATCACTTACTAAGTGTTTAAACCAGGAAAAGACAAAACAAATCTGATATTGATATAATATTGCCCAGCCCTGCCCCTTCGCAACATCCAAATTTAAATTCAGCTTTGAATTGTCGTTTTAAAATAACAACTAAAAACGTGTCTGTGTTCAATTATGAAGGTACAGAAAAGCAAAGTTTCACATTCGGTTTCATGTGTCAAATTTAAATCATTGTTAAAAGGGAAAAAAACACAAAGGAGGAATAAAAGGGTCAAATTATTTCCCTCATCTTAATATTTGTAACAGCAGAAATAATAATAATCTAACAGTGACTTTGTTAGTCAGATTAAAACATAAGTTACATTTTTGCCCACTATGAAGTCAGTGTGGAATCTGTGGATAATTTGATCCATGTGATCATGTTATAATCACATGGATGTGGTGGTTTCTGATTCGGTTCTTAACCACATATAGAACCTACAGTATATATATGCTGGAAAAAATCTTTTTGGCAACAAAAACAGCTGATCTACAAGCTCACAACGAGCGATGTGTTCGTTGTGAGCTTGTAGATGGAGTTAGTTTTTACCGACTGTTGGCCAGAGAATAGGAAAACAAACATGAAGTTCATGAAGCTCAAACTGTAGATGAAAACATAAAACTATGTTGTGGATTGTTCTGTTGTAAAGTGAAGAACTCTCTCTCTCTCTGTCTGTCTCTCTACTGGATGTCCTCTACGTAGTTGGCAGGATACAGGCCTGTCTGTCTCTCTACTGGATGTCCTCTACGTAGTTGGCAGGGTACAGGCCTGTCTGTCCGTCTTTGAGTCTCCCTTTGCACCAGCCCTGGTCATCTTCGTTGCCTATCTTGGTGAACTCATCGCCTGGAGGAGGAAAAAAGAGACAGGAAAGGGAGAAATATAAAAATAGATTTCTTTTTAACCCATTTCCCAGCCTAGCGAATATGATAGGTAGGCAGAACACGACACTTAATTGATTCCATTTAAAAAAGGAGAAAAAAAAAAGAAAAAAAAAAAAAAAAAAGCAACCATTCTACCCCATGCATTCAAAAGGCATTATCTCAGATTTGCCCCCTGAATGTCACTTACATGGGGAAAAAATACAACAGGGACTGAACGGAACTTCCAGGACTCGTGACCCGGATGTTATTACATAGGGTTAGAGGGCAGACTGGTCAAGACCACAGAAATACCATGATTTGATTTTAGAGATCTGGCGCTTTAAAATAATTGACCGATTTTGACCGAATATGTAGACCGGTGAGTGGTTTCCTAAATAACAAACCGAGACGCACCGGTTCATTACACGGCTTAATACATTTATAAATAAGTGATAATTGATAGAAATAGTACATAACATTAACAAGGCTGTTTTTATGTATCTGCAGTTGTGTAGGCTCCGTTTGTCCAGGCTAGGAGGTCCGTTGTTGAGCGGAGCGGTCTGTTGTTGTGACACATGTGACTGCTCACATGACCAGAACGCTCACTTCTGTTTGGAGCATTCATTGAAGCCATGCAATAAAGCATAACACGACACTGTCGTGGTAGGCACGCGTTGAGCTAAGTAGAGTCAGGGTCAGAGTAGCCTGGCCTAACCCGCAATGATTTTGGCCTTGGGGGGGTGGGGTGCCGTGGGATCCACACGGCAGATCGAGCTGATCTGATTTGATCTCACCAACGTGTCGTCATCCCCGGCCCCTCCCGCGCCCGTCCACTGCTGTTCTACGTCACATCATTTAGAGCCACGCCCACCCCGGAAGGTTGACTCCCCCCTCAAGGCCACTTCATGTTACAAGTTAGTCCAGGCTTTCCGTTTTCGCGCAGTGCGAACGAAAATGAAAGCCTGGGTGTCGAGGCTAGGGTCAGAGGTCAGGGTACCTGCTTTGAAGCTGAGCTCGTCCTGCTCCTGCCCCTCGTAGTCGTACAGAGCTCTGACAGGGACAGACACCGTGGGGGACGACGCCTCCTCCTCCCCGTCAAACGTCTCGCCGTTGGTGGCGAAAGGGTTGGCCACGCCCGTGTCCTCGTCCGACCAATCAGGAGTCTTCTCTACGCTGCCGGCGCTGCTTGGTTGGTTGGTGGAAGAAAGCAACAAACAGACAGGAGTTTTAAATGATGTTTTTTTTTAGTTTAGAGTTTAATCTGAGAGCAAGAAGGAGTGAACCCTGATGACCTTTGACCTGCGCCAGTGGTTTTCAGGTCCCCAGTGAAATAAGTTGGTAACCAAAAGGACCCTTGGAGAACTCTTGAGAACGTAACACGGAACCAAATGGAACCTTAATGTGACGAATAATGTGCAATATTTCATTTACTAGTAGATTACACAGTTATAATGGAGAAGAATTCTTATTTTGACCAATGTTTTGAACTGTGGTGATAAATGAGTAACAGGCCTCTATGATTAGGAGAATGTCTGAAAACCACTGGCTGCCCAAACCCAGAGCCCTGAGGCACACCGCCCGACCGGCGGGACTACCCAGCATGCCTAGCGAGAGAGAGACACGCAGGAAGGAAAAGTATAGAGTTAGAAAAGAAAAACAACAACAACAGCAACAACATCAACACCACCAGACACAGTATTCAAAACAAGCACAAATCATAACAAGCCCAAAAGCAAGTCCAAATCCTGCGGTGGCGTGGACGGGTACATACAGGATTCCCAGTAAACCAGGACAGGACTGTCCGGACCAATTAGTGAGGTCTTGATTGCCAACACAAATCCAAAGACGGACGTCCCTGTTTGAATCAGGAAGAGTCGGACTAACTTAAATCAGTGGTTTTGCAACCAGTGGTCCCAGAGAGGATTCCAGGTGGTCCCCGGCTAAATGATGGACAATTGGTAACCGAATGGACCCTTACAGATCCGTAACTCTTGAGAGAGTAAAAACGAAACCAAATGGGCCCTTACAGGCCCATTTGCTTTTGTTTTTACTCTCTCAAGAGTTAAGTTATATTAAAACATCTGAATTACTTAATTTTCAAGAATCTACACAATTAGAAAATGTAGAAAAAAATGATATTTTGAGCAACCTTTTGCCAATTATGTCTCCTAAACTGTAGACAAAAATATCCTGAATATCCTTGGTTTCGGAAACTAGAATCTAGTGTCAGAAACTAGAATCTAGCGTCAGAAACTAAAATATAGCATCAGAAACAATAACCTAGTGCCAGAAACTACAATCTAGTGTCAGAAACTAGAATTTAGCATCAGAAAACTAGAATCTAGTGCCACAAACTAGAATCTAGTGTCTCAAACTGGAATCTAGTCAGGACAAAATGGGTCAAGTCAATGTGAGTCTCTCTGATTCATCCAGGGACGTCTGTCTGTAGTGGACAGGATTTGTGTTGGTTGAATTCAGGTGAATATTCTGGTGACAGATCTGACTAGTCTTGGATCTGGATCACAATCAAGACGTCACTAATCCATCCGGGTCCTGACCATGTTTACTGGGGGTTATTCGTGTCCTCATTCCAGTGAAAACCTTCCATGCTGATTGGTGACATCGCTGATGCACAAGCCAAAGCGTTGGACGGAGTTTTTTCCCCTTTTTGCGTGGCCGAACAAATGAATTTGCTCAGTTGGGAGCAGAGTGATCGGAGCAACAGGGACACAGTGCTGGGTCAAAGCAACACGAGGCGACACGGTGCAAAAACATCATGACACACATCAACAAACAACAACAACACATGAGCAGCAGCAGCAGCACGACCAGGAAAATAAAAACTGAAAATCACTGTTGCAAAAAAAGGCATGATTGTGTTTGTGTTATTTTAGAAATCCTGGTTATCCACAAGAGGGAGCTAAAAACACAGACACCTGACGAAAAACGGTATGCAAACCAAACCTGCCACAACAACACACACTAAACAAACACACAGAGAGAGATCTACAGTCGGACCTGTTCAAAGCTCACACCGTGGGTTACTTTAGGACAACTTTTATTGCTTTATAGCAAACAAAACAGCAGTTCTCCAAGTTCACAGCCAGTTGTGATGAGACATGCTGTGAGCTTGTAAATGTTTTGACAACGTTCCAGGTTTTTGGGAGAGTAGAGTGTCGCCATGTTTTAACAAGCTTCCCATTTAAATGCATATTTTAAAACACAGATGTGATTCAATTCATGTCCTAGTCATAAGAATTATCATCGAATTAATGGTTGATTAAAATTAATTAGGAGAAAATTATAAAAATATAAAATTATAAAACCACTTCACCACCTTTCACTTGTATCTTCATGTAATATACATGATAAAATACCACTATTTTTTTTTTTAGACAGACTGGTTTCTGAACTGCCCACAGCTCTCCTATGAGACACAGACTGAGTAGGAAAACAAATAGTGGTATTTTATCATGTACATTAGTGAGTGATTCTATGAAGATACGTTGAAAATAAGTCCTTGAATTCGTTGAGTGGTTTTTTTATGAAATTAAATGATTATCGGTGATCAGGTGAGGATTAGATTCAGTTCTGACTGTAAAAAAAAAAAAAAAAAACACCCGACACAGACCAGACACGTGCATGAGCGCGTGCACGTCACACACACACTGCCAGGCGGGAGGGAGGTGGTGCTTGTAGGACTAACGGACAGACAGACATTCATTGGGTTGGTGCCAGCAGCAGTGAAGAACTCTGATAGTTGACCTCCATGATACGTAGGGGGGGGGGGTGAGGGGGGGTGAACAATAAAGCAGGAAGAGCTAAATGCAGAGATGGAAAGGAAGGAGACACACCCACGCACGCGCACACCCGCGTGTGCGCACGCACACAGACACACACACGCACACGGATGATGTCTGGGAAAGTGATGAAGTCTCTCTGCAGCATCGACCTGGAGTGTCAGATCTGTGTGTTTGCTCGCAGTTGGACTGAAGGAAGAGGAAAGAGTTAAAGGGGAATTCCACCCATTTTCAACATTTTTTTCTGACATTGTGTACACTGTACAGGGATTTTCAACAGGTCCCTGAGAGGATTCCAGGCGGTCCCCAGTTAAATGAAAAGTTGGTTAAGCAGATGTAACTCTTTTGAGTGTGAAAATTAAACCAAATTTGGTTTCATGTTTACACTCTCAAGAGTTAAAGTATTCATCATCTGAAATAGCCCAAGTTGAACACCACTGGTGTACAATATCAGAAAAAATACCCTAAAATAAGTAAGTCATAAAACCGGTGAGTTGTTTCCCACTAACCAACCGATTACATGACTTATAAATAACTAATAATTGTCAGAAATAGTACATAACACGAGGCTGCTTTTATTTATCTGCAGTTGTGTAGGATACTTTCATCTGGGCTAGGAGTTCTGTTGTTGAGTTGTGACATATGTGACCGCTCACATGAGCACATTCATGAGGAGCATTCATTTAAGCCGTGTAATAAAAATCATTAAAGCTATACTAGGTAACTTTTTCATGAACAAATCGTAAATTCAATATCCATGATGACTGACATATTTGTCACATGAAACTTTTCCCTAAATTTCAGCCCTCAAAGCCTGTTCTAGATAATTATGTTTTCTATCGAAAAATGAAATGGGGGGGCTGTTTGTCGGGACAATGGCGTCCGATGGGTCCTTGATTACAAGCTCAGCTAGTGTGTAGAGCTTGTAGATCCGACATTTTTGAAAAGCTAAAGTAATGTCAATAATTCTAAGTAATTTTAAGTAATCCTAACTAATGCCAATAATGCTAGGTAATGCTAAGTAATGCTAATAATGCGTAGAACGCACATCCTCAGACAGCGCCTCCAGGCTTGAAGCAGGCAGGTGGTCAAGTTTGGTACTGCAGGTGGGTGGAATTCATGTACGAACGCTCCGAGAGCACGCATGTTGGTTTGCTTTCTGCACTCGGACAGGGCAGTTTGTATTGAAGTTGTTTTCTGGATGAACCAGCGGCCCTCACGTCATATACTACCTCTCAAAACACAACGGATGTATTATATGACAGATAATAAGCTCACAGCAAATCCACAAGCTTGTTATTTGATGCTGTTAATTTTTTTTTTTCCTTTGCTCGTTTTCGACGGCGCTCGTTCATGAATCCTTTCAGTTTCCATAATCTCTTGCTTCGGGCGCGTTCATGGAGGAAATACTTCCACATTTGGACACCAAATTTTGGTGGTCAAATGCGGAAATAGGCGCACTTCCGGCGGTCTTCCGACTTCCGGGTGCTTCAAAACGCCACTGAGCAACTTGTATGGAAATGCACGGCAAGGGGGCGGGGCTACCGCTCCAGTCCGCTCTCTATATTTATAACTCTATGGTAGAACACCAAAAGGCACTCCTGGTGACATAGTAAAAATGTTGAAAATGGGTGGAGCACCCTTTTAAAGAGTTAGAGAGAGAGAGAGGGAGAGAGAGAGGGGGGTGGAGGTAGGGTAGGGGGGGTTAGGGTATCTGCTCCTGTTTCACCAACATTTTCACTTCCTCTTTATTGACAGAGTTGTGATTGGCTGTGCTCCTCCTCTGCTCCTCCTCCTCCTCCTCCTCCTCCATCTCCTCCTCTGCATCTTCATCATCCTCATCATCCTCAAACGGGTTCGAACCCACCGGCACCGGCGGTGCGCTCTGAGCCACCGTCAGGCTGACCACACCACACCACACCATACAAACACACACACAACAGGTAAGACAAGGAAGGTCTGTGGCACACGCACGTACGCACGTACGCAGGCACGTGCACACATACAGAACGAACAATACACACCTCACATGCTTGATGATGACATAGGGTGTGTTTAGTGTTGATGACATGGGGTGCGTTTGATGTGGGTGATATACAGTAGGGTGCGTTTGATGTGGGTGATATAGGGTGCGTTTGATGTGGGTGATATACAGTAGGGTGCGTTTGATGTGGGTGATATACAGTACAGTAGGGTGCGTTTGATGTGGGTGATATACAGTAGGGTCCGTTTGATGTGGGTGATATACAGTAGGGTGCGTTTGATGTGGGTGATATACAGTAGGGTCCGTTTGATGTGGGTGATATACAGTAGGGTCCGTTTGATGTGGGTGATATACAGTAGGGTCCGTTTGATGTGGGTGATATACAGTAGGGTGCGTTTGATGTGGGTGATATACAGTAGGGTGCGTTTGATGTGGGTGATATACAGTAGGGTGCGTTTGATGTGGGTGATATACAGTAGGGTCCGTTTGATGTGGGTGATATACAGTAGGGTGCGTTTGATGTGGGTGATATACAGTAGGGTGCGTTTGATGTGGGTGATATACAGTAGGGTCCGTTTGATGTGGGTGATATACAGTAGGGTCCGTTTGATGTGGGTGATATACAGTAGGGTGCGTTTGATGTGGGTGATATACAGTAGGGTGCGTTTGATGTTGATGACATACAGTAGGGTGCGTTTGATGTTGATGACATAGGGTGCGTTTGATGTTGATGACATACAGTAAGGTGCGTTTGATGTTGATGACATAGGGTGCGTTTGATGTTGATGACATACAGTAGGGTGCGTTTGATGTTGATGACATACAGTAGGGTGCGTTTGATGTTGATGACATAGGGTGCATTTGATGTTGATGACATAGGGTGCGTTTGATGTTGATGACATAGGGTGCTTTGGAATTCAAGGGCTCCATTTCAGACACAGAATGATAAAGCTATTCAATGGATGGTCAGAAGTGATTATTAAGTGAGAGACAGCGAAGTCCATTTGCGACAACAACGGACGTTGCAGCGGTTTTATAACCGTTCACGATTTATAACCGTCGCGGAAACCTATGCCTAAACCTAAACTTAACCCTCGCCCGTTATGCAAACCATCGCAGCCTGTAAAACGGTTGCGGCTGTTATCCAAAGCAGTCGTGACTGCTATGCAAAACAGTTGTGGTGGTTATAAATGTGTCGCGACGGCCGTCGCAGCGGTAATAAAAGACGTAACACCTTGTTGCATCTCATCACTTCCGCTAAAGACAACGAACGTCTCCTAGAACAATTTAACCACCTTCTGATG
Organism: Benthosema pterotum; assembly: GCA_039105355.1. Lineage (NCBI taxonomy): Eukaryota > Metazoa > Chordata > Actinopteri > Myctophiformes > Myctophidae > Benthosema > Benthosema pterotum. Next base: position 7,225,154 of record CM076987.1, read on the forward strand.
AAACCAAACGGCAGAAACACATGCTGAAGGACCTCTACAACCATCCAGGTTCATTATTCAGCATACAGATATAGACGGATTGAGAAATTATGGGCCTCTGGGCCGCCACCAACCAAATGGCCCCCTGCTACACCGGAAGATTTCTTTTCTTCCTGACCTGTCGCATAGTGCCTGCATACTATTGGGGGGGGCTGAGGCTGTGCCCAACGTACACGTTTTATAATCCTCCCCTGCATACAGAACTTTTATGTAGTTACATAACAAACAAACACCACTGTGTTCACCATCAAAGTGTGTGAGAAACACCAACCCTTATCTAGCGTTTCTACTCTGTTTACAGAAATGAAAAAGTAGCAGCTATCGGCGGTGTGTGTGTGTGTGTGTGTGTGTGTGTGTGTGTGTGTGTGTGTGTGTGTGTGTGTGTGTGTGTGTGTGTGTGTGTGTGTGTGTTTTACACGGCCACGCCCCTGGCCACTGAGCTAAGCTAATCTACACCTAAACACTGTGTCTGGTGGGAGTCTGGTTTGGTGTGTGTGTGAGTTTGCAAAACAAACTCTTAGCGGAGTAATAATTAGATATTAAAAGGACCTTGAGGAGAAACTGTAATTATAGTGAGTGACACAGTGTTCTCACGTGGACTGAGAACAGCTTAGTGGTGTGACATTTAGCAAACCAACTGATTTAATCACTTATAAAAAAAAAGAGTAATTGATCATTTAGGGCAGGGGATTTCAACAGGTGGTCCGGGGACCACCAGTGGTCCTTGAGAGGGTTCCAGGTGGTCCCCAGCTAAGTTGGTTAAATAGAGATGTAACTCTTGAGAGCGTATTCATTTCATTATTCATTTTTAGGCCCTCAAGAGTTAAAATATTCATCATGTGAATTAGCCCACGTCTACACAACTAGAAGATTAATGGACGTTTTGGTCTGTATGTTTTTTCTGTTAAAAGCAAAAGAAATCCTTTGTGTTGGGCTCTGTGGGGCTAAAATGTCCTCAAATGGTTGTCCGTGGCTCAATGGTGAATAAATAGTGGTCCCTGTGGTCCCTGGATGTTTCAGGTTTTTTTTTAACACATTTGACATTTTTTTTCACATTTCACTGCTTCCAGGGCTCATTCAGAGACACCGGTAAACGCATTTAAAGTTATATAATTTCACCCCGAAAATGGTAAATCTGCCAAGGAGCTAAATCAATCAGAACTAGTCAGATCTGGGCCAGAATAAGCTTTATTATTATTATTATTTCTACTGGCGAAGAAATATAGAAAAAAATGGGCTGTGTCTTGAACGTCCTCCAGTTAGATTCAAGATTAGGCCAGTTGAAATATTAACCCTGAACGTGTCCTGAACGCGTTTTGGTGTTTTATCTGTTAAAAAATAGCAGATCAACAAGCTCATGTCGCGCCACCGAGTGGCGACTAAAGCACTAAAGCAACAGCAATTCATCATTGCAAACAGAAAACTCTCTGAGTCAGACCTTTAGCTTTATGCATGCTGCGTGTCTGTTGCAACTTCCAAGCCCTCACTAATTCCTCCCTCCTACCCCTGACCGTGTTTGCGTTTGGGGCGGCAGTGGCTCAGGGGTAGAGTCACTGGATGGTAATCGCAAGGCTGCCGGTTCGATCCCGGGCTCCCATAGAGTTAGTGTCGCTGTGTCTCTGAGAAAGACACTTAACCCCTAATTTCTCCTGATGTGCTGCTTGTGCCTTGCATGGTGTCCTCCACCATCAGTGTATGAATGTATGGGTGAATGGGGGAATGTGATGCACAATCTACGTAAAGCTCCTTGGATGAAGGCGCTATATAAAAGCACTATTTACCATTTTTGCTGGGAAATTTTGTGAAGGAGAAAATTACTTAAAGGTAGGGGAAGTGATTTCACTTTTGTCAGATATCACCCCAATTTTTTTTTTCTGTTAAAATGCTCTATTATAAGGTGTGGAAACCACATATGGAGTTTCCCCCTCCCCCACGTTAGCAGAGGAGCTAATAAAAGTTCCCCAGGTCACCACAATTCTTCTCCAATCAGGAGAGAGCAGCAGGTTCACATAGTGTAGCTACTTTTGGGGGCCCCTAGTGCACCAGGCTGGTACTACACCATGAATTTCAAATCACTTCCCCTACCTTTTAAATAAATAAATAAATAAATAAACAAAGTAGCATAAATAAATTCCCCTACCTTTTAAATAAATAAATAAATAAATAAACAAAGTAGCATAAATGCTGCGACGGCAAAACAAACAACCAATCGCACTTGTCAATGGCCTGAGCTCCAGCCTGATTCGCTGTGTTCCGCGATATCTGAAATGTCACTTTGCGAATCGCGTTATGCACCAGTCAGATGAGCAAGGGGAGCACTCTTTATATGTCAATATAAAACAAGATGATTAGGTGATTAATTAAAAAAAGTAGGATTAATCTCTGAAGGAATTAACAATAGTCTCAGGAGGCGACGCATACATAATGTACTTATAGTGTTCTGGAGGCTGGGATGTAGTCTGGGATGTAGGAGGTCAGAGGTCAAATGCTTTCCATGCCTGACATTCTGATGGTTAACTCCTTGTTTCGTTCCGTTCCACTGCTGCTGCTGCCAGCAGGGGCGGATCTAGGCATGGGCATGGGGGGGATGCCCCCCTAAATGCCCAGTCTGCCCCACCAAACATGATGGCATGCAAAACAACCCAAGATATTTCAAATTAAAGTGCTTGTATTTAAAACGATTTGAAACACTACTACTGCTTTCTAACTAACTACAGCTGTGTCACCACTAAACCAACAGCATTTCATCATTGAAAACAGAAAACTCTCTGAGTCAGACCTTTAGCTTTATGCATGCTGCGTGTCTGTTGCAACTTCAACAACAACTGATGTTATTATTGATGCTTTACTAGCCTAATAAAAGTCCTGTAACTGTAACTGAAATGGTACGGGTGCAGCTTCATCGCCCGTGGCGCGAAGCGGCACGGGCGATGAAGCCGCACCCGTACCATTTTCTCCTGCCCCCTGCCCCCCGATTGGTAAATGTTACATCCGGCCCTGCAGCCCAGTGTGTTCTACGCTGGTTATTCCCTCAGCAGACATACAGTACAGTACAGAGGAATGCTGGGAGGACATGTGTAAACATTACGTCAGCTCATTACCAACAATCTGTACTTGAACACTCACTGCAGGCCATTGTGAGTTCAACGTGACTGACTTTGAACCCTAAGCAAACCACACTGGAATGTACTACTGAGCTCTGGAAACAACCGATCTACAAGCTCAGAGGTGTTCTGTGAAATATTTATGAATCGGCTATTAAAAGGCATATTTCACTTAAAAAAAAGAGGAAAGAATGGATATTTTACCAAAAAAAGGAGAAAAAGGGTCATTTTATGGTTCACTCAGTTTCGTGTGAACACTACAGATAGTTCATAAGCTACTCCATTCAGTATTTAGATATTTGATGTTCATTTTAGCTGCCACGCCCCCGTCCTATACAAGCCCATTATAACTTAAAACTCCATTTTAACCACTTAATAATAATTAGAGATAAAATATGGCATCAATCCTTTTTTGGTCATATCGGTTTTGGCAATACTGTATGGGTATTGGAAAAGTATCAGTATCAACGCTTATTTGTAATTATTGGGTCATATTGGTATTGGCAAATATGCCAGTCCAACTGCAGGTCTGACACAGGGGTAAGGGGTTGACACTATGGTAGTTAAATGAAATGTTGGGCCATGTGGAGTTTGCTTTAGAGTTGCCCAAGTGCACATTTCAGTAAGGAGTCTGATATTCCCAGTTGGTGGAGTTCATATAAGATATTTTTTTCTTTTACATTATCGTATAATTTCTTCTCTGGTATCAGTATTTGGTATCGGTATCGGCTAACACAGAAATTGTGGTATCAGGATCGGATCGGAAATAAAGAAAGTGGCATCAGGACATCCCTAATACGAATGATTCTACAAAAACATGCTCTCTCTTTTGGTGACTGGTGGCTGATATTGTCCTCCTAATATGTGAGGGTTTTACATTTTCAATTTATTTCTAAAATATTGTTTTAAAATATTGTTTTGAAAAATGTAGCATCCTCAGCAAGTCTGCAGTCAGGGCCCCATCCCCCATTTATTAGGAGGACAATATAAGTCACCAGAAAAAACAGATTATGTGTTTATGATGAATCTATCACGGTTAAAATGGAGTTTTAAGTTACAATAATGGGTTTGGATAATGAGTAAATCCAGCGTTCTACCACCAACCTACTCTATTATTAATACGTCAGCAGAAGAAAGGACAGATTTCCACACTATTATCTTGGCAGGAGTTCAGATATGCGGTTCCTGGACTGACTGGAGGTCTGGTCTGCTGGTTCATGACTACCAGCCCAGGAATCTGTTACTGGATGTTTGTTGTTGTCTGGGAGACGCTCAGGGGATCTGATCTCCACAATCCCAGGACTTTTACCAAACACATATTTCACAATCAACGAGCCATCACCCATCCATCTAGCTACAGCTGTACTGTACTGTACCAGCTGGCCACAGCTGTACAGTGTGTTTCCAATAGGGCATTCACTTTTACTGATTTTTGCCTGTCGACTAGTTGCCTACCCAGATAACAAAATGCATTGATTCAACGTTGAATTTTGGTTATCTAACCAAAATCCAACGTTGAATCAATGCATTTTGCTATCTGGGTAGTTTACTAGTCGACTAGTCGTTAATGTACCTGGTATTAAAAATAATTATATTTTTAAACAAAAGAAAAAAGTGGGGGCAGGCGAGGGCATCTAGCAGAAGAGTTGCGACATTGATGGGTCAGAACTGAGGAAGGGGGAAGCCTTGCCCCTGACCTCCTGGGCTCCCAGCACTCGGCTCGTTTTAAGCCACGGTCAGACGGCAGGGAAAATCTCCTGTGAAGTCATATCTATGTCAGGCCGGGTGGCAGTGGCTCAGGGGTAGAGTCACTAGAGGGCAACCGCAAGGTTGCCGGTTCGATCCCTGTGGGCTTCCCGCAGAGTTAGTGTCGATGTGTCCCTGAGCAAGACACAGAACCCCTAGCCTGGTCTAGCCCTCAATGATTTTGGCCTTGGGGGGGCGGGGGTGTCGTGGGATCCACACGGCGGAAGTGCTGCGCTCTGATTTGATCTCACTAACGTGTCGTCATCTCCGGCCCCTCCCCCTCCCGCGCCCGTCCACTGCTGTTCTACGTCACATCATTTAGAGCGACGCCCACCCCGGAAGGTTCACTCCCACTTGAAGGCCACTTTCCAACGTGCGTTAGTCCAGGCTTTCCGTTTTCGCGCAAGGCGAACGAAAATGAAAGCCTGGGTGTCGAGGCTACAGAACCCCTAATTGCTCCTGATGTGCTGGTTGTACCTTGCATGATTTCTTCCGTGATCAGTGTATGAATGTGTGTGTGAATGGGTGAATGTGATGCACAATCTATGTAAAGTGTCTTGGATAAAGGCACTATGTACAGTAAATGCACCATTTACAGGCACTGTAAAATGGCGCCCCTATTTTTACACTAAAAAAACATAGGTTATTATATGTGTTTTAAATTTTCAATTCAGTGACGTCATACCTATGACAGGCACAGTAAAATGAAGCCCCCAAGGCAATGGCCTAGTTGGCCAGGCAACTGCCTAGTCTGCCTAGTGGTAAAAACGCCCCTGCAGCTTTGTACCGTGTGTGTGTGTGTGTGTGTGTGTGTGTGCACCGTGTGTGTGTGTGTGTGTGTGTGTGTGTGTGTGTGTGTGTGTGTGTGTGCAGTGTTGTAGTGGTACTTTTAGAAGTGGGCGGACGCCTCTGAAAGGGGAATTCCCCCCATTTGATTTTTTTTTTCTGAGAGTGTACAAATGTGAACCAAATGGACCCTAGCGGGTCCATTTGGTTCCATTTGTACACTCTCAGAAAAAAGGAAACTCATTAACATGCATCTTGATGATGTCATCAAGATGTATTTCACCATATGCTAATGATTTTTTTCAGACCCAAAAATATTTTAGATGTGAGAAGTGGGGGGACGCCGTCCCCCCGCCCCCCCCCCCCCCCCCCCCCCCCCACTACACCCCTGTGTGTGTGTGTGTGTGTGTGTGTGTGTGTGTGTGTGTGTGTGTGTGTGTGTGTGTGTGTGTGTGCGTGCGTGCGTGCGTGCATGTGCGTGTGCGTGTGTGTGTGTGTGTGTGTGTGCGTGTGTGTGCGTGTGCGCGTGTGCGTGCGTGTGTGTGTGTGTACCTGCTGGTCTTGGTCTCCACAGGCTGGTCAGATCCAGTCTGACTGATCCCTGTCAGAGTCACTCCGTCTGACGGTTTCTTCTTGGTCTCACGTCTGCTCAGAGTCCTGTTCAGATCTACAGACCAGTCCTAGACCGCACACACGCACGCACACGTGCACGGACACGCACGCACACACACACACACACACACACACACACACACACGTAAGTCATTTTGACCTGAGAGACTGCTTCTACTAAATGTTTTCCAAATCCTTAAATCCCCTCTATAGTGTCAGTGGTCCTCAATATTTCATGCCAAGGACCCCCAAAATAATCTGTATATTACTGACCCCCGATCCACCTTAAAACATGTAGTTCCAGGGACCCGCCAGAAGCAAAACATTTGAGCTAAAAACGCTACACTGTGACAGAATATTCAAAGATTCGCGCCGCATTTTGAACACTTTTTCCAAGACATGCTGTATCACTCAGATTTATAAACTCACAGCGCGCCACTCGGTGGTGCACTGTGAGCTTGTAGGTCTGATGGCTAAAGTACAACATAATGCTTAGATTGCCAAAGGGCCTGGGGCATTAGAGGGGGTCCCAGGGGGTCCCAAGACGATTACGCTGAGGACAAAGCCAACTCAACCCAAAAAGAAAAATATCAATCAAGATATAACACTTTGTTTTGTTTTTCTCCTCAGAAACATTGTGTGTGTTGTCATGATTTGTCACAATCCGAGTTGGCTTTGTCCGTGGCGTGATCGTCTTTATATAAATCATTTTTGAAAAGTCTATGAGGAAAATGATTGGAGGATCCATTTCTGGAACGAGGGTGATGTCACGAGGAGGAGGGACCGCTCAGCTCTATACAATACGACTCTGGTTATAAGACCGTAAGACGACCCTCGTTTTTAAGCCCCGTTTGTGGAAAAAAGAACATTGAATGTCAAATATTATTCACTTCATTACACTGCAACACACACTGTATTACAGGCACTGCAACACACTTCAACACTACGGATGTACAGTGAGGAAAATAATTATTTGATCCCTTGATGATTTTGTAAGTTTTCATGATTAGAAAGAAATGAGCACTCTGTCATTTTTATGGTACTTTCATTTAAACAAATAGAGACAGAATATGAACAAAAATTTCCATGAGAAAATAATATTTAAAGGTTATAAATTAATTTGCGTTAGAGCTTGTGAAATAAGTATTTGATCCCTAAGCACAACCTGACTTAGTACTTGGTGGAAAAACCCTTGTTGGCAAGCACGGAAGTCAGACGTTTCTTGTAGTTGGTCACCAGGTTTGTGCACATCTCAGGAGGGTTTTTAGCCCACTCCTGTTTAGATATCCTCCCCAAATCCTCAAGGTTTCGAGCCTGTTGCTTGCCAACTCAAAGCTCAATCTCCTTCCATAGATTTTCTATAGGATTAAGGTCTGGAGACTGGCTAGGCCACTGCATGAGCTTAATGTGCTTCTTCAAGACCCATCTTTAGTGCTCTGGCTGAGGGAAGGAGGTTCTTGTCCAAGATGTTGCAGTGCATGTCTCCATCCATCGGCCACACAATGCAGTGAAGTTGCCCTGTACCCTTAGCAGAGGAACAGCCCCAAAGCCCCATAATGTTTCCACCTCCATGCCTGACGATGGGGAAGGTGTTGTTCATGATTTGGAGGCAGCTGGGACCACAGTCACCAAGAAAACCATTGGTAACACAGTACATAACTGATTGAAATCATGCAGTGCCCAACCATGTCCCTCTGCTCAAGAAGGCGCATAGAGGCCCGTCTAAAGTTCATCAATGAACACCTAAATGATTCAGACCAGGCTGCGGGGAAGATGATGTGGTCAGAAGAGACCAAAATTCAACTCTTTGGCATCCATTTGACTTGTCGTGTTTGGAGGGAGAGAAATGCTGAATACAAACCCAACAACATCATCCCCACCGTCAAGCATGGAGGTGGAGACATTGTGCTTTGGGGCTGTTTCTCTGCTAAGGGTACAGGGCAACTTCACCGCATTGTGTGGCCGATGGATGTGGCCATGTACTGCAGGATCTTGGACAAGAACCTCCTTCCCTCAGCCAGAGCACTGAAGATGGGTCGTGGCTGGGTCTTCCAGCATGACAACGACCCAAAACATACGGCCAAGGCAACAAAGGAGTGGCTCACAAAGATGCACTTTAAGCTCATGGAGTGGCCTAGCCAGTCTCCAGACCTTAATCCTATAGAAAATCTATGGAGGGAGCTTGAGCTTCGAGTTGGCAAGCAACAGCCTCAAAACCTTCAGGATTTGGAGAGAAGATCTAACCAGGAGTGGGCCAAAATCCCTCCTGAGATGTGCGCAAACTTGGTGACCAACTACAAGAAACGTCTGACTTCCGTGCTTGCCAACAAGGGTTTTTCCAACAAGTACTAAGTCAGGTTGTGCTTAGGGATCAAATACTTATTTCACGAGCTCTAACGCAAATTAATTTATAACCTTTAAATATTATTTTCTTATGGAATTTTTTGTTCATATTCTGTCTCTATTTGTTTAAATAAAAGTACCATAAAAATGACAGAGTGCTCATTTCTTTCTAATCATGAAAACTTACAAAATCATCAAGGGATCAAATAATTATTTTCCTCACTGTATATCCCAAACTCCTGCCACACAGACATACAGTATTTGACTGTAACAATACTCTGAATACTCTGATCCTTACACTACTTTTGTTGGAAACGGTAATAATATTAAAGTAATATGTAGGGGTGTAACAAGTAGCTGGATCGGAGAAAAAAATAATAATAATAATTTCAAGAATCAAAATGAAAATTGACTATTTATCGTTTTGCAATAAAAATAATTGGCATCGAATTGTTTTCTTTCCAGAGAATAGTTTAATACTACATTTTGGTTCATCAAATCTACATTTTTTTAAAAGAAAAAAAAAAGAGTGGTTTAATTACTTAGTTTCAGACAATACCAATGTATTTTAACCCATTTCGACCTGACACCTTGTAAATTCTTTCCACCCAAAAATGCAGGTGTTCACGCCTCATGTGGCGTTACAGCCGTAGTGATATGTAATGTTACTGCCCAATACTGTATATGAATAAAGAGTATTAGTACTGAGACTCTCCCTCTGATCTCAGATCAGATTGAAACCCTCAGGAAGAAAATGTCTGACGTTCCCACAGGTGACCTCTGAGGGTCAGTGACCCAACATGCCAGGGGTCACAGAGGGGTCAGACGGAGAAGAGAGGAGCTCTGTGTGTGTGTGTGTGTGTGTGTGTGTGTGTGTGTGTGTGTGTGTGTGTGTGTGTGTTATTCTGAGAGATTCTTGGAACTGAGACATCCAGGAAAACATAATGACATAAACATCCAGTATTTCTGAGAGGAAAGGGAAGGCTGTGCGCACGCACACACGCACGCATGTGATGAGACAAGGTTAAATGGACACTACTGAGTGTATTGACAGAAATAGAGGCATGTCGTTTGGTTATTTTCTTCATAATCTGAATGAACCAACAACAAACTAAAGCACAGACACACACACACACCAAGCTGTGAAACACCCCAATACACTCAGTGATATAGAAGGGATGCACCGATTTGGTCACTATCAGTGTCTGCAAATAAAAATGAGCCAATGGTCGAGGCAGACATCTACAGTCTCATACATAGATTTGATCTGTTGTTGATAAACATAGTGTACATTTATCTGTTCAAAGCTAGGGATGTCAACGGGTGGTGGGTAACTGGATATCCAGCCGTTAAGAAAAATCTGAATATTGTTATTGATTTTCCGGTTAATTTGCATAGCAATAAATGTGTATTCTGATCCCTTAAATCCCTTTATTTTATTTTTGTTTTGGTAATGGTACAATACAACCATTACAGAAACTTTAGTCGCTACTGTACAATAGTTTTAACACAGTTTAAAATAGCTGTTATTTGCGCTCTGACAAAGAGGAACTAATTCGATTTGTCCCTCTTTCAGACGCTTGAGCGTCACTCACTTCTGACCACTCAATGTCGCAATTCTTCTACTAGATGGCTATGTCTAACGAACCGATGTGCCTGGCCTGCATTATTGATTATTAAGTCTATGTATTTGTATTACATAGACGTTAAATATTGCCTTTGTGACTTTTAAAAAGGAGCACACGTAAATGGCTATCATTTGTCTACCAATGTTATGTTAAATCTCCGGTTAGTCCTGTCGGCTAGCCGGCAAGGACAGGAACTGCTAGCGACTGTTCACCACATTTATATCTTGTAACGAAAATGTATTTGTTTCTCTTGCAGAAAAGGACAAATAAAAGGTGGAAATCAAAACAACAAAAACTAAATAACATTGGTATTGGCCAATAATTTCCATATCGGTGCATCCCACTGTATCTCCATATGTATCCCCCCCTTCACGGTCGGTGGATGGAACAGTCCTTCCATGCTGAACTCACTACAATGGACCTTCTCTTGTGGCGGCGAGGCCTGGAGCGTTCCACCTTCTGTCAGGGGGGTGGGGGGTGGGATGAGGTTAGTTTAGTGAGGTCCTGACAGTGGTGTATATCACACACAGACAGCAAGATGAACTCACACAGAGTGGATAATGAGTGGATAATGTGGATAATGTTAGTAAGTGGATAATGTTAGCAAGTGGATAATGTAGCAAGTGGATAATGTAGCAAGTGGATAATGTAGCAAGTGGATAATGTTAGCAAGTGGATAATGTAGCAAGTGGATAATGTTAGCAAGTGGATAATGTTAGCAAGTGGATAATGTTAGCAAGTGGATAATGTAGCAAGTGGATAATGTAGCAAGTGGATAATGTAGCAATTGGATAATGTAGCAAGTGGATAATGTAGCAAGTGGATAATGTTAGCAAGTGGATAATGTTAGCAAGTGGATATTGGATAATGTAGCAATTGGATAATGGAGCAAGTGGATAATGTTAGCAAGTGGATATTGGATAATGTAGCAATTGGATAATGGTAGCAAGTGGATAATGCAGCAAGTGGATAATGTTGCAAGCTGATAACGCCATTCGAATGCATGGGATAGAATGGGCGATAGAATGGAAGGCATTTTTTTATGGCTACGCCCATTTTGTGCCAAATTAAATGCGACCAAACGACGATCGGCAAACCATACGTTCGGATCAAAAGATGGAATAAAGAATGGAAATCAATTAACTCCTGGCCCACCGATCCCTCGCTCGTTGTGCGCGGTCCCGTCCGCCAGGAACGACGAAGGCGCAGAAAACGACGAAATGTAGATTTCATTCTTTAATCCCACTCGCACCCATTCAGTCCAATGCATTCAAACGCCTCTCCTGAGAATCTGCCCCTGAATGTCGTTTGCGTATGGGTAAATCAACTAGGGCTGGACGTCACTTCCTGACTTTTGACCCGGAACTTTTTGCTCAGATCGTCAGAGGACAGGTTAGTCAAGACACCAGAAACAGCATGACGTCATCACACATGCTGTTTAGGAGATCTGGCGCTTCAAAATAAGGGTTTTTTTACCGAATCCACTGGCTTGAGCCGTGGCATAGGGCAGAAAAGGACGCACACGCGATCGCGGTGTTAAAACAGTCTGAAATGAAGTGATGAAAATGAGAAATCACTGTGAGATGTGAACACTGTGACACGGTGATAGCAGCGGTCTGTTCACCGGAGGGAGATGAAAGCAGAACAGGTTGGTTCACAGTGCGGTAAGTAGTCACTTCCAAGATAGTGAATGTTCACAAGTAGTCTGACAGGTTCTGTCGATGAGGCAACTCTCTCTGTGTGTGTGTGTGTGTGTGTGTGTGTGTGTGTGTGTGTGTGTGTGTGTGTGTGTGTGTGTACATGTGACAGAGAAGATAAGCCTCGGGGAACTCTGTGTTGCCAAACACACTCTCTAACAATGGTGTCCTGTGTGGTCCTCAAATTACTCAACGTTTCCCTGACAAACTCTGTTGTTGTTTTTTTATGTTGTTTTTCCACAAACGAGGAATGAAGCGTCTCAGTGAACCAGCTGTCTGTCTGTCTGTCTGTCTGTCTGTCTGTCTGTCTGTCTGTCTGTCTGTCTGTCTGTCTGTCTGTCTGTCTGTCTGTCTGTCTGCAGGATCACACATGCACCACAATGTCTGTATCCCAAGGCTGATCCACTCTTTACGTCATCCAGGATGGGGTAAAAGCAATCATCGACCGTGGCAGCTGTCGTGACGGTTTTATAACTGTCGCAACCGTTTGGCACAACAGCCGCGGTTTTTCATAACAGTCTCGACTGTTTTACATAAGAGTCGACAGATTTGCATAACAGTCGTGGCAGTTTGTATAATGGCTCAGGGTAAAGGTTAGGATTAGGCAAAGGTTTTACTGAGGTTATGTTTAGGTTTAAGTTTAGGTTTGTGGTAAAGGACTTCAATGTTATGTAATTTACAGCATTATGTGGGAGTACAATACAGAGAATGGTTGCATTCGCCATCTTTGTTGAAGAAGGGTCTATTTATGTCTGAGGTAACTAATCTTAACTATCTTTCATAGTGGTTTAAGCCCTGTGGAAATGTTGTATTAAGTTTTAAAATCCATTGTTTTTCTGCAAACTTCCTCTCCCACTCTGTCCACGTTTGGTCGCATTCTAGTCCACATACTTCCATTGCCCTAATATCATGTCCAATAAAATGTTGTACTATTAGCGACATCTCCTTGGCATTTTTATGTTAGGCATAGGTTTTACTGAGGTTATGTTTAGGGTTAGGGGTTAGGGAAGGTTTAGTAGGGAAAATGGCTACTGTTATGCAAAACGGTCGACAAAAGGACGCGAATGTTATGCAAAACAGTTGCAGCGGTTATAAAACCGTCACAACGGGTGTCACGGTAGAGGATTGCTTTCACTGGCTCTGGTTTTGATTGGTCCGGGACACATCACATGTCATGCTAACCCTACATACAACACACAGACGTGTCCAATCTACCTCAAACTGGGGCCAGTTCATGGGCATGCCAGGTCCGTGGTTGGAGCGGAACCACTTCAGGTCCTCCTCTGCGTCCGAGGCCGACACCGTGTCCTCCAACGTGTGGTAGATGGTCTGGAATCTGAAGAACAGAGAGAACGACACGATGCTTTACTGTCTGACATGTCAAACACCTGGAGGAATATTCACAGAGAACAACTCAAACCACACCCCAAACACTGACCTAAGGGCCCTGATACACCTAGCAATGTTTTGATCAACATCAACAAGCAACGTCAACTATCAACGTTGACTTTCCACCTTTCTATAGAAAGTGATCAACTCCTGGTTGTTCAGAAAAGTCAGATCATTAGCGCCCTCTACAGGTCGACATTTCTGAATCCTCCAATTACGGCCCTCATTGGTGTCACCTGATCCTTTCTCCTAGACTGAACACAGATAAACTTTTCTGAAACCATGGCTGCTGCTGCTGCTGCTTTACTGCGGTTTACAAAAACAGGGATTTTGTAACTTTTATTCCGCTAAATCAGGGGTCAGCAACCTGCGGCTCAGGAGCCGCATGCGGCTCCAGAACACAGCCCTAGTGGCTCCCTGGCTGTAGCATTATTACATACACACTGGGCTCTAGAACACAGCCCTAGTGGCTCCCTGGCTGTAGCATTATTACATACACACTGGGGCTCTAGAACACAGCCCTAGTGGCTCAGTGGCTGTAGCATTATTACATACACACTGGGCTCTAGAACACAGCCCTAGTGGCTCAGTGGCTGTAGCATTATTACATACACACTGGGCTCCAGAACACAGCCCTAGTGGCTCCCTGGCTGTAGCATTATTACATACACACTGGGCTCCAGAACACAGCCCTAGTGGCTCAGTGGCTGTAGCATTATTACATACACACTGGGCTCTAGAACACAGCCCTAGTGGCTCAGTGGCTGTAGCATTATTACATACACACTGGGCTCCAGAACACAGCCCTAGTGGCTCCCTGGCTGTAGCATTATTACATACACACTGGGCTCCAGAACACAGCCCTAGTGGCTCAGTGGCTGTAGCATTATTACATACACACTGGGCTCTAGAACACAGCCCTAGTGGCTCAGTGGTTGTAGCATTGTTACATACACACTGGGCTCTAGAACACAGCCCTAGTGGCTCAGTGGCTGTAGCATTGTTACATACACACTGGGCTCTAGAACACAGCCCTAGTGGCTCCCTGGATGTAGCATTATTACATACACACTGGGCTCTAGAACACAGCCCTAGTGGCTCAGTGGCTGTAGCATTATTACATACACACTGGGCTCTAGAACACAGCCCTAGTGGCTCAGTGGCTGTAGCATTATTACATACACACACTGGGGTGATCCGCCAACATAATATAAACATTTCAGTCACCCAAAACGCGTTGCGCTGTCTGACAGTTGCCAGTTAAAGTAGCACTTGGCCATGTCAAAAAAGCCCAGCAGTTATCAGAGGTGGAGCTTTCAATCTGAACCACCCATTTTCAAAGGTTTACTCAGTTTACAATGTCATTAATATACCTTAGAGATGTTGTGTGAACTTGAAATGGAGTTCTGTAAAACTCCTTTATTTATTTTTTTAGAAACTCCATTTCTGAAGAAAAGTTGTGTTTCACATGTTAATGATTTTTCTTTGACAACCTTTTTTTCTGAGAGTGTGCAAATGGAACCAAATGGACCCGCCAGGGTCCATTTGGTTCACATTTGCACACTCTCAGGGGAAAAAAAAACAACAATTAAATGCGGCTCCAGACAGATTTTGAATTTAATTTTGGGTCGAAAATGGCTCTTTCAACATCTTGGGTTGCCGACCCCTGCGCTAAATGAACATTTTGAGTTGGGTGGCTGTTGGGTGAAAATGATTCAATGCAAACTAAGGCTTCTTTTTTCTGAGAGTGTACAAATGGAACCAAATGGACCCGCTAGGGTCCATTTGGTTCACATTTGTACACTCTCAGGAAAAAATGAAATTGGGTGGAATTCCCCTTTTAATGTGAGGTGTTACCTGTTGCCATGTGTCTCAGTATGTTGCCTCGTTGATGTTGCTAGTTGACATTGATGAAAATATTGCTAGTGTATCAGGGCCTTAAGGCTCTGGTTCTTACTTGTGGTTGGTGGAGAGGGTGGGGGCGGGTTACGTTCTTACTTGTGGTTGGTGGAGAGGGTGGGGGCGGGGTCAGGTTCTTACTTGTGGTTGGTGGAGAGGGTGGGGGCGGGGTCAGGTTCTTACTTGTGGTTGGTGGAGAGGGTGGGGGCGGGGTTATGTTCTTACTTGTGGTTGGTGGAGAGGGTGGGGGGCGGGGTTATGTTCTTACTTGTGGTTGGTGGAGAGGGTGGGGGGCGGGGTCAGGTTCTTACTTGTGGTTGGTGGAGAGGGTGGGGGCAGGGTTATGTTCTTACTTGTGGTTGGTGGAGAGGGTGGGGGCAGGGTTATGTTCTTACTTGTGGTTGGTGGAGAGGGTGGGGGCGGGGTCAGGTTCTTACTTGTGGTTGGTGGAGAGGTTGGGGGCAGGGTTATGTTCTTACTTGTGGTTGGTGGAGAGGGTGGGGGCGGGGTCAGGTTCTTACTTGTGGTTGGTGGAGAGGGTAGGGGCGGGGGTCAGGTTCTTACTTGTGGTTGGTGGAGAGGGTGGGGGCGGGGGTCAGGTTCTTACTTGTGGTTGGTGGAGTGGGTGGGGGGGGGGGTCAGGTTCTTACTTGTGGTTGGTGGAGAGGGTGGGGGGGGGGGTCAGGTTCTTACTTGTGGTTGGTGGAGAGGCTGGGGGCAGGGTCAGGTTCTTACTTGTGGTTGGTGGAGAGGGTGGGGGCGGTGGTCAGGTTCTTACTTGTGGTTGGTGGAGAGGGTGGGGGCGGGGTCAGGTTCTTACTTGTGGTTGGTGGAGAGGGTGGGGGGCGGGGTTATGTTCTTACTTGTGGTTGGTGGAGAGGGTGGGGGCGGGGTTATGTTCTTACTTGTGGTTGGTGGAGAGGGTGGGGGGCGGGGTTATGTTCTTACTTGTGGTTGGTGGAGAGGGTGGGGGTGGGGTCATGTTCTTACTTGTGGTTGGTGGAGAGGGTAAGGGCGGGGTCAGGTTCTTACTTGTGGTTGGTGGAGAGGGTGGGGGCGGAGTCACGTTCTTACTTGTGGTTGGTGGAGAGGGTGGGGGGCGGGGTCAGGTTCTTACTTGTGGTTGGTGGAGAGGGTGGGGGCGGGGTCAGGTTCTTACTTGTGGTTGGTGGAGAGGGTGGGGGCGGGGTTATGTTCTTACTTGTGGTTGGTGGAGAGGGTGGGGGGGGGGTTATGTTCTTACTTGTGGTTGGTGGAGAGGGTGGGGGGCGGGGTCAGGTTCTTACTTGTGGTTGGTGGAGAGGTTGGGGGCGGGGTCAGGTTCTTACTTGTGGTTGGTGGAGAGGGTAGGGGCGGGGGTCAGGTTCTTACTTGTGGTTGGTGGAGAGGGTGGGGGCGGGGGTCAGGTTCTTACTTGTGGTTGGTGGAGTGGGTGGGGGGGGGGGGGGGGTCAGGTTCTTACTTGTGGTTGGTGGAGAGGGTGGGGGGGGGGGTCAGGTTCTTACTTGTGGTTGGTGGAGAGGCTGGGGGCGGGGTCAGGTTCTTACTTGTGGTTGGTGGAGAGGGTGGGGGCGGGGTCAGGTTCTTACTTGTGGTTGGTGGAGAGGGTGGGGGGCGGGTTATGTTCTTACTTGTGGTTGGTGGAGAGGGTGGGGGCGGGGTTATGTTCTTACTTGTGGTTGGTGGAGAGGGTGGGGGGCGGGGTTATGTTCTTACTTGTGGTTGGTGGAGAGGGTGGGGGTGGGGTCATGTTCTTACTTGTGGTTGGTGGAGAGGGTAAGGGCGGGGTCAGGTTCTTACTTGTGGTTGGTGGAGAGGGTGGGGGCGGAGTCACGTTCTTACTTGTGGTTGGTGGAGAGGGTGGGGGCGGTGGTCAGGTTCTTACTTGTGGTTGGTGGAGAGGGTGGGGGGCGGGGTCAGGTTCTTACTTGTGGTTGGTGGAGAGGGTGGGGGCGGGGTCAGGTTCTTACTTGTGGTTGGTGGAGAGGGTGGGGGGCGGTGGTCAGGTTCTTACTTGTGGTTGGTGGAGAGGGTGGGGGGCGGGGTCAGGTTCTTACTTGTGGTTGGTGGAGAGGGTGGGGGCGGGGTTATGTTCTTACTTGTGGTTGGTGGAGAGGGTGGGGGGCGGGGTCAGGTTCTTACTTGTGGTTGGTGGAGAGGGTGGGGGCAGGGTTATGTTCTTACTTGTGGTTGGTGGAGAGGGTGGGGGCAGGGTTATGTTCTTACTTGTGGTTGGTGGAGAGGGTGGGGGCGGGGTCAGGTTCTTACTTGTGGTTGGTGGAGAGGTTGGGGGCAGGGTTATGTTCTTACTTGTGGTTGGTGGAGAGGGTGGGGGCGGGGTCAGGTTCTTACTTGTGGTTGGTGGAGAGGGTAGGGGCGGGGGTCAGGTTCTTACTTGTGGTTGGTGGAGAGGGTGGGGGCGGGGGTCAGGTTCTTACTTGTGGTTGGTGGAGTGGGTGGGGGGGGGGGGTCAGGTTCTTACTTGTGGTTGGTGGAGAGGGTGGGGGGGGGGGGTCAGGTTCTTACTTGTGGTTGGTGGAGAGGCTGGGGGCAGGGTCAGGTTCTTACTTGTGGTTGGTGGAGAGGGTGGGGGCGGTGGTCAGGTTCTTACTTGTGGTTGGTGGAGAGGGTGGGGGCGGGGTCAGGTTCTTACTTGTGGTTGGTGGAGAGGGTGGGGGGCGGGGTTATGTTCTTACTTGTGGTTGGTGGAGAGGGTGGGGGCGGGGTTATGTTCTTACTTGTGGTTGGTGGAGAGGGTGGGGGGCGGGGTTATGTTCTTACTTGTGGTTGGTGGAGAGGGTGGGGGTGGGGTCATGTTCTTACTTGTGGTTGGTGGAGAGGGTAAGGGCGGGGTCAGGTTCTTACTTGTGGTTGGTGGAGAGGGTGGGGGCGGAGTCACGTTCTTACTTGTGGTTGGTGGAGAGGGTGGGGGGCGGGGTCAGGTTCTTACTTGTGGTTGGTGGAGAGGGTGGGGGCGGGGTCAGGTTCTTACTTGTGGTTGGTGGAGAGGGTGGGGGCGGGGTATGTTCTTACTTGTGGTTGGTGGAGAGGGTGGGGGGCGGGGTTATGTTCTTACTTGTGGTTGGTGGAGAGGGTGGGGGGCGGGGTCAGGTTCTTACTTGTGGTTGGTGGAGAGGTTGGGGGCGGGGTCAGGTTCTTACTTGTGGTTGGTGGAGAGGGTAGGGGCGGGGGTCAGGTTCTTACTTGTGGTTGGTGGAGAGGGTGGGGGCGGGGGTCAGGTTCTTACTTGTGGTTGGTGGAGTGGGTGGGGGGGGGGGGGGGGGTCAGGTTCTTACTTGTGGTTGGTGGAGAGGGTGGGGGGGGGGGGTCAGGTTCTTACTTGTGGTTGGTGGAGAGGCTGGGGGCGGGGGTCAGGTTCTTACTTGTGGTTGGTGGAGAGGGTGGGGGCGGGGTCAGGTTCTTACTTGTGGTTGGTGGAGAGGGTGGGGGGCGGGGTTATGTTCTTACTTGTGGTTGGTGGAGAGGGTGGGGGCGGGGTTATGTTCTTACTTGTGGTTGGTGGAGAGGGTGGGGGGCGGGGTTATGTTCTTACTTGTGGTTGGTGGAGAGGGTGGGGGTGGGGTCATGTTCTTACTTGTGGTTGGTGGAGAGGGTAAGGGCGGGGTCAGGTTCTTACTTGTGGTTGGTGGAGAGGGTGGGGGCGGAGTCACGTTCTTACTTGTGGTTGGTGGAGAGGGTGGGGGCGGTGGTCAGGTTCTTACTTGTGGTTGGTGGAGAGGGTGGGGGGCGGGGTCAGGTTCTTACTTGTGGTTGGTGGAGAGGGTGGGGGCGGGGTCAGGTTCTTACTTGTGGTTGGTGGAGAGGGTGGGGGGCGGGGTCAGGTTCTTACTTGTGGTTGGTGGAGAGGGTGGGGGCGGGGTCAGGTTCTTACTTGTGGTTGGTGGAGAGGGTGGGGGCGGGGTCAGGTTCTTACTTGTGGTTGGTGGAGAGGGTGGGGGTGGGTCATGTTCTTACTTGTGGTTGGTGGAGAGGGTGGGGGCGGTGGTCACGTTCTTACTTGTGGTTGGTGGAGAGGGTGGGGGCCGGGGTCATGTTCTTACTTGTGGTTGGTGGAGAGGTCCAGGTGCTGTTTGACCTCCAGCAGCAGCTCTCTGAAGAAGCGCAGCCGTCCGTCCTCAAAGCTCTGCCACTGTTCAAACACCTGCTCCATGTTCTCCATGTACTGAGGAGTCACCTTGTCCAGCTCCTCCAGAGACTTGGAGTAACGCTCCTTAGACTGACAGAGAGATACACACACACACAGGGGAGGATTAACGGGCATGTTGGGCCCAGGATCCAGCCCCCCCCCCCCCCCCCCCCCCCCCCCCCCCAAAAAAAAAACACTTTTGTCAGATATCACCCCCAAAAAATGTTTTTCTGTTAAAATGCTCTATTATAAGGTGTGCAGACCATATATGGAGTTTCCCCCTCCCCCACGTAAGCAGAGGAGCTAATAAAAGTTCCCCAGGTGGTGGGTGAATTCTCCTCCAATCAGGATCGAGCAGCAGGTTCACATAGTGTAGCTACTCTTGTGCGCCCCTAGTGCACCAAGCTGGTACTACACCATGAATTTCAAATCACTTCCTTAGCTTTACAATGGGCTTATTCATTTTGTGTCAATAAAATAACCCCAAAAGTCTTAAATGATCATGTTACAGTACATCACTGCAACTGCATTTTTCATTTATTTGGCTTAGTTATTAGTTTGTATTAGTTATAGTTGTTAAATCCTGCAGAAATGCTGGTTCGCCGCACCAGGAAGAAAAACGCTCCGGTGAAGGTTGTGTGTGTGTGTCTGATAATGTATGTGTATGCATATACATGTAAATATGTACAGTATATACGCATATATGTACATATTATATAGATTATACTGTATGTGTGTGTGTGCATATGTATTTATGCATATATACAGTATGTACACTATATGCGTCGGTGTGCCGAACAGCATAGCTTCGTATCAACAACTCCATTGTTTATACTTGCCTTTTCATTTCTCTTTTGCCTTTGATTCTGTTACCTTCATTTACCTTACTAATTTACATATTTCTTTCGTTGTTTTCCTTTTTCTCTCATGTGATAATTATTTTCTACATGGGCTTCAGCCCAGACCTTTTCATTCAATTGTACTTTAACATGTGAATCACTCTGTACATATTTTGTGAGAAACCTGACGGAGAGAAACTATAGACCTGCGCAGTGACGTCACCGCCCCTGTTCCAGAAACGGATTCCCCATTCATTTTTCTCATAGGCTTTTCAAAAATAATTTATAAAAGACGATTACGCCACGGAATCATGATGGTACACAATCTTTTGGGACAATCAAATAATTTATAATATGAAAAACAATACAAAAAGTCTTGTATCATGCCGTTTTCTACTTCTTGCTAATTAGATATTATACGACGATATTTTGTTTGTTGTCATGATTTGTCACAACCCGAGTCGGCTTTGAGGAATGAGGAATCTACTAGTGCAGGGGTCGGCAACCCAAGATGTTGAAAGAGCCATTTTCGACCCAAAATTAAATTCAAAATCTGTCTGGAGCCGCATTTTATTATTCAAAGAAAAATCTTTAACATGGTGAAACACAACCTTTCTTCAGAAATGGACTTTCTAAAAAAATAAAGGAGTTTTACAGAACTCCATTTCTAGTTCACACAACATGTCTAAGGTATATTAATGACATAGTAAACTGAGTAAACCTTTGAAAATGGATGGTTCAGATTGAAAGCTCCACCTCTGATAACTGCTGGGCTTTTTTGACATGGCCAAGGGCTACTTTAACTGGCAACTGTCAGACAGCGCAACGTGTTTTGGGTGACTGAAATGTTTATATTATTTTGTGTGTGTATGTAATAATGCTACAGCCACTGAGCCACTAGGGCTGTGTTCTAGAGCCGCATGCGGCTCCTGAGCCGCAGGTTGCTGACCCCTGCGCTAGTGGAACAGGGTTGGTGACGTCACAGCGCAGGTCTATACCACCTACCTTCTGGACCTCCTGTTGACACTTCTCCAGCTTGTCCTGTAGTTTCTTCAGGGTCTCAGGGTTGCTGTTCTCCAGTTTGCTGCTGTTCTCTCTGCTGGAGGCCAGCTTCTCCTCCTTACAGGCTGAATGGTACGCCTTCTTAGTGCTCTCCACCTGGTGGCACGCACACACACACGCACGTGCACGCGCACACACGCACACACACACACACACACACACACACACACACACACACACACACACACACACACACACACACACACCACACACACACACACACACACACACACAACACACACACACACACACACACACACACACACACACACACACACAGACAGACAGTTAAAGGGTTGTTGTTCATACTGTCTCCGTCCTCCAAACATTTTGTTGGAAAGATTACACGCACTGATTCACCCGTTCTTACTTATTACTCTTCCTGGGGTCCAAGACCGATAGGATACCTGCCGCGACTGATAGGATACCTGCCGCAGGTATCCTCGAAGTATAAGTATACCAGTCATAGTATATTACTGTGCCTCTCTCCCTCCCACAGTGCTGTTTCCTCATGCAGATCAGATATTCTCACCACAAGACATGCACGCACACACGCACGACCGCTGGCTATTGAAAAACTGTTATTTTGAGCATCAGGTTGGGACTTTTTGGCATATTTTTGTTGCACCTCCCTTGGTATTCAGTGTTTCGCTTAGTCGTTGTGTTTGGGGTCATAGCCGGTTTATCTATAGTCCTACAGAATCACAATACTTACAGCTTTATCTTTTTTTTGTAAAAGCAATCATAAAAACACGAGTCCTTTTTTTATATACTCATAACTATATCAATAATACTAGCAGACGTGTGTGTGTGTGTGTGTGTGTGTGTGTGTGTGTGTGTGTGTGTGTGTGTGTGTGTGTGTGTGTGTGTGTGTGTGTGTGTGTGTGTGTGTCTAGTAGTGTATTATTGACAGAGTGCCAACATCAATTAACATCACCCACATGTTTTCTAGAACAATTCATTAGCCTGTTTCCTCCCTGGGCCTCTGGCCCACAAAACACTACCAAAAACTGGACCAGCACACCAGGACCGGATCTAGAGTAGGGCATCCTGTATGCCTACCCATGGAAGGTAATATATCAGTGGTTTTCAACCAGTGGTCCAGGGACCAGCAGTGGTCCTTGAGAGAGTTCCAGGTTGTCCCCAGGCTAAATGATGAACAGTTGATTAACTAGATGTTAACTCTTTGAGAGGGTAAACATGAAACCAAATGGACCCTTGCGGGTCCATTTGGTTTCATGTTTACGCTCTCAAAGAGTTAAAATATTCATCATGTGAATTAGCCCCAAGTCTACACAACTAGAGAATGTAGAAGATTAATGGTCATTTTGATCTGTATGTTTGACTGTTTTGTTTCCCAAATCCAGCCTGGAATTGTGCACAAAAAGCAAAATACAGTAAATCTTTAGTTTTGGGGTCTGTGGGGCTGAAATGTCCTCAAATGGCTCAAATGCTGAATAAACAGTGGGCCCTGATGTGAAAAAGGTTGAAAACCCCTGCCTCACATGAAAAACTTCTTTCCCACCCTGCCATTCTTCCAGCCCACCCTAGTAGGGCTGGCTAAATCCGGCCCTGCAGCACATGTGCACGTGTGTGCGCGTCTCATGCGCGTGTGTGTGGATGACACTAGGAACTTTAGGAAGTCACCATCTCCAGTGACTTTGCTCACAGGAAGTGCAGCAGAGAGAACAGGAAGTCACACAATTTCAAAGCGTGTGTGTGTGTGTCTGTGTGTGTGTGCGTGCGTGCGTGCGTGCGTGTGTGTGTGTGTGTGTGTGTGTGTGTGTGTGTGTGTGTGTGTGTGTGTGTGTGTGCTGGTAAACATGCTGCTAAATATATGCAATGAATGCATGATGATGAATTCTTTATTTCTGTGCCGCACACAGGCCGATAGAACACAACATACAAAGCACCGCACTGCATAACATTTCAAATCAAATTAAATAATTTATCAAACTCTATTTCCAGAAAAAACACTGTCTAGATTACATAAACAGCATTCTGTCTATTTTCCCCCCAACCTCTAACGACAAAGTTTACTCAAAAGTTTGCTCATAACCAATTATCGGATTATGACTTTTTACACTTTTCGAAAAAAAAATAAAATAAAATAAATAAAAGTCCTAAAAGATATATTGTTAACATGGAGAAACACAACTTGATGATCTGGTCAAGTTGTGTTTCACCATGTTGATTTTTTTTTCAGACCTCCATTTCTAGGAAACACAGAATGGACAGAACTTTTTTTTTTCTCACGTCCACACAACATCTCTAAGGTATATTAATTAATGACAGTAAAATGATGAAAATGGGTTAAATCCGTTACACTTAACACTGGAAAAACAATGGTTAAGTGGGAAACAGGTAAAAACTTCAGTGGTTAGTTGACGAACCGGTTAATCGATTACTAAAATAGTTGACAACTAATAGACCTTTAGCTAAGCCCCGCCCTCTTATCCACCCTAGGACACTTTCCAGCCAGGCTCATTCATTCCAATGTAAATATCATGGACTTTACACAATAAATACTGGTTCATTTTGGAACCTGACCTTCAAAATCAAATCCATCAACAAGGCATGCACTATGCAGTGGATTTTTTTCTTCAAACAATGTTTTATCATACAGGAAAGCTATTGGTGGAGAGGTTTGTCTATCACATGTTAAGCTTAGCTGTGATTGGACCATAGTAGTTTGGGGAGGGGGTTATCTAAAGCTGGGGTTTTCAACAGGTGGTCCGGGGACCACCAGTGGTCCTTGAGAGGGTTCCAGTTAAGTTGGTTAACCAGATGTTGAGAGTGTAAAAATGAAACCGAATGGACCCGCAAGGGTCCATCATCTGAACTAGCCCAAATCTACACAACTAGAGATCTAGGTTTGCCTGTTATGTTTCCGAAATCCAGCCCGGAATTGTAGATAAAAAATAGACCGGTGCCAAGGGGCATAGGGCTTGTTGATGCTTTTACTTGCCTAATAAAAAATAAAAGTCTGAAAAACTGCCCACCCATTTGGAAAATGTTACATCCGCCCCTGTCATGGAGTCTGGTATGGGTTTCTGGTTATAATTGGAACACATGTCTGCCCTGCCACCCACTTCCTATACATGACCAGGATCCACCTGCTAGCAGGGGATCAAGTAGCACCAACCCAGCTGTGGTTCAAGGCTCTATTCTGGGGGCAGACGTTTGGCTGAGAATGGAAAGTAATATAGAAACTAGAAGACCTCATGCGCTGGCTGGCATAGACCTATGCTGTAGTCTAGACGCTGTCAACCAAACAGCTCAGATTGAAAGTGTTGTTGTGAAAGGGAAGTTACAGCAACTTCTGGGGGGGTTAAGTCCCGACTTTTGATAGTGTCTCTGTCCGAGGTGTGACAATGAGGCTCATAGTCATTTAGTGGAGGGGGGCGGGTAGTCAGTTACATCGCCAGGGCCGGTCCGTGGCAAAGGTGAAGCAGTTTCCTGCCTGGGGCGCCAGGTCTGCTTAGGGCGCCGCCAGTGGCCCTCACAAAAAAATGAAAAGATGATTGATGATTGATGATTGATGTATTATATTACTCTAAGGGCGCCCCTCCTTTTCTACACAATGAACAAAAAAGCAAGATAAATACAGTTTTACTCCTGTTTACAAGGCTGCTGCACTTTGCTTGCTTTAGTGGGGGATTTCTGCACAAAACTGGCAACCCAACTGCAGGGCTCGACGGTGTATGGAAATGTATTAGTGCGACTACTAGCACTAGGTGCTTGCACTTGCGACTAAAAAGTTCACATTGCGAGTTAACAAATTCATTTATTAGCACCGGTGCGATTAGAGAATTTGACCATTCAGTTGTGAAAGACATGACAAGTGCACATTTTATGAGTTACCTAAATTTACAGTATATTATTGTAGTACGGCGGTAATGTTTGCTAAAAAGAGCAGATATACAAGCCAACGACATGTTGAGGCTCGATGCATCCTTAGCTTGAAGGGGGCGGGGGGGCACCCAAATGCCAATCTCGCTGGGGCTCCAAAGTGTGTAAGACCGGCCCTGTACATCGCATACAGAATGGGCTCCACTTTCGTTACATGCTAAACCCCTTATCTCAAACCCCTTATCCATTTATTTACTATTTTGATAAACCTTTTGGAATAGTTCAACATGCAAGTCTATTGACAAATTGTGAGCTTGCAGAGTGGCCATTTCAATTATTGAAAAATGTTGTTTAAAATAGTTTAAAATGGCAAATAATTTAAGGGATAAGGTGTTTATCGCAGAATCAAATAAAAAAAATAACAAGTAGCAAATGCACCGGCTGAAAACACATTGCGTGTTGGAGTTGTACACCTCAAATGAAGGTTAGATAGGTAGGTAGGTAGGTAGGTAGGTAGGATGGTTATGGGGTATTTTTATACTGATTCTGCCTTAGATTCCTGTTGTCAGAATTCATATAACAACATTAACAGTTTGCGTGCCCTTGCAGTAGAGCTAAGTCACGCTTATCATTATCAAAAATAGTTATGACCGATGCCGCTTAGGTTATCTACGTCACGCTATGTCACTCACCGTCGCCGGTTTGATACGATCCCATTGATAACGGCAGCGAGCTGCGATCACATCTTCCCATCAGAACGGACCAAAATAAGGGACGGACCAACCCGGAACCGGAAGTGTGTCGCCAACTAACTTGTCCGAAGGGAAACATGGACCGAAATATGAAATATGACTTTTAGATGAAAATCGCTGGCACTAGGTAGCTACCTAAAAAAATATGAAAAAGTGCTGGCACTGAGAGTGTTAAGTAACTTGATGGCGTGGTATGAGCTTGTAGTTCTGCTTTTTTTTTTCAATAGCTAAAGTAGCACATACTGTAATACAGACTGAAGGATAAAACAGCACTAATCACCTACAGCAGGTCAAAAGAATTCAAGCAGAGATCATTATGTTACCTAGCAAACATAACACACACGCTGACTGAGATATCTGTGTGTGTGTGTGTGCGTCTGCGTGTGCGTGCGTGCGTGTGTGCGTGTGCGTGCGTGCGTGTGTGTGTGTGTGTGTGTGCGTGTGTGTGCGTGTGTGTGTGTGTGTGTGTGTGTGTGTGTGTGTGCATGTCCTTGTCGGCAGGACATTCTTCAGGTCATTTCATGCCAGACTTTCAGAGCCAAGGTTATATTTATATATAATGTATAACAGGGGCGGATGTAACAACCAGGGGCAGGAGAAAATGGTAAGGGGGTGGCAAGGGGGCGGCATCACACCCATACCATTTTCAGTTACAGGACTTTCATTAGTCAAGTAAAGCATCAATAATAACATCAGTTGTTGTTGAAGTTGCAACAGACACGCAGCATGCATAAAGCTAAAGTTTTCTGTTTTCAATGATGAAATGCTGTTGGTTTAGTGGTGCCACAGCTGTAGTTAGTTAGTAGCAGTAGTAGTGTTTCAAATCATTTTTAAATGTAAGTACTTTAATTTCTTGGGTATCTTGGGTTGTTTTGCATGCCATCATGTTTGGTGGGGCAGTCAGGACATTTAGGGGGGGCATTGCACATGCCTAGATCCGCCCTTGATGTATAAGTAAGAGAATCAGGTTGAAGGTTTGCGGTCGTAATTAAATGTGTGTGTAAATCTGCTACTACCTAACTAGAATTGTCATTGTCATTGTCATTGAAAACAGAAAACTCTCTGAGTCAGACCTTTAGCTTTATGCATACTGCGTGTCTGTTGCAACTTCAACAACAACTGATGTTATTATTATTGATGCTTTACTTGCTATTATTATTGCTATTATTGATGCTTTTTCCTGCAACCGAAAATGGTATGGGTGCGCCTTCATCCATACCCATACCATTTTCTCTTGCCCCTCCAACATGTTCTTTTGCCCCCCCCCCCCCTCCCCCCAAATGGGACATGTTACATCCGCCCCTGGTGTCAGTGCGTACCTCTCGTAGTTTCTTCGCCCAGGGTTTCTGTGCTTTGCGGAAGCCGTCCTCGGCCTCCTTGGTCTCCTTGAAGCCTCCGATCATCTGCTTGTGGAAGGCGTCCTTCTGCCAGTTCTTCACCTTCTCGTAGTCGTCCCCCATCAGCGAGGCCTTGACCTCCATGTGGAGCTCGCTCACCTTCTCCGCCTCCGTGCACAGCGACGCCCACGCCCGCTCCACCGAGCCGTACTGAGGACCTGAAGGAGGACAGTAGATTTAACCTCCGTGCACAGCGACGCCCACGCCCGCTCCACCGAGCCGTACTGAGGACCTGAAGGAGGACAGTAGATTTAACCTCCGTGCACAGCGACGCCCACGCCCGCTCCACCGAGCCGTACTGAGGACCTGAAGGAGGACAGTAGATTTAACCTCCGTGCACAGCGACGCCCACGCCCGCTCCACCGAGCCGTACTGAGGACCTGAAGGAGGACAGGCAGATTTAACCTCCGTGCACAGCGACGCCCACGCCCGCTCCACCGAGCCGTACTGAGGACCTGAAGGAGGACAGTAGATTTAACCTCCGTGCACAGCGACGCCCACGCCCGCTCCACCGAGCCGTACTGAGGACCTGAAGGAGGACAGTAGATTTAACCTCCGTGCACAGCGGCGCCCACGCCCGCTCCACCGAGCCGTACTGAGGACCTGAAGGAGGACAGCAGATTTAACCTCCGTGCACAGCGACGCCCACGCCCGCTCCACCGAGCCGTACTGAGGACCTGAAGGAGGACAGTAGATTTAACCTCCGTGCACAGCGACGCCCACGCCCGCTCCGCCGAGCCGTACTGAGGACCTGAAGGAGGACAGTAGATTTAACCTCCGTGCACAGCGACGCCCACGCCCGCTCCACCGAGCCGTACTGAGGACCTGAAGGAGAACAGGCAGATTTAACCTCCGTGCACAGCGACGCCCACGCCCGCTCCACCGAGCCGTACTGAGGACCTGAAGGAGGACAGTAGATTTAACCTCCGTGCACAGCGACGCCCACGCCCGCTCCACCGAGCCGTACTGAGGACCTGAAGGAGGACAGTAGATTTAACCTCCGTGCACAGCGGCGCCCACGCCCGCTCCACCGAGCCGTACTGAGGACCTGAAGGAGGACAGTAGATTTAACCTCCGTGCACAGCGACGCCCACGCCCGCTCCACCGAGCCGTACTGAGGACCTGAAGGAGGACAGTAGATTTAACCTCCGTGCACAGCGACGCCCACGCCCGCTCCACCGAGCCGTACTGAGGACCTGAAGGAGGACAGGCAGATTTAACCTCCGTGCACAGCGACGCCCACGCCCGCTCCACCGAGCCGTACTGAGGACCTGAAGGAGGACAGTAGATTTAACCTCCGTGCACAGCGACGCCCACGCCCGCTCCACCGAGCCGTACTGAGGACCTGAAGGAGGACAGTAGATTTAACCTCCGTGCACAGCGACGCCCACGCCCGCTCCACCGAGCCGTACTGAGGACCTGAAGGAGGACAGGCAGATTTAACCTCCGTGCACAGCGACGCCCACGCCCGCTCCACCGAGCCGTACTGAGGACCTGAAGGAGGACAGTAGATTTAACCTCCGTGCACAGCGACGCCCACGCCCGCTCCACCGAGCCGTACTGAGGACCTGAAGGAGGACAGCAGATTAATATTTTATCCCACGATTTTTTAACCCATCTTTTCACCCAGTGCCAATTCCTAATGTGATCCTGGGCTCTACACACCCTCCGCCAACCTGGGGAGGCAGCGGACTGGCCTCATGCTTCCTTCAATGCATGAGGAGTCCAAGCTGCCTTCTTTTCACCTGACAGGGGGGAGTTTCCCTGGTTGGACGTAGTATTCCAACCAGTTCCAGTCCCCTCCATCAGGCGCCCCGGCTGGCCAGGGGGAGCCACTTTAGAGCCCAGGATTATAGCATGTTTTTGTGAGGGTATCTACCCTATAGGGGACACGGGGAGACACGGGGAGAACATGCAGTTGGCTAACCAAATGCAACTCTTGAGAGTGTAAAAATGAAGAAAAAAAATGTTTTTTTTTTATTTATTTTTTTAATTTTTACACTCTCAAGAGTTAAAATATTCATCATCTGAATTAGCACCACTTAAACAAGAAGTTTTGTTTGCAAAATCCAGCCTGGAATTGTGGACAAAACCAAACAAAATCTTTAGTTTTAGGTCTGTGGGGGTGAAAATGTAATCGAATGGTGGACGTCATTACATTATCAGAAATTGTCAGGATATATTGGAAATGAAAAAAAGTTAGAATAACAAAAAAAAATCACAAATGTCTATGTGAGCTATCTACTAACTCACAACACTGACTTGCGAGGCGCGATGTTGAAACAATGGATTCCAGTTGTCAGTCAGAACAACACATTTGTGGTCAGCTCTTGGCGTGACGACGATTATTTATATTGTACAATGTACTGTACAATCTAAGTAATCTCAGAGTCCAGGTGCTTCAGCTCACGACCACTAATGACCTGTTGGCTGAACATAGCTGTGATTCAGCTGGACAGCAGGGGCGGATCTAGGCATGGGCATGGGGGGGGCAATGCCCTCCCTAAATGCCCAGTCTGCCCCACCAAACACGATGGCATGCAAAACAACCCAAGATACCCATGAAGAAATTAAAGTGCTTACATTTAAAATGATTTGAAACACTACTACTGCTACTAACTAACTACAGCTGTGTCACCACTAAACCAACAGCATTTCATCATTGAAAACAGAAAACTCTCTGAGTCAGACCTTTAGCTTTATGCATGATGCGTGCCTGTTGCAACCTCAACAACAACTGATGTTATTATTGATGCTTTACTTGACTAATAAAAGTCATGTAACTGAAAATGGTATGGGGGCGACTTCATCGCCCATGTCGCTTCGCGCCACGGGCGATGAAGTCGTCCCCATACCATTTTCACCTGCCCCCCCCCAATTGGGAAACGTTACATCCGCCCCTGCTGGACAGTCTGTTGAGATCACAACTCTTTTTTTCTTCTTTTTTTTAAAGAACTTCCCTAAAAGAATCTCCTACAGGCTGCGGCTGTTTATAAACCAGAGGGAACCTCGTCCCAGCGCTAGTTGCCATGGTGACGACTGTCACAACACACATGCTGACACATCCGGTTCAGCTGCTGCTGCTGCTGCTTAGTTAACCCTTAACCACCGGTGACAGGAAGGCTGGGCACCAATAGTACTCGGCCCTGAGTATAGACAGAGTTACGCTGTCGCAAAATCCCTTCACTTCGTGTGATCAGTCCAATGGCAGCTCTATCATCAAGTTGCGTTTCACCATGTTAAAGAGGAATTTCACCCATTTTCAGCATTCTAATATGTCATTAGTATACCCTCGAGGTGCTGGGTGGACATGATAAAAACGTTTCCCCCATTCTGTGTTTCCTAAAAATGGAGATCTGAAGAAAATTATTAACATGGTGAAATACATGTATTTCATGTTAATGGATTTCTTTAGACGCTTCTTTTTTCTGAGAGCGTACAAATGTGAACCAAATGGACCCTAGCGGGTCCATTTGGTTCACATTTGTACGCTCTCAGAAAAATATTGAAAATGGGTGGAATTCCCCTTTAATGATTTTTTAGGACCTTTTTTTCTGAGAGCGTACAAATGTGAACCAAATGGACCCCCTAGGGTCCATTTGGTTCACATTTGGGGTCCATTTGGTTCACATTTGTACGCTCTCAGAAAAATATTGAAAATGGGTGGAATTCCCCTTTAATGATTTTTTAGGACCTTTTTTTCTGAGAGCGTACAAATGTGAACCAAATGGACCCCCTAGGGTCCATTTGGTTCACATTTGTACGCTCTCAGGGAAATTTTGGAAATGTCCCTCTTTTGTCCCTCTTTCAGCCTGCAGCAGCCCTCTCGAGAGCTCCGTTTTCTGACCACTCAATGTCGCAGCATTTCGGCTGGTCCGAGTATTATTTGGGCCGAGCCTTCATGTACTGTATTCTTACAACCTGGCATCCATCCAGGCATCATCGTTAGCTATTGAAAGCAGCTTTAAATATTGAACAAAAATATCAGATCTTGTAGACCTGGGAAAAAAGCCCCGTGGCCCACAGCCTCAGGGCCCTGCGCCCCGCGGCCCACAGCCCATTGCTCACAGTCTACCTTTGTCTATGAGCTGCCTCCAGCGTTTGGCCCACTCAGTCAGCTGCTGGGCGTAGGACTTCTCGATGCGTGCGCGCTCATGGAGGCAGGTCATCAGGTCGTTGCACAGGCGGTTACCATCGTCCACGCGCTTCACCGTGCGCTTGTAGTTACCAACCTGGCGCACAGACAGACAGAGGGAAAGAACAGATGTCATATTAATGTGGGCAAAGTAAATTATTGGTGTGTGTGTGTGTGTGTGTGTGTGTGTGTGTGTGTGTGTGTGTGTGTGTGTGTGTGTGTGTGTGTGTGTGTGTGTGTGTGTGTTCTAACCTCCCAGAAGCTGTCACTGGAGACATCAATCATGGATCCATCACAGGAGCCTGACATTGTTGTTGCTTCCCTAATGGTTTACACGGAGACAGAGAGAGACAGCGACAGAGACAGAGAGAGAGAGATCATATTAAATGTCTGGGACAACAGAACATTTTTTCTTTCAGGAAAATGTTGAAAATGTCCCCCTTTTGTCCCTCTTTCAGGCTGCAACAGCCATTCACAGAGCTCAGTTTTTTCCAACCCCTTAATGTCGCAACATTGAGAGAGAGATAGAGAGATCACATTAAATGTCCTGCACAACAAAACAAACACATGATGACAGACCTCACCAATCCTTCAACAAAACTATGACACGGTCATTATTTTTTCCCTGTAGGTCACAATAATTATCTAACTAGTGCTGTGAGATTCACACTTGCATTTTTTCCTCCACAACAATTGAGATCACGATTCTCCCTAAAGATCTCAACGGGCCTGAAAATTAAGGCCAGGCCCTACCCGGCCCTAACAGTTCAGGCCCTAGGCCCTACCCGGCCCTACTAAATGGAATAGATTTTAGGCCCTACCCGGCCCTAAACTGTCGGGTTTGGGCAAAATTTGAGAATTCGCCACAGATTAAAAATGAAATGGCAATCAGCACCATCTTCATAATGGGTAAATACAGAAAATAACTATTATTCTTACTATAGTAAAATAATTCAATATATATTATTTTTTCATGGAGCCCGAGGCCCTACCCGGCCCTATTGATTAGCATAGATTTTAGGCCCGACCCGGCACTAAATGTCGGGTCGGGCCTGTTTGGGTTTGGTCCTAGTCGGGTTCGGGCAGAGTTTGAGAACTCTAGACTGGACTATACCTTATCCGCGCACGCACACGCACACGCACGCACGCGCACACACACACACACACACACACCAATTTGTTGTGTTTATAATGCTATCTAATAACATGCACCACAATGTTCAATTTCAACTCCTGTCACAAGTAGGAGGCATAGAAGGCAAACATGCAAAATGTCATCATGCTTTATGTAATAATTATGATAAAGTGATATGTCTAACTAGGGGGATTTCATGATGCTGAATCCATTTTAATTCCATTAGTGTCGTTCAGATAACAACTCCTTAGGCTAAAAACTGGCATACCTGTCATCATAAATGTGCTTAGCCAGCAGCACATTTGGGCAAGGCTGTTTTCAGCTCAGAGAGTGTGTGTGTGTGCGCGCGCGCGCGCGCGCGCGTGCGTGCGTGCGTGCGTGCGTGCGTGCGTGCGTGCGTGTGTGTAAAAACAAATATACTGTCATCATACATGTGCTTAGTCAGAACCACTTGGCCAAGCTCTACGGCCGTTGTCAGTGCTAGTGCTAAACTAGTACTTGGACCAGGGGTGGGCCAAGACTAAAGTAATATTAATTTAATTTCAAGAGCAACCATTTTGACACCAGGGTCCACTATTTATTCAGTATTTGAGCCACGGACCACCATTTGATGACATTTTCAGCCCCACAGATCCCAAAACTTTCTTCAAGATTTCTTTTGTTTTTGTCCACAATTCCAGGCTGGATTTGGGAAACAAAACAGGATAACAAAAATGACCGTTCTCTTACATTCTCTGATTGAATGTGTAGGGCTAATTCAGGTGATGAATATTTTAACTCTTGAGAGTGTAAAAATGAAACCAAATGGACCCGCAAGGGTCCATTTGGTTTCATTTATACGCTCTCAAAGAGTTACATCTGGTTAACCAACTTTCCACATTTAACCTGGAACTCTCTCAAGGACCACTGGTGGTCCCCGGGCCGGTCAGAGTCAGCCAAAGGGCCGCATTTGGCCCCCGGGCCGCAAAATGCCCAGGTATGACTTGGACTGTATTCAGCTCGAAAACACCACAGTTAGACATTATGACATGCTACAGAAAGCATGATGACATTTGGACATCTATAGAGCTGCGCAGTGACGTCACCGCCCCTGTTCCGGAAGTCTTTTCCCCATTCATTTTTCTCATAGACTTTTCGAAAATAATTTATATCAAGACGATTACGCCGCGGCCAAAGCCAACTCAGGTCGTGACAAATCATGACAACAAACACAATATCGTCATATAATATATAATTGGGAAGAAGTAGAAAACGGCATGATACAAGACTTTTTGTTTCGTTTTTCATCTTAGAAATGATTTGATTGTCCCAAAAGTTTGTGTGTGTCATCATGATTCGTCACGACTCGAGTTGGCTTTGTCCGCGGCGTAATCGTCTTGATATAAATTATTTTCGAAAAGTCTATGAGAAAAATGAATTGGGAAAAGACTTCCGGAACAGGGGCGGTGACGTCACTGCGCAGCTCTATAGGTTGTGACTAGTACTCCGACTTTGAGCTGAGGTTTCCCACAGGAGCTGAATTTCAACATTTCAGTAGCAGTTTTGTTATTAGACAGAGACACATTGGTGAAGAGATGTGCCCTGCAGGGGCAGATCTAGCCATGGGGGGGCAATACCCCCCTAAATACCCAGTCTGCCCCCCCTCAAACACGATGCCATGCAAAACAACCCAAGATATTTCAAATTTAAGTGCCTATATTTAGAATGATTTATTTTGAAACACTACCGGTACTACTGCTACTAATTACAATTTTGGCACCACTAAACCAACAGCATTTCATCATGGAAAACAGAAAACTCTCTGAGTCAGACCTTTAGCTTTATGCATGCTGAGTGTCTGTTGCAACTTCAACAACAACTGATGTTATTTTTGATGCTTTACTTTACCGAAAATGGTACGAGTGCAACTTCATCGCCCGTGTCGCTTCGTGCCATGGGCGATGAAGCCGCCCCCATACCATTTTCTCTCGCCCCTCCAACATGTTCTCCCTCCCCCCCAAATGGGACATGTTACATCCGCCCCTGGTTCCCTGATTTTCATAACTTTCCCTTAGTAATAAATCATTAAAGACAGGCATTGGTAAAGCGAGACAGAGAGAGAGAGAGAGAGACAGACTGAGAGAGAGAGACAGAGAGAGTCAGTCCAGATCACACAGCGCGGAGTTCCGCTTCTTTGGGACGATCAGTACAGCGGCACACACACGCACACGCACACGCACACACACCACTGTCACATCACTGTCTGGCCTCCTCTCCATTCTAAGTGCATTACTCTCTGCCCTCTTGGAATTCTCATCTGCTATTCACACTAGCTGGACTGTCTGAATGTATGGTGGTGTGTGTGTGTGTGTGTGTGGTGTGTGTGTGTGTGTGTGTGTGTGTGTGTGTGTGTGTGTGTGTGTGTGTGTGTGTGTGTGTGTGTGTGTGTGTATGTGTCTTGGCTCTGGAGGCCTAGGGGGTCTTTGACAGAGAGATGCATTGTGGTCCAACAGACACACAGCGAAGACAAACGTGTCTTTTGTTGTCCAGTTTTTCATCTCAACGACGTTTTGGAAAAAAAATAAAGGGGGGAATAAAGCCAAACGGATGCCAACAATATGTTGTCCAGAGAGAGAGAGAGAGAGAGAGAGAGCTCAACCATAACATTTATTAGACTACTGTACAGTAAATACATCTGATATATCCCACCATTAAATATGGCTAATTCAGTTAATTCTGCAATGTAATTTTATGGTATATAAAAATACAAAATAATAAGTACATCTTTAATTGTTTTTATGATTTTCACAAAGTCTTCCTTTAATTGCATCATCTCCAAAAAAACTCATCTTTTTGGTGCCTCTAGGGCATGGGTCTCCAACGTGTAGCTCGCGAGCTACCGGTAGCTCGTTGGTTGTTTTTGGGTAGCTCGCAAAGGAGTCATTCAAAAAGGGTAATTTGAATGACTATAAGAGTGAACCTGAGTGGATACAACCTAGCGTTCAAGTATCTTGCGGAGGCCATGCAGTGCCAGGCATCTCATTAGGAGAATGCAAAATGTGAATGCACTTTTGAACCAGAAAACCATAAACTTGTGATGTGTGGATATGGATACAGGAACAACAGAGTTAGTGCCTGGCCTACCTAAAATAAAAAGCAGTTTGTCGATTGTTAATGTTGTTGAATAAAGCATCTGAATATGCACTGTGTTGATTGTTAATGTTGTTGAATAAGACCTCTGTGAATATGTGCTATGTATATTGTTGATTGTGTTGTTTAAAAAATGAAAGCTAAAAAGTGAAGTAGCTCTCGGCCCCTCAGATTTTTTCAAAGTAGCTCTAAAATGAAAAAAACGTTGGACACCTGCTCTAGGGGCTGCAAGAGGCCTACTAAGAAATCCTGATAAGCTTTGTCATTGGCTAACAAACACTCCCGGCGGAGTGTTTGTTAGCCAATCAGGAAGAGCCTCACTGAGCTGCCTCTGATGAAGGAAAAAGAGAGGACAGGTGGAGTCACATGTGGAGGTGGTGGAGGACTAGGATTTTCATAGGACCACTGCAGCTCCTATGGTTGTCATAGTTTAGATACTAGATGTTTTCAGGAAGTGAGCTGATAATGACACGGTCTAAGATAAAGAAGAAAAAAAAATCTGAGATGTATTGCTTGTGTATACTTTAACAGGCATGAGTACCTTTCAGTGCTCTAAGCATTATGTTGTACATAATACTTAAGCTATTGAAAAATATCAGATCTACAACCTCACAGTCCTGTGCGCCACCGAGTGGCGCGCTGTGAGCTGCAGCATACAGATCCGTTTACAATCTCCACCAATGAAAACAAGAGCTGTAATTGGTCAGGAAAATATCCTATCCAGGGGAAATCCATCGGACACTTCCTTTTCTCTACACAGCACAATATGATGTAAGCCTGGAGACCGAACAGAGGACAGTCTGCTGTAGCGCCTGTGTGTTAATATCTTCTGCAAACAGAGTCTTCCACACAACAAACATCCATTAAATATCCGTTAGAGAACATGTGAAGACACAACAGAGCCAGTTCACACAGGAACACACTAACCCAGATAAGCCTGTCACCTTGAAACCAACCTTATAGCAACCAGCCCTGATAGCACGCATTAGTATAAAACCCATTTCTAAATGTCCTAACAGATCCTAACAGTTTTCTGAAATAATCTCATGTTTCTGCATCAGCAATGCTAATAATATTTCATAATATTAAATTTTGGAATAATACAAAATGCATATTATATTCTTTAAGCAAATATATATTTGACCAGGTGGAGGAGTTTAAGTATCTCGGGGTCTTGTTCACGACTGAGGGGAGGCCTCTGGCCTTGGATCGCCTCGGGATTCCCCAGGAGGAGGTCGGACAGAGAAGTCTGGAGCGGATAAACGAATGAAGATGGTTGGATGGATGTATATTTGACCATTGATAATATGGGACGAGACAGTGGTATTGGTATTCACTAAAAAACACCTAATGACTAAACAAATAATCTCTCTATCTCTCTCTCTCACTCACGTAACCAACAGCCAATGAAAAGTAAACACTTGCATATCTCAGCATGTGTGTGTGTGTGTGTGTGTGTGTGTGTGTGTGTGTGTGTGTGTGTGTGTGTGTGTGTGTGTGTGTGTGACTAGCACTGACTGACAGTCTGACCCCCACGTGTAAACAACGGCTGGACTTTTACACCACAGCTAGAAAAGTCAACTCACTGCTGCGTTAACCTACAGACCATCATGGTACTGTTAGGTACAATGAATCTACACTGTGTTCCAACTTATTATGCAAATCATGTTTTTGTTTGATTTTCCAACATATTTGATGCAAATGATGATCAGCATAATTTTCAAGTCATTAGCTGTCAATTTATATTTCAAATGTTATTGAACAAACCTCCTAATGAAAACAGAATTTAGAAAATAAATTAAAAACTTGGAACAGTGCGTTTCACACTGTTCCAGATTATTATGCACATCATAGTTTCAAGACATTTTCTAGTTTGTAAAGAACTGAAAATAGTAATTTGTTGAATTCATAGCAATAAGAAGGTCATATGTACTGGGAAACAAAAGCTATTTCAATCCAAAACATGTTAACAGGTCCAATTACATGTTAACATGGGACCCCTTGTTTGATAGCAGCTTGCGTCCATAAAACTTGTGAGTTTATGAAGAGTTTCTGCTTGAATGTCTTTGCAGGATGTCAGAACAGCCTCCCAGAGTTGCTGTTTGGATGTAAACTGCCTCCCAACCTCATACTGTACACGAAGACCAATTTTCAAACAGTCTTGTTCACTGATGAGTGCCGTCCAACAAGGCTGCGACGTCAGCAAGGAAGTGGCGGAGTCACGTTTTGGGCCGTAATCCTAGGGAAAGATCTGGTCGGCCCCTTTAGGGTCCCTGAAGGTGTGAAAATGACTTCTGCAAAGTATGATGAGTTTCTGACTGACCACTTTCTTCCACGGTACAAAATGGAAGAATCATGCTTTCTGAAACAAAATCATCTTCAAGCACGACAATGCACCATCTCATGCTGCAAGGAATACCTCAGCTTCATTGGCTGCTATGGGCATAAAAGGGGAAAAAAAATCATGGTGTGGCCCCCACCCCACCCCCCCTGACCTCAATCCTATTGAGAATGTCTGGAGCATCCTCGAGCGAAAGATCTAAAGGGGCCGACCAGGTCTTTCTCTAGGACTCCGGCCCAAAATATGACTCCGTCACCTCCTTGCTGACGTCGCAGCCTTGTTGGGACATGGTGGCCAAACTGGCCATGCACCAACCATCCACTACTCCATCCATCTGGACCATCCAGGGTTGCACGGCACTCATCACTGAACAAGACTGTTTTGAAAAATGTGCAGTATGATGGTGGGAGGCAGTTCACATCCAAACAGCAACTCTGGGAGGCTGTTCTGACATCCTGCAAAGACATTCAAGCAGAAACTCTCCATAAACTCACAAGTTTTATGGACGCAAGCTGCTATCAAACAAGGGGTCCCATGTTAACATGTAATTGGACCTGTTAACATGTTTTGGATTGAAATAGCTTTTTTCCCAGTACATATGACCTCCTTATTGCTATGAATTCAACAAATTACTATTTTCAGTTCTTTACAAACAAGAAAATGTCTTGAAACTATGATGTGCATAATAATTTGGAACACTGCGAAACGCACTGTTCCAAGTTTTTAATTTATTTTTTAAATTCTGTTTTCATTAGGAGGTTTGTTCAATAACCTTTGAAATATAAATTGACAGCTAATGACTTGAAAATTATGCTGATATCATTTGCATCAATTATGTTGGAAAATCAAACAAAAACATGATTTGCATAATAAGTTGGAACACAGTGTATACATTATGATGTGATCCATGGATGGATGACTGCTGCATCAAACAATTAAAAGCAGTAAAAGACTCTCAGGTAGATTTACGATCATTCACAACCACTGCTGAATGGAGGTGATTAATCATATGTTTCACAACTTCATTGCTGTCAGCAAATTCTTTTCGTCAGAGTGGCGGTGAGGTGGAGTTAGATTGAAATCTGTTTACAAACACACACAGTACAATTAGCTGTAATACCTTTAAGCTAAATATAAGTTTACTAGACATCATTCCACACCATTATAGACTGAACAAAAACAGCAAATATTTTTGGAACCATGAAATTTAGTTTAACTTCAAAATGTTGAATTATGAACGGACTTAGTTTGTTTTTTGACCCATTTCGTCCTGACTAGATTCTAGTTTGACGCTACATTCTAGTTTTTCTGAAAAAAAAAAAAAAAAAAAAAAAAAAAGTTACTGTGTCAGTGATGCTCAACATATTTCATGCCAAGGACCACCAGAATTATCTATATTTGGCCACAGACCCCCATCTGAAAGCATGTTGTTCTAGGGATCCCCCAGAAGCAAAGATTTTAGTTAAAAATGTTTTGCTTCTGAAATAATAATCAAAGACTTGCGCCACATTTTTACTATTTTTCAAAAAATATCAGACCTACAAGCTCATAGCGCGCCACTCGGTGGCACGCTATGGGCTTGTAGATCTGATATTTTTCAATAGCTAAAGTATAACATAATGCTTAGAACACCAAACTGCGTCACACTACAGATAGGGTTAAAAGTGTGAACTGAACTAGTTCATAAAATAGTGAAACTTTCCCAACACTGGTGGATTATGTCATCAAACATCCACCTCAGGTGTGATTATCAGTGAGTTTGCCAAACGCTGAGGAATTCAGGATCTGAGATAAAACTAAAAGCTGCCATTACACAACAGGATAGAGAGACTGACCGATTCCAATTTTGGGGGGGGCCAAATCCAATGCCGATGCCGATTTTGGGAAAAAAAAACTACACCGATGTTACCGATGTTTAGGACCGATGTTTAATAATGAATTAAAATAAAAAAAAAATACATTTGAAAAACTTCTAAGCTTCAAATTTATTGTATTTTCTAAGTAAACAATAGAATACAACATTGGAAACCCTTAAATAATGCGAGGTCCAGGCATATATCTGCCAATATATCGTCCAATGTTACCGACATATCTGACTCACATATCGGAACAACAATTGAATATATAAGATCAGAAGCATACTGGCCTGTTATTTCCCGGCCTTTTGGAAACAATGTATTTCCAACTCTAGTTTATCCCTATTTAGGCTGCTTGAACAGCAGAGCTCTGACCCCTCAATGTCGCAATTCTGAGAACTAGGTGACTGGTGGAACTTTTCAGACTCTGATTGCACACCATGGCCATCTAGTGGTCAATATCGGTAATATCGAATATCGAGCTAATTGACACGTTATCAATACCGATATTAAAAGAATCAATACCGCCCAAGACTACACACCACTGAAGCAAACTGTTCAGGTAGCAGTGTTACAATCTCCCACTAAACCAGAGACTGGGGTCAGAGGCCAATCTCACAATAGCATCTGTGTTGACAATGACAACTCAGTGTCCCTATGAGATCTCATCACTTACACCCAATGTTACCGACATATTGGTGTGGATATATCGGTACGACCGATATATCGGTCAGGCTCTAGAACAGGACCTGGTATGATAGCCTCACACTCTCTAGTAAAAGAGAAAAAATCACCACAACAGCCCTGATGCCAGGTTGACAAATGCCAGAACCTCCCCACTACATATGTTCTGGATCCTACAGTAAATGTTTAGCTACAACTTTGACACACACGCACACACGTGTACACACGCAGCAAGCACAGATCTGCCACAGATCTGCATGCCGTGACCTGCAGGTCAAACTCACTGCAGCGTTTCACAACACAGAGCGAGGCTTCATGGAGCAACCATCATCTGGTGATTAACATGCACGGACGGACGCACGGACGGAGATGAAGGGACGAGCTGCATATGAATAGAGAGAGAGAGAGAGCAGCTGCAGAGGAGAGAGAGAGAGAGAGAGAGAGAGAGAGAGAGAGAGAGAGAGAGAGAGAGCAGCTGCATAGGAAACAGACAGGCAGAGAGACAGACAGATGTTTTATTGAAAGCACATGAGCATGAGAGTGTCGTCTCTCTGTGTTAGTGTGTTTAGATTAGGGATGTCCCAATACACTTTTTTTTTTATTTCCAATCCAATCCCGATACCACAATTTACTGTATGTGTTATGTGCCAACACCAAATACCCAAACTAGAGAATAACATATTCACGTAATAATACAAAATAGATGAAGCATCTTGTACAAAGTCCACCAACAAGGAATAACAGATTCCTCAGTCAAATGTGCATTTGGGCAACTCCAAAGCAAACTCCACATGACCCATCATTTATATTTACCTGCCATAGTGTCAACCCCTTACCCCTGTGTCTGATCACTGGTTAGACTGGTATATTCACCATAGTGTCAACCCCTTACCCCTGTGTCTGATCACTGGTTAGACTGGTATATTCACCATAGTGTCAACCCCTTACCCCTGTGTCTGATCACTGGTTAGACTGGTATATTCACCATAGTGTCAACCCCTTACCCTGTGTCTGATCACTGGTTAGACTGGTATATTCACCATAGTGTCAACCCCTTACCCCTGTGTCTGATCACTGGTTAGACTGGTATATTCACCATAGTGTCAACCCCTTACCCCTGTGTCTGATCACTGGTTAGACTGGTATATTCACCATAGTGTCAACCCCTTACCCCTGTGTCTGATCACTGGTTAAACTGGTATATTGCGGGTCCATTTGGTTTCGTTTTTACGCTCTCAAGAGTTAAAATATTCATCATTTGAATTAGCCCAATTCTACACAACTAGAAGATGGACAAAAGCAAAATAAATCTTTAGTTTTGGGGTCTGTGGGGCTAAAATGTCCTCAAATGGTGGTCTGTGGCTCAAATGCTGAATAAATGGTGGGCCCTGGGATGAAAAAGGTTGAAAACCCCTGCTCTACACCAAATGTCTTTACCAAAAACAGACATTCTAGCTTACAAATGTTATAATCCTGCAGCGTGACCTTTCAGTCCAGATCCATGATGTGGTCACTCAGGAATAGTCCAGAGTTATGAAGGTCAGTGCTGGCTCTCAAAACTAAGATCAACAAACACTTGGAATGTACTGTGGGACTTTGTTCCACAGATAAATGTTGTGAAAACTGCAACATGTCTGCCTCTTTCTGATGATATTACAATGTGGCAACTGTTGACGAGTTAGTTATAAATAGTATTTGTATTTTCTTTAGCTTAAAAGGTGAATTCCACCCATATAAGATTTTTTTTCTGATAGCGTACAAATGCCAGAAAATGTG
Organism: Benthosema pterotum; assembly: GCA_039105355.1. Classification (NCBI taxonomy): domain Eukaryota; kingdom Metazoa; phylum Chordata; class Actinopteri; order Myctophiformes; family Myctophidae; genus Benthosema; species Benthosema pterotum. The sequence goes on from CM076987.1 coordinate 7,267,502, forward strand.
TACGGTGTACGAGAACAAGAAATGACACATCATTTAGTTGGCAGCTGCACGTTGTTTTGATTGTGTTTTATTTTCCTGTTTTGTTTTATTCTATTTTTTGTTTGTTGTGTATCGGATTGCCATGGACAGGTGTTGACACTAAGGTCTCAGAGGCACTTGTCCATCGGGCAAGTGCAAGTCAGATTCTACTTGCCCTCAGGTCATGGTCACTTGCCCACCAAAAATATATTGTAAATTTTGCATTTAAGTTTACTTCCTACTTGGGTGCTTTACACCAGGGGTTTTTCACAGGCGGTCTGGGAACCACCAGTGGTCTCTGAGAGGGTTGGTTAACCAGATGTAACTCTTGAGAACGTAAAAATGAAACCAAATGGACCCTTGCGGGTCCATTTGGTTTCATTTTTACACTCTCAAGAGTTAAAATTCATCATCTTAATTAGCTCATAGTGGTCACAGACCCAGTGGTCCCTGACCCCAGCAAAATGATAGTTTGGAACCAAATGGACCTGGGAGAGAGATAGGTAGAGATAGCTAGAAAGCAGGGAAAGACACAGAGGCAGAGTGCAATGACTGCCTTCAAGACAAATTTATCTTGTGTTGTGTTATAGTGCACTATGTTGCACACTTGCCCTTGATCGGGCAACCAGGTAGCAGTCTTCACTTGCCCCACCATTTTTTTTACTTGCCCGGGCAAGCGGGCAAGTGTTAGTGTCAAGCCCTGGTGGAAAACAGAGTGTTGAGCGGTTGCCGAGATGGTCAGTAGTCGTGATGTTGCGAACAGACCAGATAGCCGATACAAAAACCATCCCAAGGCTCAGAGGTCGGCTTGTGCCATAATGTGAAGGTAATCCCAGAGCCTTACAGTATAGACGGAGTTATGATATCTCCGTTCACTTCCATGGAAAGGTGTAATGGCGGCTGCTTGTGTCGCCGCCCTTGTGGGAAACAATGCATTTCCAATTCCAGATTGTCACCCCTCAATGTCACAACCTTTTGGGTAACCTCTTGGCACACTGACACTGGGACCATGCAATGTCCAAAGTTACCAAGGCTGTTTATTAGGCGCTGTGTTGCAGCTGACAAAAAAAGTTTCTAAAAGAAAAAATCATTAACATGGTGAAACACAACTTGATGATGTTTCACCACGTTAAAGAAACACAGAATGGGGGGGGGGACTCTTTATTGTGGCCACACATTTCTAAGGTATATTATGATATAGTAAAAGGTTGAAAATACTTGGAATTCCCTTTTAAAAGCCTCCTTGGCTAATGAGACAAATATTATCCAGCCCTATGGAATATTAGATAAAAAGGCACATGCTGATTAAAAATGTTCTACTAACATGATACATTACATAGGCCTGAGCGCACACAGGCATATGACATCATCAATCAGCGACAGACTCTACCGAGTGAAGGAGGATTATTTATTATGGTGTTTTGAATTGTAGAATTCAACAATCGAGAACAATTATAATATAGTACAAACCACATGTGTCTAATTAGCCAGAAATCCTTTGAATTTGTCACTGCACTGAAATCTGGTGGGGACCCGCCCCCCCAAAAACCACATGGAGGGGGTCCCTGGGTTGGTGAGACCCCCTGGGGGTCCGACAGACAGACAGACAGACAGACAGACAGACAGACACTGTACTGATGACAGGAGAGCTCTGGAAAAGGAAGCCATGTATGGAGACGCACGCACGCACACACACGCGCACACACACACACACACACACACACACACACACACACACACACACACACACACACACACACACACACACACACACACACACACACACACACACACACACACACACACACACACACACACACACACACACACACACACACACACACACACACTATCCCTTGCCCTCTCATGGTATTTTTACAACTCTCAACAGCTCAAATAAAGTCCGACATGACTGTGCCTGTCAGCTGGGTATGAGCTCATCCCTGTGTGTGTGTGTGTGTGTGTGTGTGTGTGTGTGTGTGTGTGTGTGTGTGTGTGTGTGTGTGTGTGTGTGTGTGTGTGTGTGTGTGTGTGTGTGTGTGTGTGTGTGTGTGTGTGTGTGCGCGCGTGTGCACCATCATGCAGCTAATCCTTGTTGACACTTTGAATACCAGTATTTACTTGTTGAATCAATGCAACAATCTTGTGTTTCTGCATCAAACACTACACCTAATCCAACGTCTCCTTCACCACAGAAATACTGCCATTAGGGCTGTGACTAACGATTATTTTCATAATTGATTATTTAAACCAGTGGTTTTTAACCTTTTTCCACACCAGGGCCCACTATTTATTCAACACGGACCATTTGTTGACATTTTAGCCCCACAGATCCCCAAAACTAAAGATTTATTTTGCTTTTGTCCACAATACCAGACTGGATTTCAGAGAAAACAAAACAGTCAAACATACAGATCAAAATGATCATTAATCTTCTACATTCTCTAGTTGTGTAGACTTGGGCTGATTCACATGATGAATATTTTAACTCTTGAGTGTGTAAACATGAAACCAAATGGACCCGCAAGGGTCCATTTGGTATCATGTTTACGCTCTCAAAGAGTTACATCTGGTTAAACAACTTTCAATCATTTAGCCTGGGAACCACCTGGTGAGGTGGGTTCGGGGAGGGAGTCCAAGTATCCTGGGGTATACTGTATATACAGTATATATACATTTACACACTATCACTTGCCCGCTTGTAAAAAAAAAAAAAAAAATGGTCGGGCAAGTGAAGACTACTACCTGGTTGCCCGATCGGGAAAGTATGCAACTTAGTTCGCTATAACACAACAGAAGATATATTTGTCGTCTTGAAGTTGGTCATTGCGCTCTGCCTCTGTGTTCTTTCCCTGCTTTCTACAGTTGTATCTCTTTCCTATCTCTCTCCCAGGTCCATTTGGTTCCAAACTATCATTTTGATGGTGTCACAGATCCCTGAGTCCATGACCACTGTGGGAAACCACTGATTTACAAGTTGAATATTTACTGTAGCTGATTGTGACTTAAACAAAACAGTCTTTGACTTCGAAAGGAAATGTTTAAAGCATCCAAGTAGAACGTAATCTCAAATGCAAAATTTACAATATATTTTGGGGGCAAGTGACAATGACCTGAGGGCAAGTAGAACCTGACCTGCACTTGCCCGATGGGCAAGTGCCTCGGAGACTTTAGTGTCAACCCCTGTATATAACTTCGTTATTGCCTTCTTGCTACCAGAGCCTTCTAGTGGGAGAGTTAGGATATTCGTGTACCCGGAAGCAGAGCCTGGAAGCAGAGCGGAGCAGCCAGTTCACGTGACTATACAGAGCCTCTTTGAGTCCTATCTGAGCATAATGGTCATGATAATGCTCACTACGCATACAGTCCCGCGAGATGTATTCCGCATCGCGAGTTTTTGCGGGTCCCTATTAAATCCCATTCATTTCATTGACTTCCGGCTTGAGAGTGGACTCACAGGGCCCCTCCATGCTCCTCCAGCAGCGCCAGCGCCCTGGCGCATAGGAGTGAACGGGAATATCCTAACTCACCCGCTAGAAGGCTCTGGTTGCTACTGCCCAGCCCTTGCAGGTGAGTGAGTGTGAGTGCGTTGGCTCTGGTCTGCTGTCCACAAGGTGATTGTCATGTGATCAGACTAGAGTCACCTCTGGCTGCCTGCCAGGACATAATTATTTCTCTCCGTGTTAAATCAGTAGGTGACGTGACGGTGGGCCTGCCAGGACATATTTAAATCAGTGACGGTGGCCCTGCCAGGACATATTTAAATCAGTGACGGTGGGCCTGACTCGGCCTCACGATTCAGGTTACAGTGATTCAGCTGCTGAATCACTGTAACCTCAACCCTGAGTGAGTACAACATCTTGCAATGGGGTCTGGTGGTCAACCAGATTCACCACACCTGTGGTTTTTCAGCCAGTGGTCCAGGGACCACCAGTGGTCCTTGAGAGAGTTCCAGGTGGTCTCCAGGCTAACTCTTTGAGAGCGTAAACAGATTTGTTTAACAAAACAATAATAACTCCACCTCACCTCCACCCTATCTGCTGTAGGAGACTGCTGTGCTGTGATTGGCTAAAATGCTGCCTCACCCCACACAACCCCCTCCCCCCTCACACATAAGCACCGCCTTCCCTGAGCCTGACGAAATGTTCTTTTTGTTTTCATGATATGTTGACAACAACAAAGTTCTGGACAGACTGTCTGCAGGGAAACAGCTGCAGCATGAAAATAGAAACAACATAGAGGGGAAAAGGCAAAAAATATATAGATATAGGCCTATATCTATTGTTGATTGTTGATTGGCTAAAAGTTGCCTCTATTACCTTTAAGTCTAACGGTTGTGTTGTTTTGAACTCCCGTGCAGAACCTGCCCTCCAGTCAACTTCTGGTCCAGTATTCATAAACAGGGTTGTTGGAAAGGTGGAATACAGGAAAACGGAGCAGTTGCATAACCTGCAAGCTGAGAAAATACCCCCCTCTATGTCAATGGCATAATAACGACATGAAAACCACTTTATCTGCCTTGGAGGTGACTTTCCACATTATACGTTTCCTGCTTTTGTTTCAAACGACGAGGCTCTTTGGCTGCAGAGAGAGAGACGGTAGGTAACTCCTCCTTATGGTGTGTTATTAGACTTTAGATATTGGAGAACAGCAGATCTACAAGCTCATAGAACACAACCAAGGACCAGTGTTGCCAACTTGGCTCATTTGTCACTATATTTAGCTATATTTACCTAGCGCCAAATTTTGTGAAAAAACTCCTGGCGGAAAATCTAGTGCTTTTTTGTTGGTGAGTTGGGTCGAAATTGGTTGAGAGATAAAACCCCTTGCTTCCTTCCTAGAAAGGACCATTGGTAACCAAATGGACCCTTATAGATCTGTAACTCTTGAGATCGTACAATGAAACCAAATGGACCCGGTGTCCATTTGGAAAATTTCTCCAGCGAACAACTTCTCCAGTGAATCCTGGAGTAGTTGGGGTGTTACATTGTGGGCGTACATTTTTGTCACACGCTAAACCCCTTATCCCTAATTTCTTTGCCTTTTTAAAACTATTTTGAAAAACTTTTTGGAATAGTTCAATGACGTGCCAGTATATTGACACATTGGGAGTTTGTACTGTTTGTACGAAGTTTGACTGGCCATTTTAACTAAAAATGAAAAATGTTTGTTTAAATAGTTTAAAAAGGCAAAGAGGTTAACAGTATGTTTTAACGACAGGCTACGGTCGGCGATGGACAAGCAACGTCGGCCGACATTATTTGTCTATGGGAGCCGCCGATTCGAGCGACAGCAGCAGAACGGGCGATGTCGGGCATGTAGGGGTTTAGCGGTGACAAAAATCTAGAGTAGATTTTTGTAATGTATGAGGATTTCCTCCGCCAAAAACTACACTCACACCCCCCCCTCCCACACACACACACACACACACACACACACACACACACACACACACACACACACACACACACAGGGTCAGAGGGAATGTTTCCATGACAACTATAGTTCAAGGAACTTGAACTGTTTTTGTCCGGCTGGCCGACCCCTGGATGACCTCTGTCTGTGCTGTGATTGGACAGCTGTCAGAGGCTCACGTGCACACGGGACAGGCAGTGGTGGACTGGGCAATGGTCAATTCGACCCTGGGGACAGGCCTGCAAACCGATTCAAACAAACTCAACAGCAACAAAATAATGGCATTCATTTTGGCAGTATATGATTTTTATCAAAATGATCTACAAACCTATGACTCATTGCAGTATGGCATGTTGAGAGCTTGTGGACAAGATCTGCTGCCAAAACTTAAGGTGACCAGATCGAAACCGCAAAATTACATCAGTTTGTTTGAGATTATTTTTCACTGTGGAATATTCTTATAATAAACATCCACAGCACAGTACTGCATGCACAGGATGCAGTAGTTTACTGGTCATTGAGTCCAAAACCTATAAAGTGCATTTTTGGATGCATCAGAGTGTATAGATGGATCATACTAGGCTATAGATTTACTGCCAAAACAATAGGACAATGAAATGTAGCTGCAAGCAGTGATAAGACGGGACAAAGCTAGCAGCTGAGGCAATAACCAATCAGAAGAATATGCACAAATAAGCCATAGAAACATGGAAGACCGAACTTGAGAAATACATCATGTTAACTATTTGGCGGAAGATTTCCGCCAAAACATGGACAAAAGACGGGACCAAGTCCACTCCATGGACTGCTAGGTCCCTTAATTAATCAATCCATCAATACTAATAGTCTCGGCGGGGCTATTTATTAGCCAATCAGGAAGAGCCTGGCTGAGCTGCCTCTGATTAAGGAAAAAGGGAGGACTGGGGGAGTCACATGTGGAGGTGGTGGAGGACTATGATTTTTAAAGGGCCTCTGTGGCTCCTATGGTTGTCATAGATACCAGATATTTTCAGGAAGTGATCTACTAATGAAACGCTCTAAGATAAAGAAGAAAAAGGAGGGAAAATACCATTAAAATTCTGACATTTATTGCATATATATATACTTTAACCAGCCAATGGGCAGGGCAGCCCCGCCCCCCCTCCAGAACTAAAACCCTAGACCCCTAAAAGTGCTGGTCCCTGGCTCCCTGGCCAGGGCAGAAACAATGGGACTGGTTCCATTCTTTGGGTGGAATCACCGGCGAGGGACAGAGCCCACATAATGGAGGGAAACAACAGTGCGTTTTACGTTGACGTAACCCTCAGGCAAATTCTACTACAGCCTGTTTGGTTTCCTGTGGAACTCCATGTGTGTTGTTCACCATGTTCACATGACGGAACGGCCTGGAACACAGGGGCGGATGTAACATTTTCCAATTGGGGGGGGCAGGAGAAAATGGTATGGGTGCGGCTTCATCGCCCGTGGCGCGGAGCGTCACGGGCGATGAAGCCGCACCCATACCATTACCCATAAGTCGCACCCATACCATACCGATAAGTCGCATGGTCGCACCCATACCATTTTCAGTTACAGGACTTTTATTAGTCAAGTAAAGCATCAATAATAACATCAGTTGTTGTTGAAGTTGCAACAGACACGCAGCATGCATAAAGCTAAAGGTCTGACTCAGAGAGTTTTCTGTTTTCAATGATGAAATGCTGTTGGTTTAGTGGTGACACAGCTGTAGTTAGTTAGTAGCAGTAGTAGTGTTTCAAATCATTTTAAATAGAGGAACTTTAATTTGAAATATCTTGGGTTGTTTTGCATGTTTGGTGGGGCAGATGGGCATTTAGGGGGGCATTGCCCCCCCCCATGCCCATGCCTAGATCCGCCCCAGTTGTTCACAATGTTCACATGATGGAACGGCCTGGAACACGTCAGAGAAGAGAGAAACAGAACCGATCCCATGATGACAGAGAAACTACCACCAACCCCCCACACAGCACACACACACACACGCGTCATGTGTTTATTCTAGATGCATGGACGCTTCTGGGATATTATGACAGAGACAGAGAGAGAGAGAGAGAGAGAGAGAGAGAGAGAGAGAGAGAGAGAGAGAGAGAGAGAGAGAGAGAGAGAGAGAGAGAGAGAGAGAGAGAGAGAGAGAGAGAGAGAGAGAGAGAGAGAGAGAGACAGCCTGTCTGTCTGTGGATTTATAGATACTGGAACATGTTGGAGATCTGATGAGAGCTGGTCTATATATATAATATGAAAAATAACAATAAATTAATAATAATGAGTGTAACATTCCATTCCATGTATTTGTTAATTTGTTCATGTCCGAAAGACTGACAGGCACCTTTACATGGTCTGTATTGTTTAGAACAATTTGTTTTCAATTGTTAATACTAATAAAAATAAAATAAAAGCAATTTATTTGCATGGAAAATCACAATATATTGTTATACTGAATCGCAACATAATTAGGAATCACAATATAAATCGATTTGGCAACCCAAATCAAATGTATCGTGAGGTACCACGAGGTGAATCATCCCAACCCTAATTATCATTATCGTTATTGTCCACAGTGTCTCCTCTGATATTGTAAAGGCTCTTTCAGAGTCTAGAATTTTGGTGGCCACCGCGAGCACCGCTCAGAGCACCGCGACCACCGCTATTCCAAAGTCCACTACCAGCCGTTAAAAACAAGCAACTGCTGCGGTGCGGTGCGGTGGTTAGTAAAATCCGAGAGGAGGGCTAGAAAGTACGGAGCGCCTAATAGGACATGTTTAGAGTAAATTAAAATTAAAGGGTTTCTCGTGCGCACGCAAAACTTTCTCGTGCGCATGCAAAACTTTCTCGTGCCCACCCGATACTTTCTCGTTCGCACGAGAAACTTTCTCGTGCGAACGAGAAAGTTTTGCGTGCGCACGAGAAAATTTTCCCGTGCGCACGAGAAAGAAAGTTTCATGTGCGCACGGGAAAAGTTTCGCGTGCGCACGAGAAAGTTTTGCGTGCGCACGAGAAAGTTTTGCGTGCGCACGAGAAAGTTTTTAATTTTAATTTACTCGTACATGTCCTATTAGGGGCTCCGTAAGAAAGTGTGGTGGTTGCGGTGGTATGACGTCATATTGTAGGAAACGGTGGTCGCGGTGGTCACAGAATATCCATCTCTGAATAGGCCTTAAGACTTCGTTTGGGTCTTTCTGTGTATTCCACTGTAGGAGGAGACTGGTTGTGTTTCTTGTCACTTGTCTGGAGGAATTTAAACAAACAAATGAAACTTCAACTCTGACCTTAAGACATTCTGAGTGTACATTGTGCCGTTTGTTTCTCCACATCTCACACTTCATTGGCACTGCAATGATAACTTTACTTGTCTGTCAGTCAGTCTGTCTTGTCAAGTTGTCAGAGCCACAAACTTCAGAAATATTACTCCATGTATGACACCACTCAGCAATTCAGTTTTTCAGATTATCTGAAATAACCACATTAAATAAATTTGAGTATTGTCAGGGGCGGATCGAGGCATGGGGGGAGTAATGCCCCCCTAAATACCCAAACACGATGCAAAACAACCCAAGATATTTCAAATTACAGTGCTTATATTTACAATGATTTGAAACACTACTACTGCTACTAACTAACTACAGCTGTGTCACCACTAAACCAACAGCATTTCATCATTGAAAACAGAAAACTCTCCGAGTCAGACCTTTAGCTTTATGCATCATGCTGCGTGTCTGTTGCAACTTCAATTGCAACTTATTGATGCTTTACTTGACTAATAAAAGTCCTGTAACTGAAAATGTATGGGTGCGGCTTCATCGCCAGTGGCACGAAGCGACACGGGCGATGAAGCCGCCCCCATACCATTTTCTCTTTCCCCTCCAACATGTTCTGTTGCCCTCCCAAACGGGACATGTTACATCCGCCCCTGAGTACAGTCTATCTAAATAGAGACCAGCTACTGAAGTACTAGTGTACTGTAGGAAGAGAGTGGCGACGCGCTTTAAACTCGTATCTCATGCTGGCTGGAGCTCTGTAAGTTCCAAACACCTTCATAGCTAACCACTGCATCACAACACAGCCTGTAATATACATTAAGTAAAATGAGTTATATAACAAATAATCATTCACTAAAGTGACGAGAGGTCTGCCAATGCGTTAAAATGTTCTAAAATGCCATAATTTCGCCAATTTAACTGCGAACGTGCGATCTGTTGTCAATGGATCTGGATGGCTACAGTGGTTTGTTTGGAACTTGAATCCCTCCTTACTAGGCGTTTACATGCGCTTTTCAGCCGTAGCATTGGGGTTGATGGGGAGTGTTGCTACTCTCTCCTATTACAGATACTCTGCTGAAGGCCTAATACAGGACTAGTGTTCTGTTGGTGCTCTGTTTAGCTCATGTAAAGTTTAGCTCAGGTCCATGATGGAGAGTGAAACCAGTTCACACTGAACCACCAGTTCGCACTGAACCACTAGTTCTCCTTGACAAAAAAAGAGGTTGCAACGAGGTCATGACCAGTCTGCAACCTGTTCACAACCAGGTTGCAACCTGGTTGCAACATGAGGTGGTTGCCCTTTCGGGCAACCACACTAACTAGGGCAAAGCACTGTAGGACAGATCCATCAGACGTCAATACCAGTCTTGCACAGAAATATTGCAATGTACTGTACAACTATCTAACAGGGGGAGCAACAGCAACAGTGAGACATTGTCAAACTTATAATATAAGTTTGACAATGTCTCACTGTTGCTGTTGGATATATTATATCCAACTATGTCTCATTCCAACAACGGCAGGACATTATTTGACTTCACATGTTACAGCCTACTAGGCTGTCTGTTCAAAGACTGTCGCACATCCTGCTCCACTCAAGAGACATTGTTGCTGATACTGAAATCCACCATCCAGAGCAGCGATACGAACAATGAACTGTTCCGAGTGTTTGGGGGACACTCATCAGAGACAACTGAGAAGCCGTAGGTCACTACTGGATCTGGTCCTTCCTGGGTTTGTCCAATGACTATCTAATAAGGACAAGAAGCCAAGACACCTAAGGGGGAGTCCACATTGGTTCATGCTCAGTACAGACCAGGAAGTCAAACCATCCAAGAGACCAATGGCATGCATGGTTTGCAAGCGTCAAACTTCCTGGAATGTACCTAGAATAAATAAAGGGGATAGTGCACGGGGCGTGGCGCAGGCTGGTGCCGGAGGTTTGCACATGCTCAGTGTAAAAAGGAACTGCTATGATGGAATGTACCAGCAGAGGCGCTAGATAGAAATCCCATAACCTGTGATGTAAATAATGAGAGCCAGAGTAGTTGTCTTTCCTTTTCAAACGTTTTATATCATCCACAGCACTTGAATAAACAGTATCCATGTTGCTTTGTCATTTCACAAAAATAAAAGTTGACACATGTACTGTCTGTAATTAAAGCAAGCATCACGAACAGGGAAAATCTACAAAAGAAAAATGTACAAAACATTTCCATATAGTAAATGTGGGCTACTTGCTCTTGTCTTTCAGTCTGTTATTAACAGCTTTTTTTCCTCTACACAGTAGTTAAATTGACATAATATTTAAACCAAAGACGGTAGCATTATAGTATTCTCTTTTCATATTATTTTTTATAATCTCAGTTCACGTTCAGTAACTCTAGCGCCTCTGCTGGAACATTCCATCATAACAGTTCCTGTTTACACTGAGCATGCGCAAACCTCCGGCACCAGCCTGCGCCACGCCCCCGTGCTTCATCCTCTTTATTTATCATAGGAATGTACTGCACCTGTCTGTTTCCTCCCATGAACCAATGTGGACTCCCCCATAGGTGTCTTGGTTTCTTGTCCTTATTAGATAGTCAGTGGGTTTGTCACAACCTGATCACGTGACCAAATGACCTAGGTGTCTTCTCCTTGTATTTGTTCCTATACTAATAACGTCAGAAACATTTACTGAAATGTTTCACAGGTTTGTGTGTAGCTGCTTCCTCACAGAGTTAACCCATGGGGTGTAGTAGTTGGTACCTATGTACGCCCGGCTTGGTTGCTAAGCACACCAAATCCACTCCTGTGCGTCCTCCTGGGCAGCGGAGTAAACTTAATGAAATCCCACTACTGACTCACACATTCCATTACATGAGGAGGATTTCTACAGCACTGACTAATAATAACCACCGTTATGTCTGGAGAACACATTCACACTGGTAGTTAAACTACACCTCTGGTACTGTAAGCAAAAAAAATAATGTCTTCATAACAGGGTATTTCAGTTCACACACTGGCACGCACACACGCGCACACACGCACACACACACACACACACACACACACACACACACACACACACACACACACACACACACACACACACACACACACACACACACACACACACACACACACACACACACACACACACACACACACCACAAGGTCATCTAGCACAACACCACCTTGTTTCCTAATCCTGCTTTACGTGTCAGCACAACACAGACACACACGCGCACACGCACACACACACACACACACACACACACACACAGCTACACAGTAGCTTGTGTTCCGAGACTCCAAAGTATTGGCATGAAGCAAATTAAAGGGCCTCCACTATGAATTTTAAAAACAAGTTTTTACCATCCCCAGTCTAATTTTACATGCCAAAAAGTTGTTTTCTGTTCATCAGACGGGGGGTTAATTTGTGCCGGAGCATGCCGGACGGAGGGCCGTTTCAGCATGGCCCACTTGTGCTCCAGGAGCTGTCACTGGCGCTCCCTCGCCCGCAGAGGCCGATCCGGGAGATGTGATTGGCGATCTGGCTTCGTTCATTTCGGTTGTTGCTATAGGATTCCCGTACAGACACAGTATAGTAACTCGACACCAATCATATTTCATACTAACAGTGGAACTCCCACTCTATTGGCTGAGATGTTTTTTATAATAGTATGAATCTAGAGTTGCAATACCCTCCATTGACACTCCATTAACAAAAAATAATAATCTGCGACCTGCTAGTATTATACAATTCTAAACTCACCAACATTGCAGATGATGGAAAGACTGAATTATCCTCTATCTGCAAAGTGTTTGTTTGATGAGCCACTCAGCACTTCTATTTACTGTCAGTAATAGCCTGGCTCAGCCCTGAATCAGCACCTTAAAGGTAGGGTAAGTGATTTGAAATTCATCGTGTAGTACCAGCCTGTTGGAAATCCAATCCCTGCACCTGATTGGCCAACAGCCCTGTCAATCACTTCGACCACAACGTTGTCTAGGCGTCTAAGGGTTGACACTAAGGTCTCGGAGACACTTGCCCATCGGGCATTCTACTTGCCCTCAGCTCATAGTCACTTGCCCCCCAAAAATATGTTGTAAATTTTGTAGATGTAACTCTTGAGAATGCAAAAATGAAACCAAATGGACCCTTGCGGGTCCATTTGGTTTCATTTTTACACTCTCAAGAGTTAAAATTCATCATCTTAATTAACCCAGGTCTACACAACTAGAGAATGTAGAAGATTAATGGTCATTTTGATATGCCTGTTTTGTTTCCCAAATCCAGCCTGGAATTGTGGACAGCTAGAAAGCAGGAAAGACACAGAGGCAGAGTGCAATGACTGCCTTCAAGACAAATTTATCTTGTGTTGTGTTATAGTGCACTAAGTTGCACACTTGCCCCATCGGGCGACCAAGTAGCAGTCTTCACTTGCCCCACCATTTTTTTTACTTGCCCCGGGCAAGCGGGCAAGTGTTAGTGTCAAGCCCTGTCTAGGGGTCTTAGGGGTTCATATGAGCCAATCACCGTTACGTTAAGACACTTTGATAACGCCCATCCCAGAAACTGCTGTGGTAGAGAGGGACTTCAGTCTGAATAATGAAGTGAAACGAAATGATAATTCAGACTGAGGTCAGGCTATGTCAGTAAATCAAAGTGCTGGACTTTGGAGGCATTCGTTTGTAATGACGGATCTGGCTGCTGCCTCCTGCATTATGTGCAAATTCTAAACAGGTGGTACACAGGGACGTTCAGACTCCAGTACTTAGAAAAATAATCACCTGCAGAGACTTTATTGACAGAAAGTACCTCATAACATGTCTACAGTGGAGCTTTATCAAACAAACGCTTTGCAGATGGAAAGAGGGTAATTCAACCTTTCCATACAGCTGTAATGTTGGTGAGTTTAACATCATTTAATACAAGCAGATCGCAGATGGATTTTTATTTGTTATTAGGGAACCAATGGAGGGTATTGCAACTCTAGATTCATCTCATTATAAAGAAAAAAATCTAGTGTTGCATTGCGGCTATACCTAACCTGACTCAGTGTACACACACAGGGCTTGAAACTAATACTTGCCCGCTTGCCCGGGGCAAGTAAAAAAAAAATGGTCGGGCAAGGGAAGACTGCTACCTGGTTGCCCGATTGGGCAAGTGTGTGACTTAGTTCGTTATAACACAACACGAGATGTATTTGTCTTGAAGGTGGTCATTACGCTCTGCCTCTGCGTCTTTCCCGGCTTTCCAGCCATTTCTCTCCCAGGTCCATTTGGTTCCAAAGTGTCATTTTGTTGGCGTCACAGACCCCTGAGTCCGTGACCACTGAGGAAACCACTGATTTACACTGATTTACAAGTTGAATATTTACTGTAGCTGATTGTGACTTAAAACAGTCTTCAACTGCGAAAGGAAGACTGTTTATAGCAGTAGAAAGTAAACTTAAATGCAAAATTTATGATATATATTTTGGGGGGCAAGTAGAACCTGCCCCCTCTTATTGTGTCAGCCCCTGACACACGTGCACGGCATACACAGTAAGCATGTGAGGCGAGCACACACACACACACACACACACACACACACACACACACACACACACACACACACACACACACACACACACACACTCACACACACACACACACACACAAAATAAGTATGACCTGACAGCCAGCAGTGTTGTAATGGAGGTTATCTTTACTTAGGAAAAGGAACCTCGCCCTCCCCTACATCACTATGGAAAAAAGGAAGGAAAATCCTGTGCTGTTCCTTCAACGCCTAGTATACAAATGGAACCAAATTCACCCTTTAGGGTTCATTTGGTTCCATTTGTATAGCGTCAGACGTTGAATGAACGCTGTGTGCTCCTGTGGGACTGTAGCATTGCATCAACACTGCTGATTAGATAGCATATCAGACTACCGCAAGGTTGCCGGTTCGAACTGTGTTGAATGTCGATGTGTCCCCGAGCAAGGCAGTGAAGCCCTAATTGCTCCTGATGTGCTGGTCGATGGCTTGCATGGTTTCTGTGGATTGTGATCCACAATCTACATCAGTGGTTATCAACCAGTGGTCCGGGGACCACCAGTGGCCCTGGTATGAAAAAGTTTGATAACTCCCTGATCTACGTGAAGCACCATGGATGAACGCAATATATTAGGGGGGTTGCCGCTGTACGAGTTGACTATATCTTTTCTTCACAATGAGTCTTGAGAAACGGAGGTCATCTTATAAGCGTCTTATATTCGGGACAATGCCGTACTATCAATCATAGCTGTGTTTTAGATAGACTGACCAGCGCTATCATAGAAGTGTATTATTTGCATGTGTATGATACCAAAATAAAAGTCAGACTCACTCCATACACAACACTTATGACAGACATTCTGGGTTGGCCTTCATGTGAACTGATGATTTAACAGTTAAAGGAAAATTCCACTCATTTTAAAGATTTCACCGTGTCATTAATAATATACCTTAGAGCAAGGGTGCCCATACTTTTTAGACTTGAGAGCTACTTTCAAAATGAGCGGCTCTACACGTCAATAAAGTGATTACCCCATTAGTGAAAATCCATTTCAGGCCGCCTAAAAGTGGTAGATTTTAAATAGTGTTGATGGTGTTACTTAGTGTCATACAGGGTTTAAGAATAATGCACTTAAAACTAAAAATAAAGGGGGAGAATTGGAAGGGTTTTCGTGTATATGCTACTACTGACATTTGAAAACAAAGTATTTGGGGTTTGAATTGACAGTTATATACTTTAGAGCAGTGGTTTTCAACAGTTGGCATGGTCCCTGGAATCAAAAAGGTTGAAAACCCCTGGTTTAGAGGACTGTCATGTGATCTACCTGCACAGCCTGTGTGATCTACTGGTAGATCACCATCTACCTTTTGGGCAGCCCTGTCTTAGAGAGCTGTTGTGTGGAAATAAGACCTCCAGTCCAGGGAAGCACAGAATAGTGTTATTACTACAGCTCTAAGGTGTATTAATTACATCAGTGGTTTTCAACCTTTTTCATCTCAGGGACCACCATTTATTCAGGATTTGAGCCACGGACCACGATTTGAGGATATTTTAGCCCCACAGACCCCAAATGTAAAGACTTATTTTGCTTTTGTCCACAATTCCAGGCTGGATTTGGGAAACAAAACAAGCAAAAGATACATTCCAAAATGGCTAGTTCAGATGATGAATATTTTAACTCTTGAGAGTGTAAAAATGAAACCAAATGGACCCGCAAGGGTCCATTTGGTTTCATTTTTACATTCTCAAGAGTTACATCTGGTTAACCAACTTAGCTGGGGACCACCTGGAAGCCTCTCAGGGACCACTGGTGGTCCCCGGACCACCTGTTGAAAACCCCTGAACTACATGGTACAATGTTTAAAATAATGATCATGCTCAGTGTGTGACAGCAGTAGTCTGACAGCTGTTTGTAGCTCCATGTGTGTCTGAAGTTTAACATCAGAATAAATAGTTACTCTGATGTTGTAATAGAAGAATAGAATACCAATAACTCAATAACACTAGATGAACACACTACAGGTTTCATACTGGTAGGTAAGAGGCAGTGATCCAACAATGTTTTAAAGGAACTTTAACTGCTGTGGAACCACTGCCAACTAGTAGGCTTAGGCTAACTACCATTTGGAATTGGAATTGGAAATCAGACCACTTTTTATATATGAGAGAGAGAGAGAGAGAGAGAGAGAGAGAGAGAGAGAGAGAGAGAGAGAGAGAGAGAGAGAGAGAGAGAGAGAGAGAGAGAGGATGCCTGAAGTCTGTCAGATATTCTTCTTTTAAATGTTCCAGCACACACACACACACACACACACACACACACACACACACACACACACACACACACACACACACACACACACACACACACACTTTCCAGGCCCAGTAAAGACACTCACTCAGAACCAAATCACTACAAGCAACAACTACTTCTACTTCTGGAGCCTTCAGTTCCAACTCCACCACTACGGCTTGCTCAGCTCAGCCCTCTGGGCGTTAATGTTCCAAACACAGTTAAAAACCCTCACGCTGTCCCTTTTTTACGGTTCCTCCCCCTCCTGTAAAGTAGTTATAAGTTAGGTGGGGGAAAAAGGTTCACTTCTCTTACCTGGTAAGACGTTCTTCGTCCCCCTGGAGAGTGTTAATCCCGTAGTATAAATATAAATAAATGTTTTTTTAGTGTGTCTCGGCAGCGGTACCGACACACATCCACTTCCACTGACTGACTGGCCGAGGCAGCGCCGTACAGTCAGAGTTGCACAGAGAAGAGCTGCTGTGGCGACATCGAGGGGTCAGAAAACCAGCCCTGGGTCACGTGGCTCTCGTGCGCAGCGCGAGCCCATAGACTGCGGTGTCCCCCTTTTCTACGCAGAAGAGCCTACCGTTGGAGTGGGCCCCGTGAAAGTGAACGGAGTTGTCGTCGCATCTCTGTCTCTACTCTTATCTGTGGCTCTGGCTGGGGAGGGGAGGAGGTGAGGGGAGGCGCGCCTGTATGACGTCACATCCTCACTCACACGCACGAAAAAAAAGGAAACTTTTTTTTTTACTTTTAACCCAGAGCCCTCTAGTGTCAGAGTAGCGACATTGAGGGGCCAGAAACTCAGCTGCAGCCTGTTCATGTAGCCTGAATAGATGGGGACAACTGGAGTTGGAAATACAATGTTTTAAACCAGGCCGACGCAAATAACAGCTATTTTAGAGCTGTGGTTTTCAACCAGTGGTCAGGGGACCACCATGGTCCTTGAGATGGTTCCAGAAGGTCTCCCGAGCTAAGTTGGTTAACCAGAGATGAAAAGTTGGTTAACCAGATGTAACTCTTGAGAGCGTAAAAATGAAACCAAATTGACCCTTGCGGTTGCATTTGGTTTCATGTTTACACTCTCAAGAGTTAAAATAGAACTAGCCCAAGTCTACTCAACTTTGTAGATGATTAATGGTCAATTTGATCTATAGGCTATGTTTGACGGTTTCTTTTCCCAAATCCATATTGTGGACAAAAGCAAAATAAATCTTTAGTTTTGAGGACTGTGGGGCTAAAATGTCCTCAAATTGTGGTCCGTGGCTAAAATGCTGAATAAATAGTGGTATCAAAAAGTAAATAAATAAAGTCTCTGTAATGTTTATGTTGTACTACAAAACGATGTCTGACTGTTGTGACAACTTTTCGGACTATAAAAAATACACTGGGGGTAGTAAAAAAAAAAACGCCAAGAAACTTGAAGAGTAAGAGCAATAACTACTTTACTTCTAACTACTTTAGACGCCATTGTTTTGTTGAATGGGTCTGACACATTAGAACACTTTGCCCTATATTGTGAAATCTGGCCCTCAAACACACAAAGGTTCAATAGCCTAAACACAAAAATAGTCTTAGGCTACTCTGTGTGGTAACTGTAGATCAATCTCCAAGTACAAAGTATAGAACATACCTGGGCATTATCCGGCCCAGGGGCCAAATGTGGCCCTTTGGCTGACTCTGACCGGCCCGGGGACCACCAGTGGTCCTTGAGAGAGTTCCAGTTTAATATGGAAAGTTGGTTAACCAGATGTAGCCTACTGTAACTCTTTAAGAGTGTAAAAATGAAACCAAATGGACCCGCAAGGGTCCATTTGGTTTCATTTTTACACTCTTTGTAAAACACTCTTTCATTTTTACACTCTCAAGAGTTAAAATATTCATCATCTGAATTAGCCACAAGTCTACACAACTGGAGAAGATTAATGGTCATTTTGATCAGTTTGCCTGTTTTTGTTTTTGAAATCCAGCCTGGAATTGTGTTCAAAAGCAAAAAAAAAAAAAATCTTTAGTTATGGGGTCTGAGAGGCTAAAATGTCACCAAATGGTGGTTCTCTGTGGCTTAAATTCTGAATAAATAGAGGACCCTGGCGTCAAAATGGTTTGTCTTACTCTTACTTTTATCTTGAAATTAAGTTAATATTACGCAGACTTTAGTTCAGCCTTGAGTGGCCCTTCACAATAATTTATATGTATCTCATTTTGGCCCCTTGGGAAAAATAATTGCCCCGCCCTGGTATAGAAAGACTACACTGGGGCACGGCTGAGTCTGTCTGGTAATCTTAAACACATACAGATTATTATGCTGGTGTGGAGCCCCCAAAGGTGACCTTCACTAAGTAAGGAAAGAACAGGTCTTAATGCCATTCCATAGGAGTATAGACTGGAGCAGGGCCGGATCTAGAGAGAGAGGCACTTGGGGGGCACAGCCCACCCAAATGTGCATCCTGCCCACCATCAGTGGTCCGGGGACCGCCTGTGGTTGAGAGAGGTCCAGGTGGTCCCCAGCTAAACGGTGGACAGTTGGTTAACCAGTCGTAACTCATTGAGAACGTAAACATTAAACCAAATGGTCCATTTGGTTTCATTTTACCCAACATTAGAACACCCAGTGATTATAGAAACGTGGCAGACATGACTGGACTGTAGTTTCCTCTACATTCTCTGTATCGTTTGGCAGTGTGTGTAATCTGTCCACGCAAATATAACATTCATATCGCATTCCTCAAGGGTCCGTTCTTGGCCTTTTACAGTTCCTTATCAACGATATGTTTTAAAACTGCGTTGGGTCACGTTATCTCTATAAGCCTCAGCACTCACACAGGCTTTTATTTTCTTTCACATTCGCCTCAGAAATGAACGCCTGGAGATACGTGTTGGAAAATCTGACATAAATGCCATCTCCTCTTACTTTGTTAAAGGGTAAGAACACTTTTGTTGAGTTTTTTTGTGTGTAGTTACCTTGCCATGATATAATTCCAAATGTGGACAAGATATTATAAATAATTAATAAAACATGTTCCAGTGATTGTAAATTGATAATACAAAACCTGCTCTTCACTCACTTACATTGTACACTAAAACAGCTCTTAATTTAAATTCACACTTTTAGTACAAAAACAAACACAAAGTTGATTCAGACACTAAAGAGCATCACCATAACTCATGTGTTTTTATTTTTTTCATAAAAAGGTTAACTTAAAGAAGTGAATATATTTAATTAGGTATAACATCTCCATATATTCAGTCCCTTAAAAGGTCCGTAAATATGACAGCCAAGAGCTGTCACATGGTTTTAAGTTAACTACTTGCAATAAATAATAGTAATGTTGGTTGGTCTGTCTATCCAACACTTCACTACCAAACCGGATGATTCAAAAAGCACTGCGTGATGTCCATGTGCAGTTCACTGTGAAGCTTACTGTAGGCCTATACAGTATATGTATTTATTTTGTCCCTGTCTCTGATCCCAGACCCTAAAAGACTTATGCTTTACATAGTCCAGTTTGAGTTAAAGCCCTAGATTTTCGTCAAAGCTAACAGGGCCAGATTTAGCCAGCCCTACTAGTTTGGGCTGGAAGAATGGCCGGGTGGGCAACTCCAAAGTTTTTCATATGAAGCATTGGTTTTCAATCTTTTGGACACCAGGGCCCACTATTTTTTCGGCATTTGAGCCACGGACCACTATTTGATGACATTTTAGCCCCACGGACCCCAAAACTAAAGATTTACTTTGCTTTTGTCCACAATTCCAGGCTGGATTTGCGGAAACAAAACAGTCCAACATACAGATCAAAATGACCATTAATCTTCTACATTCTCTAGTTGTGTAGACTTGGGGCTAATTCAGATAATGAATATTTTAACTCTTGAGAGCGTAAACATGAAACCAAATGGACCCGCAAGGGTCCATTTGGTTTCATGTTTACGCTCTCAAAGAGTTGCATCTGGTTATCCAACTTTACACCATTTAGCTGGGGACCACTTGGAACCCTTTCAAGGACCACTTGTTGAAAACCACTGATATTACCTTTCATTGGGTGGGCAGGATGCACATTTGGATGGGCTCTGCCCACCCCTGCTACCCTCTAGATCCGGCCCTGACCGCTAAACCCCTTATCCCTTAACTTCTTTGCTTTTTTTTTACCATTAAAAAAAAAAAAAAAAAAAAAAAAAAAAACATTTTTCAAGAGTTAGAATGGTCAGTCTAAAAGCTCATAACATGCCAATAGATTGGCACATTGAACTATTCCAAAAATGTTTTTTTCAAAATAGTTAAAAAAAAAAGAGAGAGCCAGCGAAATCCAAAAGCGACCTCGCCCGCGGGCGCCCGGTTTCAAAAGCGGGCGCCCGCTTTCACAAAAACGGGCGCCCGCTTTCACAAAAACGGGCGCCCGTTTCACAAAAACGGGCGCCCGTTTTCAAAAGCGGGCGCCCGTTTTCACAAACTAGGCTATGCCTAAACCTAACTCTAACCCTAAACTTAACCTCAGTAAACCTATGCCTAAACCTAACCTAACCCTAACCATAACCTTTTGAAAAGGCCGCCCGTTTGTGAAAACGGGCGCCCGCTTTTGAAAACGGGCGCCCGTTTTCAAAAGCGGGCGCCCGGTTTCACAAAAACGGGCGCCCGTTTTTGTGAAAGCGGGCGCCCGCTTTTGAAACCGGGCGCCCGCGGGCGAGGTCGCTTTTGGATTTCGCCCCTGCTGAAAAAAGATTAATAAGTTAGAGATTAGTGGTTTACGTGTGACAAAAATGGAGCCCAAAAGGTTTTTAACTGCATTGTCGTTGTTTTCAGAGTTAGAAAACTACAAACGGTGAAACTCTTTTTCAGATCATCCTGGACTATGTATGGACCTTAAAGGGACTCTACCATGAATTTAACATTTAACAAGATAGTTGGTGTAGTTTCACACCCCAAAAGGTTAAACATTCAGACCTATGATGAAATATGTGTAATTTTCAGTGTCTGAATGGAGACTCGTGAATGGACACTTTCAGATTCTCCTGTTTAGTGATGCCACCAAAAATACCAATTTTAATAGTCCCACTTTGCCTTCCCCCTTTAAGTCATTAAAGAACAATGAGGTGGGCGAGGGGAAGCAGTGAGGAGAGAGGGGGCTGTTTTTTTGTGGATATTTCTGGTACTGCAGGCTAAAAAAGGTATTAAAAAGGCAACATTTATATGATACATTTGATTTTTTAAATTCATGGTGGACCCCCTTTAACCCTAAGCTGCACGCGGAAGGAATGTCAGAGCCGCGGGTGAGTCTTAACCCGCCACGCATGTCAAACTAACTGTACTGTATGCTGCTCTATCATCCGTAGGTTTTCGTCAGCTTTGCGCCTTGCAGTGGTTACAACACAGCACAGTCTCTGGTGCTTTACTTTATGAAACAGCACAGTCTCTGGAACTGTACTTTATGGAACAGAACAGTGTCTGGAGTTGTACCTTATGAAACAGCACAGTCTCTGGAACTGTACTTTATGGAACAGCACAGTCTCTGGAGTTGTACATTATGGAACAGCACAGTCTCTGGAGTTGTACATTATGGAACAGCACAGTCTCTGGAGCTGCCAGTGGGGATTCTAGACCCGCAGTATTGTTGGACAAACAAGGTAGACTCCAGAAACACTGAATAACTTCTTTAAATAATCAACCAACTTACAGAGAATCAAAACAACAAAGTGCAGTTAAAGTTCTAGCATTACAATCAATACGCCTGAAAACATCCCAGGAATTGCTTCCAGAATAATAAATACTGTATATAAAACGAAAAAAAGATAAACTCTATTATGTGGTTATGTACAGTACATTAAATTGTCTAATTCTATAATGATTGAATTATTTTCCTTAAATTCTAATTCTCTGTATCCATTCCAGTGCTGTTATTATCATAATTAGTTTTTCAACTCAATCACCCAACACACACGCTCTTTCTTTCACACAATTAAACATTTCTACAGCTATATATATTCATAGCTGCAGGTTTAAGCCTTCCTCACAGAATGCTACAGCAGCCTCAGTCTGTAATAATCATGCATAGTTAACTTTCATTCAAGTTCTCCTCAACCCTTCCCCACACTGGGTGAGACCTAAATACGCTTTAGAGTTTATCGGCGGAACGGGAACTTAACGTCACACGGTACGGCTGCATTTACAGTCCCCAGCGAAACAAACCTTTTCGGCCTTCACTAGTATTTAACCGTTTTTTTGTTTTTTTTGGTGTCATTTCGTTCCTGGAGTCCATGATTTAGTAGGTTCTCTACCAAACGCTGTGTGCATCCCATGGTACAACAGTGAGTTGCTGCCAGCGCAAAGGGAGAAAGGAAATGTTTCCGTGGGGGAATACATTCCCGGGGGAAGCACCGCATCGTGTCGCCCGTGATTGGCTGAAAAAATGGCAACCTCCGGTGGAAGTCCCGCCTTTTGATAGACTCTCTGCCTTAGGTCCATAGAGTAATAAAATATAGAGGCGTAACTGGAGCGATTGCCCCGTCCCCTTGCCGTTCATTTCAATACAAGTTGCTCAGTGGCTTTTTGAAGCACCCGGAAGAACGCCAGAAGTAGCGCTTCCGTATTTGGGCAGAAAAATTTGGTGCCCAAATGCGGAAGTGTTTTCTCCATGAACGCGCACATGAACGAGCGTCCAATGTTAAACTCCAGGAGCACGGGGTTTCCAAGTCATGAATCCACGGGCTCACCTGCAGTTCACACTACAACCACTAGGGCCAGCCGCTTCAACATTGGAGTGGCTCTCTGGGGATGTGCTTAGGTCAAGTCCAGGCCTTTCCTCTTCGCAGCGCAGATGAGGCAACCATGGAGATTCAGGCTAAAACGTCCCACGGTTTTATTTTTGCTATTGTTTATTTTTTTTTGTTTTATTATTTCACTCACTAAATCAACTCCATTCAGCGTCAAAGAGCTATCACCACCTTTTCTCCTTTTTTTCCTCTCATCTCAGTAGGTAGTCAGTATATCGTCATGCGTTCAGTCCGTGGTTCGTTTGGGTCCATTTGGTTCCAGTCCACAGTGTGTCTTACTGTCCCATAGGTGGGGTGGGGGAGGTTCTATCCTACAGATAAAAAGGTCTGTGGTGATGACCGGACCCCTCTCCTGTTCATTTCCCTGTAATCTGCCCCTGCAGAAAACCCCGGGGACCACCACCACCAGCCCCCCCCTCACCGTGGCTGTGACCTACACTTCCAGGCTTGTGGCATTCACTTCCAGGTGGCGGGGGCGGGGCGAGCGGGTCCTCCTCCTCCTCCGCTGCCTCCCGGACCCCCTCTGGTGCCCTTTGACCCCAGCGACTGCCCCGAGCGGCTGCGCAGGTCCCGCTCCGCGCTGTCGCTCAGCGCCTGCTCCTCGTCGTACCTGAGGGACCACACAGGAGGAGGTGATGGAAGAATGACAGACAGGGAGAAGAGATGATGAGCGAAAACACAGAGATTATATTATATAATCACACACAGGAACCGTGTTGGGCAGTAACTAATTTTAGATTGCATATTACTGTAATATTATTACTTTTGCTCCAAAAAGTAAAGTAACGAGATTACTCTGCAAAAATGGGTAATAAGTAACGCATTACTTTGCAAGTAACGGCAAGTTACTTTTTAAAATGAGCTTGTTGTTGTATGCAAAGAATAGAACAGATTTACAAGCTATCGACAGGTACTGTAACAACAGAGATGTACACTAGATTGTAGATCCAGTCCACACACTGCATCCTGCGCACAGTTATGTACACTACAAATCACTTGCTGCTTTATTTTGTATTTATTTTTAAATACAAGACCTCAACTGTCTTTGAAAACAATTGTGAAAAAGTTTAAAAAGTCAAAGAGGCAAAGAGACTATTATTATTCCAATAAATTGGATTCAGTTCTAAAAAGAGCTCGCTAAACAGATTATGTTGTACATCTCCATTTTTTCAAATGTAGGAGTTGAGAACTTGGGAATCTGCTGTATTATTTCTGCAGAATTGTTCCTCGACCTCTGAGCCTTGGGATGATCTTTGCACCGGCTATCTGGTCTCTCGGCAACCTTTCCATCTCCCAAGTCCCCATGCCTGTTTATTAGGCAGCCTGCCCAAAAAACATGAATAATGACCAGGGCCGGATCTAGGCATAGGCGTTTAAATCATAGATATACAGTATATATACAGTATAAGAAAGTTAGATGGCCCGCCCCACACTGCTGGCCAATGGGGAGTGACGTCCATCTTACAGTGGTATAACATTGTGTCTATGAGCTTTAAAAACTTTTTTTAAATGACAACGCTTATTTTTGAACCGATATTCAAACTGATAGGTTTGTTGTACATGTCAGAGATGCTCATACATACAGTATGAGCATTTATGACTTTTTTAGAAAAAATAATACAATTAATCAAATAATACTGTGTTGAAGTACCCTCGTAAGATGGCCGCTGGTGAACGTCAGAGACTCCACCTCCAGACCTCTAGCCTTTATATATATATCTATAGGTTCAATGGCCTGACTGCCCCACCAAACATGATGGCATGCAAAAAGGTTGTATTCCTAGTTTCCTACTGGGTCGTGTATATTATTTCTGGTTATAACAGGGCAAATACAGAAATCTAATTTATAAAGGGTTACTCCAGGTGGGTATTATGCGTTTTTACATGATACAGTATTTCATGTAAAACTGCAAATCAGCTCCATTGGAATCCTTCACCCCAAACATGTAGATGTAACCACAGCAATCTGGACTTTAGGTCACATCTAGGAGGCGAGATACTGAGACATTTGAAAGTAGCCGTTTTTTAAACAACCTCGGAAAAGAAACAACACAATGGTACCAACATTTTCCGAATCGTTAGATAGGCCAGTTAGTTTTCTATGTAGCGAAGATTCTGACCTTCAAATGTACATCATTGTTGTCTTGACTGTATTGCTGTATGAGCGCTTTGCTTTGGCTTATAAACGTAAACCTATTTACATAATTGTAGACGTAACGCTTCAGTCTATTCCCTTTTACCCCCCATGAAATGAACAAATTGATATGAGCTAAGAATGTTTAATCTGTGTACTGAACGCGTTTTGCTGAAAAATGCAGAAAAATAAAAAAAAAAAAAAAAACATCAGAAACTAGAATTGATCAGGACACAATGGGCTAATAAAGCCCTTTGGATTGAATTGAGTTTAGTTGAATCGAGTGTTTAGTTAGCTATTCGGTATTTTACGGTAGTTATCAGTTTCAGTAAAACAACAGTCAGAAGCAAGAAGTAAACCCTCTCCAGATCCAACCATGTGTCACACTAGAGA
Organism: Benthosema pterotum; assembly: GCA_039105355.1. NCBI lineage: Eukaryota > Metazoa > Chordata > Actinopteri > Myctophiformes > Myctophidae > Benthosema > Benthosema pterotum. Next base: position 7,293,323 of record CM076987.1, read on the forward strand.
TCAACCAAGTTCCACATGAGGAAACTGCATCACACTAACATTTGATTAGACAACCGTTATCATCATCCTCACTGTTTAATCAATTAAGTAACTGTTACTTAAGTAATCAATTATTAAGTAACTAATCAAACAACATTGATTATCTTTGCCAGTACCAGTATCTTCAGTGCAGAATAAAGTGTACGTACGTAAAACATTTTTAAAAAAGAAAGAAAAAATAATAAGTAAAAATAAAGTTGATCATATGATCACGTTGTCATGAACAACAACAGAGATGTTTCATTACCACATGATAACTTTCACTGTGTTTAGCCAAGAGGTTTTGCTTAAGCAGTTTTTTGAAATGCAAAAAAACTGCTCACACTTTTACTGTGCTATACTTCCTCTTGCGTTCCTCTGTGCATGTGTGTGTGTGTGTGTGTGTGTGTGTGTGTGTGTGTGTGTGTGTGTGTGTGTGTGTGTGTGTGTGTGTGTGTGTGTGTGTGTGTGTGTGCGTGCGTGCGTGTGACTCCAGTGGAAATGAGTCATAATAAGCAGTGTGACTGATATGCTGAGGTTGCTGGTTCTAATCCGTCTTGAAGGAGTTGCTTGCGGCGCATGTTTTATGGTTTATGATGCAAGACATGAAAGCGTGACGTCTACAGTAAACTTGGAAGATATTAAGGAGGGTGAAATAATTTTGCTGTTTTGCAGGCGCGTCTGGTATCCTATCGGTCACAACAGGTATCCTATCGGTTGCAAAATGATTTGGCTGTCTCTCCATTCACAAGGTATGGTGCCAAAAAAAAACATACGAAAAAACACTTTGACCAGATTCAAATGGAACTCGCACCACACATAGAAGTCAACAACAGTATCAGAAGGTTCAGCCCCATCCAACTGGGAATGGCAATTAACTGGAGTTGAAAATAAATTGTTTTCAACGACGGCAAGGCAAATAAGAGTTGTTTTAAACTGTTAAACTGAAACTTATCGTACAGTAACAACTCCAGTCTCTGTAAGGTTTAAGCTGTAGGCTGTTACCACTATTACTACAGTACAAAACAATCTAAAATAAAGGGATTAATAATCATTAAGGCTGAGGCGGTTGCCCGAGTCTCTGTAACATTTATGCTGTATCATTAGGCTACTACAAAACTACAAAATGATCTAAAACAGTGGTTTCCAACCATTTTACATACCAGGGCCCACTATTTATTCCAAATTTGAGCCACCACAGGCCACCATTTTAGCACCACAGACATCAAAACTAAAGATTTATTTTGCTTTTGTCCACAATTCCAGGCTGGATTTGAGAAAAAAAAAACAGTCAAACATACAGATCAAAATGACCATTAACCTTCTACATTCTCTAGTTGTGTAGACTTGGGCTAATTCACATGATGAATATTTTAACTCTTGAGAGTGTAAACATGAAACCAAATGGACCCGCAAGGGTCCATTTGGTTTCGTGTTTACACTCTCAAAGAGTTACATCTGGTTAACCAACTGCCCATCATTTAGTCGGGGACCACCTGGAACCCTCTCAGGGACCAGTTGAAAACTACCAACCTAAAATAAAGGGATTTATAATGATTTAAGCTCAATAGAAGTCTATGTACAGTAGAAGAGCCTCCATTGGACTGACCCCATGAAGTGAACAGAGTTTGCGCAACTCTAAGGCTCTGGTCTGAGTTGGATCTGATCCGAGCCTTCCTGTTACCTTCTGAACTATGAAAAAAACAAACTTGTTCAGAGGTTAGACCAGACCCTAAGATATAACCTTGTCCTCCTGGATAGCAATATACATATTACACAAGCATTAAGCCGTTATTTCTGCTACGGTTCCAAACACAGGGTTATGTAATCCGCCAAACTAATACTCTCTGGTATGTTGCTCTAAATGGAAATTTAGATGAAGAGATTTGGTGTGGACAAACATAGAGCCCTGAGGGACCCCTAGATCTGAAAGGCAGTCAGTCGATTGGCCGGTTCAGGTGATGACGTCAGTGAGTGTTTTTAGGGTGTTTTCACACTAACTCAAGGGATTTGGTAGTTGGGCTAGGGTTAGGTTTAGGGTAGCCTCGACACCCAGGCTTTCATTTTCGTTCGCCTTGCGCGAAAACGGAAAGCCTGGACTAACGCACGTTGGAAAGTGGCCTTCAAGTGGGAGTGAACCTTCCGGGTGGGCGGCACTCTAAATGATGTGACGTAGAACAGCAGTGGACGGGTGCGGGAGGGGCCGGGGATGACGACACGTTAGTGGGATCAAATCAGAGCGCAGCACTTCCGCCGTGTGGATCCCACGACACCCCCGCCCCCCAAGGCCAAAATCATTGAGGGCTAGACCAGGCTAGGTTTAGGGTGTTTTTCCACTAACTCACGGGACTTGGTAGTTGGGCTAGGGCAGGGATGTCCAAATCAAATACAAGGTGGGCCAAAATAGAACAATTGGTACAAGTTGACTGTGTTTAAACACACAGAGCACCGTTTTACGAGGACGTCCCAGAAAAACAGCAAGAGTAAGTTTCTTTCAAAAATCACCAATCCATTTATGGCAAGTGCAAGGATGTAAACTGCATGTATTAAACACGGATGGCATTAAAGTTCAGTAGCTACTGCTTTAACTAACTCACGTTTGTGTTAGGGTTAGGTTTAGGGCAGGGGTGGGCAATTATTTTTTCCCAAGGGGCCAAATGAGATACATAAAATATTGTGGAGGGCCAAGGCTAAAGGCTGAACTAAAGTAATATTAATTTAATGTCAAGAGAAAAGTAAGAGTAAGACCAATCATTTTGACACCAGGGTCCACTATTTATTCAGTATTTGAGCCACGGACCACCATTTGATGACATTTCAGCCGCACAGATCCCAAAACTTTCTTCAAGATTTCTTTTGTTTTTGTCCACAATTCCAGGCTGGATTTGGGAAACAAAACAGGATAACAAAAATGACCGTTCTCTTACATTCTCTGATTGAGTGTGTAGACTTTGGGCTAATTCAGATGATGAATATTTTAACTCTTGAGGGTGTAAAAATGAAACCAAATGGACCCGCAAGGGTCCATTTGGTTTCATTTATACGCTCTCAAAGAGTTACATCTGGTTAACCAACTTTCCATATTTAACCTGGAACTCTCTCAAGGACCACTGGTGGTCCCCGGGCCGGTCAGAGTCAGCCAAGGGGCCGCATTTGGCCACCGGGCCGCATAATGCCCAGGTATGATTTAGGGTGTTTATCAGTAACTCACAGCACTGTGTAGTTCCCCTGGGCCTCTCGCGGGGGGCTGCGGTTCCAGCGGCAGTCTGGGATGTCTCCGTTGGGCGTGACGATGTTCAGCGTGTCGTTGATCAGGTTGTACTTCAGGATGCGATCGTTGGCCGTGCTGGAGGTCAGAGACGGAGACGCGTTGACCTGAGGACGCACGCACGTACACACAGACATGCACACGCACGCACACACACACGCACGCACACACACACGCACACGCACACACATACGCACGCACGCACGCACGCGCACGCACACACACACGCGCACACACACACACACGCGCACACGCGCGCACACACACACACACACACACACACACGCACACGCACGCAAACACAAGCACACAAAGTATAATTTATTGTGTTTGTAAATGCTTTTTTTTTTCTTGTTAAATAAACAACACACACAAGGGGCTCCATTTTCATCACGCGCTAAACCTCTTATCCCTATTTTTTTTTAATTACTATTTTAAAAAACATTTTGGAATAGTTCAACGTACGAGTATATTGACACATTGGGAGCTTGTAGACTGGCCATTTTAACTATTGCAAAAAATGTTTTTTAGTAGTTTAAAAAGCAAAGAGGATAAGAGTTAATGGGTGAGTGGTGACAAAAATCTAGGCGTAGGGCACCCATGTAGTTTTATTTTTAAAATTACAACATAACAGCCCACTCTCCTACAAACACCATATTACGTGTGCATGTGTGTGCGTGTGTGCGTGTGTGTGTGTGTGTTGTGAGTCTTTGCAAAATAAATCACCTCAATAAGCCATGGCTTCAGCTTGTCATCAATGATGATGTCGTATCCATAGCACTCAAAACAATGTTTATCGTTGTTCATCACCGGCTGTGAGAGAGAGAGAGAGAGAGAGAGAGAGAGAGAGAGAGAGAGAGAGAGAGAGAGAGAGAGAGAGAGAGAGAGAGAGAGAGAGAGAGAAAGAGGTGGATGTGAACATCGCCAGCTCCATTTTAACGGCCCTGATACACTAGCAATATTTTGATCAATATCAACTAACAAGGTAATCATCAACAGGCAACATGATGAGACACATGGCAACAGGCAACACCTCCCATTAAAGTGGAATTACACCCATTGTCATTTTTTCCCTGAGAGTGTACAAATGTGAACCAAATGGACCCGCTAGGGTCCATTTGGTTCCATTTGTACACTCTCAGAAAAAAGGTAATAGGAAAAAAACAATAACATGGTGAAATACAACGACATCAGACTCAGCAAGGTTTGTTTCACTGTTATTGGTTAAAAACGTTATAACACAAAGTATTATTAACAAATATAATTAAAATTGTTTTTACAATTTGTTCTTGTTGAATCATTTTCAAACCAAAGGTTCACTTATAAAAAACGTAACAATACAATTCTCTGTCCAGTGAGGGAGTTACAGCCATGTTTTCAGAAAAGTTTATCTGTGGGAGTCTGGGAGAAAGGATCAGGTGACGCCAAGGAGGGCTGTGATTGGAGGATTCCGAAATGTTGACCAGTAGAGGGCGCTACTGATCTGACTTTTCTGGACAACCAGGAGTTGATCATTTTCTATAGAAAAGTGAAAAGTCAACATTGATAATTGATGTTGCTTGTTGATATTGATCAAAACATTGCTAGGTGTATCAGGGTGGAGTTAGGTGGGAGACTAGGTAGGAGATTTTTCACAAAATAACAACAGGAACACTTTTTTTTTCAGGAAATAAATACAAATAAAGGTATGAAACCCTTACTGGGGTTGGAATGCTCCGTTAATAGTGAAGTGAATCCAGAGTTCTGAGGTGAAAAGGGGAAGTGAGATGTAAAGTGTAGCGCTCTGTATGTTAATAAGAGGAACTTCAGTGTTTAACCCGTACTCACGTTTTGAGAAGTTGAATAGCAGATCTACAAGCTCATATCTGGGCGATATGAGCTTGTAGTTCTGCTATTTTTGAAAAATTGGGAAAATGTGGTGCAGAATGTTTTGGAAGCAAACATTTTAAACTCAAATCTTTGCTTCTGGCCTGGGGATAGAACAACAAGTTTTTAGATGAGGTTCTGCAGCTAAATAATTATTTCTGGGGGTCCTTCCTGTGAAATATGTCAAGCATCACTGACACAGAAAGAGATTTTTCAGAAGAATCTCGTGGGGACTAGAAGTTAGTGTCAGAAACGGAATCTAGCTTCAGAAACTACAGTCTACTGAGAGCTAGAATCTACCTAGAATCTGGCATGAAACTGTCTAGCAACAGAACTAGCTGATCAGGACACAATGGTTAAACACGTCAGAGCGCTGGAATCCCTGCAACGTCTAAAGTACAGATACTATCAAAGCTGCACTACAATCAATCACATAACAGCACTGTTGCAACGATTGCAGCTCGGCTATTTTTTAAAAGGAGAATTCCACCCCAAAAGGTTTTCGTTTTTTTTTTTTTATATATTTTTTTAGCCCACGATTTTGCAACCCATTGTTTCACCCAGTGCCAATTCCTAATGTGATCCTGGGCTCTACACACCCTCCACCAACCTGGGGAGGCAGCGGACTGGCCTCATGCTTCCTTCAATGCATGAGGAGTCCAAGCTGCCTTCTTTTCACCTGACGGGGGGAGTTTCCCTGGTTGGACGTAGCGCGTGGAAGGAACACGTTATTCCAACCAGTTCCTGTCCCCTCCATCAGGCGCCCCGGCTGGCCAGGGGGAGGCAGTTTAGAGCCCAGGATTACAGCATGTTTTTGTGAGGGTATCTAAAGTTTTCTTAACTTTATTTGCAAAATGGACCAGGTCTTCTTATTTACTGAAAACACCTCTTAATGGCTGTTTCCTCTACCCCAAAATAAGCTTAGAATGGAGCTAATGGGTGTAGTTAAAATTAAAATTCACCTATTTGCATCGCTCCAAAATGTATTTTCTTTGTTATATATTGTCTCTCCACCATGTCAGTAGTGTGCTAACACTCACACTTTCGGTTCAGCAGTGGTTCAGCTGTCTCAAAAGGTGGGGTGCGTGGCGCACAGTTTATGGCTGAACCACTGCTGAACCAAAAGTGAAAGTGTGAGTGTCAACACTACTGACATGGTGGAGAGATAATATATAGCAAAAAAACAAAAGCAACACACATTAGGTCCATTCTTCTCAAGTTTCACAAATCACCCTTTCCAGGGCTCATTCAGAGATACTGTAAATCTATTTAAAGTTATATTATTTATGGTTTATCAATTATAGTTGTAAAGTGTGTGAGGCGTTTTTGGGGTTTTGTAGTGCAATCACCAGTTAAAGGACTTCATGAGGTGGTGTGTGCAGTGAGTTAATGAGCTTATTAAAGGTAGGGTAAGTGATTTGAAATTCATTGTGTAGTACCAGCCTGGTGCACTAGGGGCTCCCAAGAGTAGCTACACTATGTGAACCTGCTGCTCGATCCTGATTGGAGGAGAATTCACCCTCCACCTGGGGAACTTTTATTAGCTCCTCTGCTAACGTGGGGGAGGGGGAAACTCCATATAATATATGGAGTTTCCCCCTCCCCAGATTTTTTTTTTTTTTGGAGTTTCCTCCTTCCCCAGAAAAAAAAATCTGTTAAAATGCTCTATTATAAGGTGTGCAGACCATATTATGGTCTGCACACCTTATAATAGAGCATTATATGTGTTAATCTGTTAAAATGCTCTATTATAATAAGGTGTGCAGACCATATTATGGTCTGCACACCTTATAATAGAGCATTTTAAAAGTTTTTTTGGGGGTGATATCTGACAAAAGTGAAATCACTTCCCCTACCTTTAATAAAACAAAGCCTAAAACGACTTTTGGAGTAATAAGCAGACAACAGAATAATCAATCACTCCAAAAGTCGTGGTAAATCTGTTAGGGAGTCGTGTGTGTGTGTGTGTGTGTGTGTGTGTGTGTGTGTGTGTGTGTGTGTGTGTGTGTGTGTGGATCCACTCACAGCCACAGCCTTCAGGGACTGCACCATGATCCAGTGGATCTGGTCAGTGTATGTGTGTGTTTGTGTGTGTGTGTGTGTGTGTGTGTGTGTGTGTGTGTGTGTGTGTGTGTGTGTGTGTTTGTTTTTGGTATAAAGTGAGGACACACACGTGCTTTCCACCTGCAGAGTGAGGACCGTTTGGGAAGTGAGGACATTTTGCTGGTCCTCACTTTTTTGGGGGATAGTGAGGACTGACTTCATATTTAACCCACAGAGTGAGGACCTTTGGAAAGTGAGGACCGGGCTCCACAGCGCCCCCCTACAGCGCTGTGGTCGGTCGGTCGACGGTCCTCACTTTCCTTTATGCTTATTGCTAAGCATAATGGAGCTATGTTGTGCCAGGATGCATAACCAAAAATGGAATAAATGGTTTGTACTTGACATTCACAATTCTTCATGGCCTTGAACATGCTTGAATATAACTTCCAATAATAATTACAGATTAAGTTATAAGGTTAAAGGTTTCTTCTTTGTTACTTCTCACATGCAGGTATATAAGAGCACAATTTTTCATTCAACATTGTACTATGTCATTAATATACCTTTTGAGTTCTTATAATAACATCATATTGAGTCACTACCTTTTCTAAAGTAATGCAAGGAAAGTAACGGACCCCAAGTCTGATGAACTGTCACCCCATGTACCAGTTGCAAGCGATTTTCAGTAGTCCTTTCTTCCGGGTCGATTTTTATAATGGCAGTCTATGGGAATTCCGGGGGAGCTTCAAGTTCAAGATCGGTATGATACTGTGGCTGGTTATGTGCCTTGTCAGCTGTTTAATCGCTGAAGTATGGAGCTTAAACTGCAAGGTCCTCACCTACAGCCAGGACCAGCTCCTGTCACTCAGGCAACCAGCCAGACCAGGAGACTCTGACTTCGACTTGCTGGATAAGTATCCAGAATTTAAAAATACCGGAACACGAAAATGGACTAAATTCAAGAAAAGAGGATCGAGAGGCGGAGTGAGAGAACGGCTAAGGAGACGAGGCAGCAGACCCCCCTTGCCGGTAATAACTCTTTCCAATGTTTGCTCGTTGACCAACAAGAAAGAAGAAATACGCGCTATGCGTCCACTTTCCCGTGCAGCGAATCAACCCGTGCTGCTTATTGGGGACTTTAACTCTTGTGACTTGTCCGATCACCTCCCCAACCTACATCAGTATGTAGACTGTCCGACGTGCTTGGCACGCACTTTGGATAAGTGCTACGGCAACATACCCGATGCCTATAAAGCCACCTGCAAGCCTGCCCTGGGGAAGTCAGACCACAAGGTCGTACATCTTCTTCCACGTTACAGGGCTCGGCTGAAACGGGAAAAGACAGTAAAAAAGGAGATTGTGACTTGGACAGAGGACTGTAAGGAGGAAATGCGATGCGAGCTGGAGACAGATAGAATACAAGGATAAAGTGGAGCATCACTACTTTTCAGGAAATGCCAAGAAAGCATGGGAAGGTTTAAAGGTGATGATGGCCAGGGACTCTAAGCAAAAGCGCACCCCCCTGTCACACCCCTCTCCATCCTTTGCTAATGACTTAAACATCTTTTTTAGTCGCTTTGATAATAACGACTTCAGTACAGAGCGTGATAATGTGTGTAGGTCCATTCCTGAATATGTCCCTATTACACTTAATGAACATGAGATTGTAACTAGCCTGTCCTGTATCAAGCCCAACTCTGCTCCTGGGCCTGATGGCCTGAGAGGCAGAGTTCTTAAAAAAAAACATTTATGTACTTAAAGGTATTCTTTTGGAGCTTTTTCAGTACCTGCTTGATTCTTTAACTATGCCCAACGGATGGAAAATGTCTTGCATTGTACCTCTTCCCAAAAAGCCTGGAGCCACTGAACTGAAAGACTTCAGGCTCATTGCCCTTACCTTTATTCTGGGGAAATGTTTTGAGAGAGTATATAGCTTGACTAATAACAGAGTCTGTTTCTAATTGTTTTGATCATCTACAATTTGCTTATAAAAGTCAGAGGGGAACTGATGATGCAACTGTCAGCCAGGGTCCTGTTTATTGATTTTACTTCTGCTTTTAATAGCATGCAGATACACACTCTCCTGCAGAGACTCATTGATATAGGGGTTAATGGTGGTATCATCCACCTAGTCAGAGACTTCCTCTCTAACCGTCCTCAACAGGTCCGTGTCAATGACACCCGCTCTGACATCACTGTGCTTAACACAGGTGCTCCGCAGGGGACAATACTATCACCTTTACTTTTCTCCCTGTACACTAATGAATTCAAATTAGATCAGAAGTTTAGTCTCTTTAAGTATGCTGATGATATGGCTTTGGTTGCCATGCTAAAAAAGGGAGAAATAGTGCGGGAAGAAGCATTCAGAGGACACGTGTCTTCTCTCCAAAACTGGTGCGACGTAAGCTCCTTAGATATTAATATAACAAAAACAAAGGAACTGGTTATTTATCAAAAGGACCCTGTGCAGCCCTTTAAGATGAAGGGACAAAATGTAGAGATAGTTAACAAAATACTTAGGATCTATTGTTGACAGCAACCTTGACTTCAATGATAACACAGATAATATTTTTAAATCCTGTAACCAACGTCTCCACTTGTTGCACAGGCTCAACTCCTTCAGAGTGAGCAAATACATTATGGAGACTGTTTACAAGAACCTCATAGAGGGAATCATGACCTTTAACATAGCTATGTGGTATGGTAACCTCAGCAATGACACCTCTCATCCACTCCACAGGGAGTTCGAATTACTCCCCTCAGGTAGACGTTATAGAACACCAAAGTTTAACCGTAGCCGTAATATTTTTAAAAAATATTTTATTCCAAAGGCTTGGTGCAGTATTATGCCTTGTTGTGCTCTTCTCTGCCTGTTAAGATGTTTTGTGTGTAAATGTTTGTTGCTTGTTGTTGATCTTGTTGTCGTTTTTAATGTTTTTTGTACATGAGACTAAAGACAAATTTCCACTTGTGGACAATAAATAAACTAACTAACTAACATGTGTGAACCAGATTCTGATGAAGAAGTACAACAAATTCATAACTGCCTACATGTAGTCGCAAAGGTCCCCCTGACAGCTGAGTCCCCAGCTTACAGATATTAGTTGTAATTTGGACACCTAGGCCTACTAGTATTGGTATCCATTACATCAAGCACATTATTACCATCACAGCACACATTATACTATCATCGGGATACTTGTTTATTTGTCATTATTTATTCTAATGATATATTGTAATGATAATTTATTTATTCCTTCATCTGACTATAAATATAAACACTTAGCCTATGTTGGCTATATAGCTGCCCATCCTGTCACAAACTACAAGGTTCCTTCACAATTTCCCCTCCGCTCCACAAGGAGACACAAGTTCAGTAGAACCCCCTTTGCATGGAACCTACAACCACCTCACTTCTTGTCACAGTCTACATACAGGCCTGGATCCCCAGGCCCAGTATTCTATTGTCTACAAACAATTCACAGCCAGCAGAGCCTGCTGTGTTTCCTACAAACTGATGATGATGCCATGCGTCTTTGAACATTGATCTATGTAAGTCCAAATGCCCTGACTCTGATGTTTATGGATGGATGCATTTGATTGAGATGTGATTTGGTATATTATATTATGAAATTACTTTTACTTGGCTTGCTATTCATTATTTGAATGCTCTATTAGGTAATATATTAGACTATATGCAAGTATTTAAATGCCATATTTATCTTCTACTTTAAGAGAATATTACAATCTGTTCCTTTTATAGAACCATGAAGAAGACAATAGGCAACGCACATCGACTGATGGGTGCTGGGTTAAAAGAATACTATTAAAATGGATGGAGCCCGCACACCAGATAAGGTACAAAAAGACTTTCTTTATTTGGATCGTCCAAATAAAGAAAGTCTTTTTGTACCTTATCTGGTGTGCGGGCTCCATCCAGCTTGCAGCAAAAAGCAGCAAGCTCATAAAGTTTATCCAAAATAGGAACCTTTGATTCCTAAAAGGTACCATAAGTCATTTGGGCGATTTGGAAAATCCTACTGGATGTAGCAGCTTTCTGGACTGAAGTGGTGGGGGGGCTGCACAGGTGCAGTGATTAGAGGCAATTCTACTCCACTACATCTCATAGCCAAACATAGCCCCATTTACCCACTACAATTATATACTGTATATGGTATAGTAAGTGATTTGTGTGATTTGGGAAACCCTCCAGTCCTCCTGGTTACAAGATGTGCACATGCACATACTCTACAGTGGGGTGAAGTGCAACAGTGCCCACCTTGGGGTACAGTATACACTGGAGCTGTGTGTAAAGTTGGTCTGACCTCTTCAATAGCTTGTTTCATTTATGCTCCGAGTTGAACTGTCAGCTAGACTGCACCCATCCCCCACTCCACTCTACTGTAGCATTCTGTAGCAGCTTTACAAAATGCTACAGTAGAGTGGAGTGGGGGATGGGGGGGGGCTGCGCAGGTGCATTGATTACAGGCAATTCTACTGCACTATCTCAGAGCCAAACATTGTATTAGGCTCATTTCCCACTACAGTTATATAAAAGGTATAGTTAGTGATTTGTGTGATTTGGGAAATCCTTCAGTCCTCCTGGTATGTGCACATGCTCATACTTTACAGTGAATGAAGTGCAACAGTGCACACCTTATAATGGAGCATTTTAACAGAAAATGTTTTGGACCACTTACTATACCTTTAAATCCTTAATGGTTTACTTTGGAGATATGACTTAAGCATTAACCACTTCGATCCTGTGCATTTCGGCCACACTGGCTACTTAACTGTAAATCAACTGATTTGGCAGTGTACCAAGTACAAAAAAAACAATCAAACAAAAAAAAAAAAAAACTTTTGGTCATCTTATGGTCTACTCAGTCTCTTATAACTTATAAACAGTCTGGGGTGAAACACTTCTTTAACAGAGCCCAGAACGGCGCCAAGACCAGTTATTTTCTTTTGTTTGTGAAGGCTTTCAGTTCAGCTCTCACATCACCACAAGCTGAAAATAGCTGATCTAAAAGCTCACAGCGCGACGCAGACACAATGTGCTGTGAGCTTGCAGAGCTGCTCTATTTTCAGCATGGAACACGCAGTAGGACAGGGGTCTCAAACTCATTTAACATAAGTCAAGTAGTTCCAATTTGATCCGTTCAGTGAATAGAGTGGACTAGTTGCTGCAGGAGAGAGCACCAGCCAGGAAGCACCAGGAAAGCAAGGGTTGCTGCTTTCCAGAAAGGCATACTTTTCAATATGCACTAATATATAATAATGCACATATGATCGTTGTAAAAATGTACATCATGGTTTCTTCATAAGAATACAAAAAGAAAGTTCCACAGGTTTACCAAGGTCCAAGGTGTGAGATACTGTTCCAAATTCCAAACTGTTCTGCTCTGCCCTTCATAGAGTAGAGTGCAGGGTCGTTAATTAGGCTGTGTTGCTACATTAACGACCCAACCGTGGCAGTATGGGGGAAGGGCAGCAGTTGAACTGAGCTTACAGAAACTACAGCAGTGAATTGTTCTGACAGGTGAAAGAAAAAAATCTGAGTATCCTATTATTGCATCATACTGATTTTTGCCTCACACAAACATCTATTCTAATCACATAATATAAGTGTATTTAAACTGGCTAAAATAAATATTGATAGAAAATGTTTTGGATGTGATATAGTAGTGATTCTTGTAGCTTGGAGTCACCTCTTAAGAATTCAAGAGGGTGCCCACTGATTATGCCTCGGGCATTTTTAATTATTAACCCCTTAATGTCATATATATATATATATATATTATATATATATATATATATATATATATATATATATATATATATATATATATATATATATATATATATATATATATATATATATATATATAATCCATACAAAATAGAGTTGTATGGTATTTAATGCAAGGGCAGTTAAGGCTCAAGGCCTACTGTTTTGGCCAGAGCCTGTGCCAGAGTGTTTGTGACCTGGAAGCAGGTGGTGCTCAGTCCTACAAAGGTGACATCGATAATACTGAATTATAAAGTGGCTGAAAGCAACAACCAAGCCTTCAGTGCGTCCAGGTCCTTTAGACGAGCTATTCACAAATCCACTACATACAGTGGGCTGCTGAAAATATACTGACTTGGAGGACCAATCTGCTCATTAAATCACAGTTTTTCCCACGTGCCATATACATACATATATTTATTGTGGATTTGAAAGTTTGAGTGTTGCAATGATTATGAGTCGGGCTGTGTGCAATAATAGAACGTATTAGGCCTATACTGGGCCTTTAATTATTATTTAATTATTTAATTATTTGCATGATTTGAGTTTTGTTTGCCATGATTACTTTATTTTGCTTTATTTACATAAGTTACTTCCTTTGATTTGGAGTGGTTGATTTGCAGTGTTTGTTTAGTTTTGAGGACTCAGTAAATCTATTACTATTGTTTGCCTATACATCCGCCCTAGAGCATCATGATATATATTGATATGACTTAATATAACCCCCGCTTCCCTTCTGTATTTTAAAGTAGTCTTTCTAATTGTGAATAAACTTTACACTTTTGATACATCAGCCGCTGGTTCTATTCATACGGAGCCCGTACCTACAGTAACAGTATATGGTTCATGCTATGGTTAATGTATTTATAGGATCTCTCACTCCTATATGTGATAGTGGGGTTGTTAAGTCATAATTGACCCAGTGTTTCACTGTCAACAATTAACCAGGAACTGTTGGATGCAGTACAGTGCTTGTGGGCAAAGTAAAAAAAAAAAAAAAAAATCACGTAACCATGCATTCATCTCTGGTCCTATGTCAAAGAAGCAGTCTTATGGGTGGTCCGGTAGGCTATAGGAAACAGGTGGTGAATAAATCTTTAGCAGTCTGCTTATCTTCACCATACTGGTATTCTGTGTGGTTTGCCAAGGTTAACTCACTGGGTTTTTCAAGAGGGTTCCCTGCCTTCAATTGTGATGGCATACCCTATTTTTGTGGGCCTGGTCAATGCCCGGCCATCACCCACTCCTGCTTCCAAAATCTTGTTAGCCGAATGTAGTATTACGCAAGTATAGGGCAGTGCCCGATTAGCTGGGCTGTTGCATGCTGGTTATTTCGTTTGGGGCTACACATGCATTGACAGACAGGTCCTCAGCGATAGAACAGAGCTGAAACGGTCACCAAGTACTGAAGTGCAAAACTACCTCCCCAACCTTCCCTCAGCAGCATTCAGCAGCCGATGGAGTTAGGGACAAAGGAACATAAAGCAATTCTTATGAATGAGGGGGGCTTGCAGGCGCCCAGACGGTAACAGTATGTACTATGTACATATAGAGGGTGAGCTCTATCAGCTTGAATGGACTTAACTTTAGGAACACCTGCTTATTATAGATGTGGTCTAGACTGTTCATTTGGGTGCCAAACTCACAAGGGAGTTCTTATCCTTGACGCTAAGATTACCAAACCAGCAGATAATCAAGAAAGTAATAATAGACTCAACATAAGCACCATAGAGCAGTTTCATGATAGTTTTATCCACATTGAACTTAGCCAGTTTCCTCAAACAATGTAGGTGCTGTCAACCTTTTTTGTACAACATGCCAGTGTTGAGGTCAAATTACAATTTCTCATTGATGATTGTGCCAAGGTACTTGTAGCTGGGAACAAGCTCAGTTTGTCTGTTAACAACAGTGCTTTGGGCAGCATATAAGGAGGAATAACAATACCGAGATCTCCATATATTGGCATAAATGTGACAAAGACAGATTAGATCTCAAATATCTGCATACCACAGGGTTGAAACGTATATGGGTTGGCTGTGGTCCTTCAGTGCATGTAACAATGTGATGTTGATGTTCTATCAGTCTGTAATGGCTAGCTCGCTGTTCTTTGCAAATGCACAGGGGGTTACATACATACATATATATACATCTATTATGTTATCTGATGATATCTTGCTTGCAAAGTAATTGGTGTCATTAGTAGTGACATGGTACAGACTCCTACAAAGACTAGTGCTAGGATGAAGACATGGATAATATACATAATACATAGATAATAGATAGCTCTATATATAGCATTTGGCTGCACCTTCATGACAGAACTTGCTTTCCTGACCAACCTGTTATTGTTGATTATGTCTTGGGCAATGTATGTGTGTGTTTGTTTTTGGGGCATAGTGAGGACCGGCGTGGGTTTTTAACCGACAAAGAGAGGACATTTGTATGTATGTATGTATGTACTGTATGTATGTAACTCCCGGTGCATTTGCAAAGAAGAGAGAGCTAGCCATTACACACTGATAGAACATCAGCATCACATTGTTACATACACTGACGGACCACAGCCAACTCAAAGGACAATCTACTCAGGCCCTTAGTTTAGAGGGCATCAGAATTGTTAGTCTAGTCCGATGCAATGCTCCCATAGTGTCGGTCTGTACACCCTTCTTACTTGCATGTGCTCCTTGTTTAGCCATTTAAAGGCCACAAAAAAACACCCTGATCATCCAATCCTACACATACTGAAAATACATATGAAAACTATGTGATGATTAACACTGATAAAACTGAGGAGATCATTGTCGATCCGAGGTCAGATTGTAATTAATATCCATGACCGTAACATCAAACAGGTCTCCTCCTATAAATATGAGGAGATTGATCAAGATGTGAGATGGCACATACATGTATCCTGTAACAAGTAGTGACATGGTACTGACTCCTACAAAGACTAGTGCTAGGATGAAGACATGGATAATATACATAATACTAGGCACATTTGTCACTATATTTAGCTTTTTTTCAGACCAAGCGCCAAAATTAGTGAAAATCTTCTGGTGGAAAATCTGGTGCTTTTGAGTTGGAGCGAAATTGGTTGACAGTCACCAGAGACAAAACCCTTGTTTTTCACCATTTTTACTTCTATGATGATGAGTCCTCCTTCCTTCCTAGAAAGGACCATTGGTAACCAAATGGACCCCTTATAGACCTGTAACTCTTGAGAGCGTAAAATGAAACCAAATGGACCCTACCAAATGGACCCTTACGGTCCATTTGGTTTCATTTTACGCTCTCAAGAGTTAAATTATATTATATCTGAATTACCTAATTTTCAAGAATCGACACATTTAGAAGATGTAGAAGAAATGCTATTCTGACAAACATTTTACCACTTATTTCACCTAAATTAGTCTGAGGGACTAAAATCAACATCAAATGGTGGTCCTTGGCTAAAATGAGGAATAAATAATGGGTCCTGATATGAAAATGGTTGAAACCCACTACTCTAGTGCATTTGGATTTCGGCAGTTGGCAACACTTGGCTTGGATCATCCCTGGGAGCTCCCTGGGGGAACGAGGAAGAGGCCTAACAAGTTGTTGTTGTACGCAATAAAAGGAAATGAAACCATCTCTAGATTCTCTACATCTGTGTCTTTCCACCTCTGGAACGTGCATGTATATTAGTGTTTACATTTATCTGGCTCCATCACAATAGATGCTGATTCTGGAAGGACATGTGAGGGTATAGTGACTTGTAGTAAATTCAACATTTGGCTCTGAAGACGCAAGTAAAAAGTGCTCCAACTTCTCTTGTATTATAATTGTTATATTCAATTTGTCCCACTGCTGAGCATAGGGCCCTTATACAAATAACTGGCTTACACACTAAACCCACAGATGGCTCCATCCCAAAGGTACTTTATGGTAGGTTGAATCTGCTTATACAGTGTATCTACACAAGAGGGGGGGAAAGCAGGCAGCGCAAGTTCAAATTAAATGTTTTTATTCATGTTGAACAAAAGACATGGCTTACAGGTCTATAGATGCAGTAATTTGTTACATAATTACATTTTATCTAAATATTTTCATTATTAACGCTAGTTCAGATAAGCAACACACCAACATAACTGTTAAGAATCTACAGGTTGTGGCCGGTCCTCACTATGCCCCAAAAACAAACAGGAGTGTGTGTGTGTGTGTGTGTGTGTGTGTCCTCACTTTCCTGTTAAAAATATTTTTTAAAAAAGAGGTTTTCAGCTAATCTAAGTGAGTATTTGGGATAAGGGTACCCCCAAGTGTCCAGAATGACCCTTGGTATTTTCGTAAATCAATCAGAAGTGGTGGTCCTCAGTTTATATGGATTTTGGGAGGACCTCACTTTATACCAAAAACAAGGATGTGTGTGTGTGTGTGTGAGCGTGTGTGTGTGTGTGTGTGTGTGTGTGTGTGTGTGTGTGTGTGTGTGTGTGTGTGTGTGTGTGTGTGTGTGTGTGTGTGTGTGTGTGAATCCACTCACAGCCACAGCCTTCAGGGACTGCACCATGATCCAGTGGATCTGGTCAAACAGCCGGTTGGTCACCTCCTTCCCTCTGGTACTCTCCAGGTACAGACGCAGGTTACTGACCGTCCACTTCCCTCCGTGGACGTGGTTGTAGTCGTCCTGGAACGCACAGAGGACGGATTTAAACACGTTCAGTCTTAACACAGGGGCTTTCAGTTCAGTGTTGCCAACTGCCAAAATCCAAAATGCACTAGAGGCACTTCCAAAATGCACTAGAATGCGCTAGATGCTCGCCTGGAACATACAGATCAAAATGACCATTAATCTTCTACATTCTCTATAGTTGTGTAGACTAAGTTGGGCTAATTCACATGATGAATATTTTAACTCTTTGAGGGTGTAAAAATGAAACCAAATGGACCCGCAAGGGTCCATTTGGTTTCATTTTTACGCTCTCAAAGAGTTACATCTGGTTAACCAGCTGTCCATCATTTAGCCTGGGGACCACTGGTTGAAAACCACTGTCATAGGAGGAAAAATGGTAAAAAAAAAATGAGGGTTTTATCTCTGGCGCCTGTCAATCAATTTCGCCCCAACTCACCAGCCAAAAAGCACTAGATTTTCCGCCAGGAGTTTTTCACTAATTTTGGCGCTAGGGGGGTCTGAAAAAGCGCTAAATATAGTGACAATTGCGCCAAGTTTGCAACACTGTTTCAGCTTCAACCTTTTTGATACCAGGTGAGATGGCGAATTTCCATTACTAAAGGACATTAAATGGAGAGAGAGTGATATCACTTTGCTGCCGCGACCCTTTTTGAAAAGGTTGCAATGTTTTTGTTAGAGATTGGAAACACTGACGTTTTTCCCAAACCTTTGCACTTTTAATCGGGCGCGTAACTAAACCTAACCCTAGCCTTTTCTGTAAGAAATGGTCTGGATTGGTTAAAATAACTTTTCACTAATTCATTAAAAAATCTTTAAAAGGACAACTTTATTATTATTTTATCAACCAAAGTTCTTTTGTCAAAAATGATGTTTTAGGTTGTTATAAGAGAAGGTGAAAGATGAGTTGTACTTTTCTTCAATTGCTGATACAAACACTGACAGCAATTTATTTTTGTAAAAATGATCTACTATAGTCCTACTAAACCCCAGGAAATTACATTTGGCCACAAGCAATCTATAATAATAATAATAATAATAATAATAATAAATATAGCTGCAAGCAGCGATAAGACGGGACCAAGCAAGCAATAAGAAGCAATAAGAACAATATGCACAAATAAGAAATAAAAAGATAGAAGACTGAGCTTGAAATACATCATGTAATTGTGGGGCAGGGCAGGGTTCTTGAAGACTTATACATTGTATTGTCAGTACCTGGACTTGAACCCTCAACCTTTTGGTCCTAAGCCTGGCACTGTACTGACTGAGCTATCCAGACTGAATAATTCATTGTTGATAACAATGAAACAACTCAGAAGGTGGCACAAATATGCCATAGAAAGAAGAAAAAGGAGAAGGAGGACGAAGAGAAGGAAAAAAAATGTCAAAAACAATTAAGGGACCAAGTGCGTGGTCCCTTAATAATAATGTTACTAAAAGGTACTATAGAACACTGCCATGCCGTGTTTGTATGTGTGATAGTAATAGTAGACGGTTAATTAAACAATACAGTTAATTAAAACAATAAATGCATCGCCCCGAGGCAAAATTATCTAAAATCACACACACAAAAAAATCACTAGAAAGTAGCAAGTGAAGAAAAAACAACACTTTTACCTTTTCTAATAACAACCTAAAACATGAACCTTGGTTGAAAAAAAAAAAAAAAAAAAAAAACTACAGTTGACCTTTTAATAGTCTTTCTGAGAGACATCAATGTGTCTAAGTTGGAGTTGTTGAATCTTCATGAGTTCCTTCATGTACCACAAGGAATTCCATAAGGCGCTATTTTGAGATCTAATCATGAACACACTATAGCCCTGTGTAATATCTATTTACATGCTGATGACACACTATCTGTTCATATGTTACAACTTGACACTAATGTTTTCCAGGAATCATTGCTGGATATTAAATTACTGGCCAAATGTATGCTTTTTAGTAAGGGAACATTTTTAATGCTGATGACACTCAGCTAGGAACATAAAAATGTTCCTTATTAATCATGTGTCATTTTCTTTTACATATACTGTAAATATACCTCTAGTGGCCTTCATACAGTTTAGACTTTGAAGTTCATGAGCTCGTATTTCCCCCAAAAGCAACTCCTTCGAGCCGGATTTGAACCAGCGACCTAAGGATGTCAGTCAGCACCACTACAGTCCTCCGCTCTACCAACTGAGCTATCGAAGGGAGTGAGCCAACACTCAGGGATCGACCGACTTCGCTTTTTCATGGCCATTAGCGTATTTGTGATAAGGGAGGCTGATAGCTGACATTAAGAGCACATTTTTTTCTTTCTTCTTTTTTTGCATTTAAGGTTATTTATCAACTTGAAAATTGTAATATGAGTGCAGGTAATTTCTACCTTTATTTAGCACCTTATGTAACTAACTATGATATCCCACAAAATTATGAAGCTGAATGTTTAAGCAATATTAAACAAACATGTTTAAGGTTTTCATTTGTTAGCGATCGTTTGTGATATGGGAGTCTGATAGCTGATATTAAGAGCACAAATTTTTCTTTCTTCTTTTTTTGCATTTAAGGATATTTATCAACTTCAGGTGCAGGTAATTTCTACATTTATTCAACACTATATGTAATTAACTATTATATACAGTATATATCTATATTATAACTATGATATCTCACAAAATTATGAAGCTGAATGTTTAAGCAATATTAAACAATCATAAATGTACAGACTCAATTCTAGGGGGTTGACTATGTTACTATGTATAGAGAAGACAACAGTAGATTTGCTTGTAGATCTGCTATTTTTCTGTACAGAATGAGGTAAAGTTTTTTCCAAAGGAACTCCTTCGAGCCGGATTTGAACCAGCGACCTAAGGATGTCAGTTCACGCACTGCTACAGTCCTCCACTCTACCAACTGAGCTAAAGCGAAGAGAACCACTGAACCAAGACTAACAGTGACTAGTTATTCTACCCTACAGCCAGACCGTCCACTGCTCCACAGAGCCATCTAGTGTCAGAATGGCGACATTGAGGGGTCAGAAACTGAGCTTCTGTTCAAGCATCCTGAATAGGGACAGCCTGGAGTTGGAAATAACATCGTTTTCAATTAGGGCGGCGCAAACGAGAGCTATTTCTGTCAAAAAGTAGCCTATAACAACATGCAGTATATCTCATTTTAAACACAAAGAAATGACCAAACCCGCAGCCCAAATTAGCTTTTCAACAAGGTGAAATGATCAGTTAAAATGAATTATTTGACTTGAGTCTACTTGACATGACACTTCACTCATTTGGGTGTGTTTAGCCTGCTGCAGCCACGTATATCTCCACTCCGCAAGCTCACAATGTGAGCTTGTAGATCTCCTATAATTCTGTCGGTGTGCACTGTGGACAGCTGTGTGCAGTTGCGCTCATTCCGTGGGCTAAACCTAATCTTAACCCATGATGATAGGATACCTGCCGAGACCGATAGAACATCTGCTGCGATCAACAGGATACCTGCCGCGACCGCAAAACTACTATCGTTCGGGACTCTCTAATGCAAACCGTGGACCACTGGTTTTCAACCAGTTTGGGTTCTGTGGGGCTAAAATGTCATCAAATGACAAAAAGTGGCAAATAAATTGAGAGCTCTGGTGTCAAAATGGTTGGTATTACTCTTACTTTTATCTTGAGATTAAATTAATATCACGCAGACTTTAGTTCAGCCTTTAGTCTTGGCCCTCCACAATATTTTATGGATCTCATTTGGCCCTTTCTTGGGAAAAATAACTGCCCACCCTTGCTCTAATGTGTGCAGGTTGAACTCACCCCGTGTTTCTGGATGGCCACGTTAGTGAGGTGAACAAACATGTTGTCTAATGTCACTGTGTGCAGTCTGAACTCACCCCGTGTTTCTGGATGGCAACGTTAGTGAGGTGAACAAACATGTTGTCCAACTCGCTGGTGCTGGGAGTGTATTTCACCGTGCAGAACCTGCAGAAGCCCAGTTTGAACCTGAAACACAACACAACACACAGCAACGCAACACAACACAATTTCATTAACTTCTTGCAGACTTACAGTACAATTCAATCACAATTCAATACAAAGACTGAAAGATATTTCACTTTCACACCCTAGACAGTTTATAAGCTACTCCATTCAGTATTTAGATATTTGATGTTAAAAAATATTGTTTCATTCATTTGGCTGCAATCAAATATAGAGGCTACCCCATTTTCCAAAACAATATTCTAAAAATAATGAAAACTGTAACTGAAATTCCACGGCCCTCTCACGTATTAGGAGGACAATATCAGTCACCAGAAAAAGATTGGGTGTTTTAGATTAATTTATTACTGTATTTCTGTATTACTGTGTTTCAAGTTATAATGGGTTTGTATGGGAAGGTGGCGGGGCAGCTAAAAGGATGATGGAATAAACTGTCTGGTGTGTTCACATGAGACTGAGTAGACCATAAAATTACCAAAAGTTTTTCAGAAAATGAAAATGTATATGATATGATGTATTTTTTTTTCTCTTAATTGTTCATTGCTTAACATGAGTAACTCTGGATTAAGAGCATCTGATGAATAACTAAACTGTCAATTGTAAATTTGTCAGATATTCACTTCCAAAATATATACCAGGGGTTGACACTAACACTTGCCCGCTTGCCTGGGGCAAGTGTGCAACTATAACACAACACAAGATAAATTTGTCTTGAAGGCAGTCATTGCACTCTGCCTCTGTGTCTTTCCCTGCTTTCTAGATATCCACAATTCCAGGCTGTATTTGGGAAACAAAACAGGCAAATTAACAAAATCACCATTAATCACCATTAATCTTCTACAGTGTAAACCTGGGCTAATTAAGATGATGAATTTTAACTCTTGAGAGTGTAAAAATGAAACCAAATGGACCCGCAAGGGTCCATTTGGTTTCATTTTTACGTTCTCAAGAGTTACATCTTGTTAACCAACTTAACTTGGGACCACCTGGAACCTGGGGGGCAAGTGACCATGACCTGAGGGCAAGTAGAACCTGACTTGCACTTGCCCGATGGGCAAGTGCCTCGGAGACCTTAGTGTCAACCCCTGTATACTGTATAACAGAGAGAAGATCACTGATTGGTTCTCACATGTAGCATTTAAGCGGCCGGTAGGTCGTCACCAGAACGTAGAGGCGCAGGTCAAACTTCTTCCCTCCAATCAGCAGAGGGTTGTCGATGTACAGTGAGATGACGTACGCCTCCTTGCCACTGGAGGCCGCCACAAAGCTGCACACAGCCACAGGGATGACAGACAGCGTTATGACGTACGCCTCCTTACCACTGGAGGCCGCCACAAAGCTGCACACAGTCACAGGGATGACAGACAGCGTTATCTTTCCCTCCGTAACTCCCATGCCTTGCTCAGAGGCTGATACGAGTTCAATTATAGTGGGCAGACAAGGAAAACTTTAAAGGGAAAATTATTCACAATTTTTGCCAAAAAAGTATATATGTGTTAGTGGAATTTAGACAATTTAGAACTCTTTCCTGGGAGTCTTTATGTGTGTAATAAGTATTTTTTAGATATTTGTCTCCACCGCGTAAGTGGAGGTGGAGACCGGTGGAGACTGGTGGAGACCAGCGCCCCAAAGGGGCGCAGATCTAGGATCCCAGCGCCCCAAAGGGGCGCAGATCTAGGATCCCAGGCTAATAAGCATCATATGGATAAATACATTATACTTGTCCTCTATAACTAGAATTGAACATTTAAAAGACGTAATATGCTCTTTAATTTAAAAATAGTTCATAATTTTATCCCTTGGGGGGCACCAATTTACTATGACTGTCATTGGTATCACAGGAGATTTTCCCTGGAGCCCCCCCCCCCCCCCCCAAATGCACCCGTAAGGGTCCATTTGGTAAGGGGGGCTCCAGGGAAAATCCAAATTGCATAGAAACGCCACTGCTTTCCTGGGGGGTCTTTATGTGTGTAATATGTGGTTTTATAGCTATTTTACATTTTAGCAGTGAGTCCAGATGTCATCGACAATGCTTCCTGGACTACAATTCCCACAATGCTTTGGTGCACTGATCCTCCTTGTGGATAGGGAGAGGGGCTGTCTTCCTGACACAACATGTAGTCCAGGAAGTAGTGTCGACACTGGACTCCCTGCTAAAATCTAAAATATCTAAAACAACATGTTACACCCACAAAGACCGCCAGGAACGTGTTCTAAATCTAAAATATCTATAAACCACACATTTAACACATACAGGCCACCCCCAGGCCAGTACACGTCTTTATATATAGCCTGAAAAAAATGAATATGACTGATTTTTTGTTTTGTTTTGAGATCAATCAATTAATTAATGAATATACAGTAGATGGCACTCTGGGCCAGATGGGGGGTGCGGGCTGGCAAAATGGCACCTAAGGAGTTAAGATTATCACTGTCCTCCTACACAAAAGCAACTCCTTCGAGCCGGATTTGAACCAGCGACCTAAGGATGTCAGTTGACCACCGCTACAGTCCTCCGCTCTACCAACTGAGCTATCGAAGGGAGTGGTTCAGCGTTCGACCATCCAGGGAGCAAAGCTTAGTGGGTCATGCTCTGTGTGCACAACTGATCCAATAGCAAACATGAGGGCAACACAGTAGTTAATAATTGACAGTCTTTTAATTGTTTTGCTATAGAAAATACCTGTGGCTAAACAAGGTATTGTTTTGGTTCAGCGCCTAAACTATACCTGCTTAGTTTGTTGTAGCGCAAAAGCACACAACAGTCTCTGTGAAGGTTTCTCAAATATTTATTCAGTTTTAGAGCAGGAACACGTTTTGGTGTTCCAAGCATTATGTTGTACTTTAGCCATTGAAAAATATCAGATCTACAACTTCACAGCGCACCACTTGGTGGTGTGTTGTGAGCTTTAGATCTATAGATCTATGAGCTTTCGCTATTTTTTGGGGGGAAAAAGCGTGAAAATGTGATGCTAATCTTTGAATATTCTTCCCTCACAGTGTAACGTTTTTAAATCAAATGTCTGGCCTCAGGGGGGTCCTGCATATTTTCAGATGTGGGTCGGTAGGTGGTCATATATAGATGATTTGGGGAGAAATATTGAGGACACAGAAACACGGGGCTTTTCAGAAAATTGTCAGGAATTACAAGAACTTCGTAGAATGTCATCAAATGGTTCAAATTCTGAATAAATGGTGGCTCTTGCTTGTATCGACAAGGTTGAAAACCACTGCAGTAGATGAAGATCTACCAGCTCAGTGGCCTTGTGGTTAGAGTGTCCGCCCTGAGACTGGGAGGTCGGGGTTCGATTCCTGGCTGGGTCATACCAAAGACTCTAAAAACTGGGACCCAATGCCTCCCTGCTTGGCACTCAGCATCAAGGGATGGATTGGGGGTAAGTCTCTGCGATATACTAGCGTCATGTCCAGGGGGTGTACTTGTACATCAAGCTGCCTCACGCTACAGAAACAGGAGATAGGCTCCTGACCTATATGGGCCTCAATGGCTCAGCTGGGCCTCCTGACATCATGGCCTGGCAAGGCTACTTACTTAGATGAAGATCTGCTTGATAAGCAATCTACTGGGAATTATCACTTAATAACAAAACGGGTGGTGCGTGCGTGCGTGCGTGCGTGCGTGCGTGCGTGTGTGTCATGACTCACGAGGAGGTCCGGCTGTCTCGGGACCATTTCTTGATCTGGGACAGTTTGTTGATGAGGAAGATCCCTTTGCCCTGAGCTTTACCACAAGGTTTCATGATCCATGTGCTGCTGGGACTCTTACGGAACTCCTCCACGAACAGGTTGTAGTCGGCAGGAAGCATGAAGGTCACAGGGACGAAATCTGCACAAAGATAGAAGAATTGTAAATAATATTAGAATATCCAGACAATCAGACAGAGACCTACTGGAACATCTGGGGAAATCTAAATACAATGTTTAGGTAATCTAGCAGATAGCAGATAGTTAGCAGGCAGTAGTTAGCATAGATTTTAAGATAATAAAGATAATAAAGTCTTCACCAATGTGTTTCTAATGGTATAACGTGTACTGAAATGTTGAAATTCAACTCCTGTGGGAAAGCTCATAACGACATGTCCAAGTCGTGTACTCTAACATTACACCTATAGCAGCTATATGTTTAAGCATTTATTTCATATTTTTACATATTTTCATATTTACAACATATGAAATAAATGTAAGGCTGAGGCCTTACACCTACAGCTACATGTTTAATCATTTATTTCATGTTTACATGTCTTCTGTGGACTCTTATTTAAAGACACTTTTATGCAGAGGAAAATAAATAAATCATCATACATCCAGTTAGAAAATAAGGTAGAATAAAAGGGATGGAGGGAAAGGCGCTCTAACGGTCTGCCGTGTGTTTTTTTTTTACCCAGATAGATGTATTTGCCGTTCTCGTCCTTCTCGGCCAGGTAGCTGCTCTCCTTCTCCAGGTCCTTGCGGTATCTCTTGATGTTCTTGATCATCAGGTCCTTCCTGGTCAACTCGTAGTGGTTGGGGAAGTGGTTGACCATCTGCTCGTCCGTCAGGCGGTACCCCGTGTCCACACTGAACACGTTCCTGATGGTCTGGATGCTCATCCTGCACACAGTTCACATTCACATGCGTTTATTCCATTATATTGTTTGTATTATTCTTATCCCACTAAGGATGACGATGTGATGGCACAGCGCAGAGCTGAGGTCTAGCTCTGGCCCATAGCTCCACTGCTTCTATAATCCTTTCCTTGGTGGAACTACACAGATAAAATGCACTCTGAGAATCTGAAAATCCACGCTTTGGCCAGAATGCGATTGTTTTTCACCGGAGGAAAAAAATATTCCCTTTGAAAGATTTATCTTGGTAGAAGCCGCAAAACATTTTTCTGATGAAAAACAATCACGTTCTGGCCTAAAAATATATATATTTTATCCGTGTGGTGGGGGTTCAGAGTGTATTTTTGTGCAAAATACACTGGTGGAATAAAATATTTAGGAAGACAATAGCCAGTTTAAGATTCTTCAGATATGCGACGTAGCCGTCATCGCATATGGCTCAGTGGTCGATCTATAAGCCTTGTGGCCATCAGACCATCTCCTTCGATGGCAAACACAGCTCTTGTTAACAACGTGGACGAGAGGTATGCTGTAGAGGAGCGTCACCATGGAAAACAGAGATGCTAGTGGAGGGGGCGTCGCCTGCTTTCTGAACTACTGTATGTTAGGCTTCTGGCACAACTGCGACGGACCACGCCTGTCTGGGGTGTCCACATGAGACAGAGTAGACCATATACCAGTAGAAGTTCCAGTCCTCGCTCTCGGTGACAGGGATCCATCCTCTCTTCTCAAAGTTGTTGATGAGGACGGATTTCTCTATGTCAGTCACCCACTTCACCTTACCGGCCATGACTGTGGGCCGAACGACACCTGAACAGAATGGAGAGAGAGAGAGAGAGAGAGAGAGAGAGAGAGAGAGAGAGAGAGAGAGAGAGAGAGAGAGAGAGAGAGAGAGAGAGAATGTTATTCTGTCTGCCAATTAAGGAACACATTAGGAAACATTGGGCTCTACACTCAAGTGTAGAGCAACCACCCATAACCCACAAGATTTATATCTTGTACAGGATGTACAGTATATTAGAAAATTAAGTGTCAATAATAACATAATTTGTTGGTCAAGTTGCTAAAGGTTTGAAAAACTCTTGAGTTTTTCTGTTTTTGAATGATGAAATGGTGTTGGTTTAGTGGTGCCACAATTGTAGTTGGTTAATAGTAACAGTATTGTTTCAAATTGTTTTGAATATACTGTAAGCAATTAATTTGAAATATTTTTGAAAAGTGGGTTATCATTTGCCCCATGATCATGTTTGGTGGGGCAGTCAGGGCATTGCCCCCCCCATGCAGTGGCGTTTGAACGTTTCTAAGCAATTTGGAGCCCTAGGCAAGATTTTCCCTGGAGCCCCCCTTACCAAATGGACCCGTAAGGGTCCATTTGGTAAGGGGGGCTCCAGGGAAAATCTCCTATAAAATGGCACCCCCCAAGGGGTAAAATTATGGACTATTTTAAATAGTAACATATTGTGTGTTTTAAATGTCCAGTTATAGTTATAGAGGATAAGTACAATGTATTTATCCATAATAGGCTTATTAGCCTGGAATCCTTTTAAACCAAGTCTTTTGGTCTCCTCCTCCCCTCATGGCGCCCTAGGCAACTGCCTAGTCTGTCTAGTGGCAAAAAACGCCCCTGCCCCCATGCCCATGCCTAGATCCGGCCCTGGACTGAACCTCGTCAAATAGCCTAATGGACAACATGACTCGAACATACAGTATATAGTGGGCCCTGGGTGTAAAACAGTTTATAGTTCCACTGACCTGCACCACAGTATCTGTTGTCCAGAGGGATCCGGGAGGGTCATCAGGTTTCCATCTAGAGGTTTTCTGCATGCAGAGCTAGAAGATAAGGCGAGTTACTGCTGCAATGATGCTGGGTGGATGGATGGATGGATGGGTGGTCCCTCTGTTAGCATCACATCTACTCTACACCATCACTCTGTCCGCAGCACCTCCACCCATAGCTCCAACTACAGGGATATGAGCACAGAGATTGATGTTAAAGAGCTAATTCACCGTTCTCTCTGTTATCGACCCACCCGAGGGTGTAGCAGCAGTGCAAGCCATGACGGAATGCTCTCTAGACTGCACACAGTGAACATACACGCACACATACACAGACATTACGACAACTCCCTTCACTGTATGGGGCCAGTCTAATGGAGGCTCTTCTACATAGACTTCTATTGAGAATGGACCAATCCAGTGGTCCTTGAGGTCCCCAGGCTAAATGATGGAATATTGGTTAACCAGATGTAACTCTTTGAGAGCGTAAACAATATATGAACTCTCACCATCTGAATTAGCCCAAGTCTACACAAGTTACTACAGAAGGTAGAAGATTAATGGTCATTTTGATCTGTATGTTTGACTGTTTTGTTTCCCAAATCCAGCCTGATACTGTGCACAAAATATGTCATCATAAATAGTTGGCCCTGGCATCAAAAAGGTTGAAAAACACTGGTTCAATAATAATAATAATAAAAAGTATTTCTAATTCCAGTCTGTCCCTATTCAGGCCGCATGAACTGTAGCTCAGTTTCTGACCCCTCAATGTCGCCACTCTGACACTAGACAGCACTAAACGGCTGACTCTGGCGTCACGCGGCCAAAGATGCTCTTCACAATAAAAGTCTTCGTGTTTTTTTTTTTCTCTTCTTCTTCTACGTGGCTTCGGCAATTAAGGCTTCCAGTTCCATCCATTGCATAGGAAACTAAAGTATAAGGAACTCTATTCTATTCATATTTTAAGCGAATAACGACATCACAGGGCCGTTTGTTTGTTGTATGTGGGCTCTTTTTACCTTCTTCTTGATTCTCTTCCTTCCGGCCGGTAACCATAGCAACAGGACGCACTGATGGAAATAAATAAATGAGCAAGGCATTTCTGCCCCTTTAGAGGAAATAAGATCCGAACCAAACACACTGTAGTTATGGGTAGCTTTTAGTCGCAAGATCTCATGTAGGCTATACATAAAAACATGGCATAAAAGTTAGAACTAAACATGTTTCATTAAAACCTCACTTTTTTTTCAATTATACAGATTGTGAATCCAGTTTGCCTTTCTGATTATAACAGTTGTTCCACTGTGGAGCTATGAGCCAGAGCTATAGATGGATCATAGAAGCAGTGGAGCTATGGACCAGAGCTATAGATGGATCATAGAATCAGTGGAGCTACAGCACAGAGACATAGATGGGTCATAGATGCAGTGGAGCTATGGGCCAGAGCCATAGATGGATCATAGAAGCAGACAGCAGTGGAGCTATGGAGCAGAGCTATATATGGATCATAGAATCAGTGGAGCTACAGCACAGCCACAGAGACATAGATGGGTCATAGATGCAGTGGAGCTATGGAGCAGAGCCATAGATGGATCATAGAAGCAGACAGCAGTGGAGCTATGGAGCAGAGCTATATATGGATCATAGAAGCAGAGAGTGGAGCTATACCAGGGCCATAGATGGATCATAGAAGCAGACAGCAGTGGAGCTATGGGCCAGAGCCATAGATGGCTCACAGAATCAGTGGAGCTATGGGCCAGAACAATAGATGGATCATAGAATCAGTGGAGCTATGGGCCAGAACAATAGATGGATCATAGAATCAGTGGAGCTATGGGCCAGAACAATAGATGGATCATAGAATCAGTGGAGCTATGGGCCAGAACAATAGATGGATCACAGAATCAGTGGAGCTATGGGCCAGAACAATAGATGGATCATAGAATCAGTGGAGCTATGGACCAGAGGTGGATGAGGTCATCGTGTCATTACATTTCCAGTGTAATGATCGCCCCCAGGTGGCCAGTATCTGTAACAGCCCAGTCTAGGCGTGGCTACAGCCTAATGATTACAGTATATTTCTTGTCAGTTACCTGAACGCAACAAGATTAAAGGACGCTGCTGTAAGTACTGCCAAAAACACACAATTTATAATCATTTGTCATTCATTTATTTATGTATTTACGTTTTGCAAGTTTTCAACATAATGTCTGTGTGTGTGTTCCAGGGCGGCGTCTACTTTAATCTACATAAAAGGTAAGTCTGTCAGAGCATTCGTTTCACCTGCTGTCTGTCTGTTTATCACAAGTGTAGATAATTATAATAATCTGCTCCTAACAATAAAATCATAGAGCACTGATATAAAATATAACAGAGGTTGAACACTTCAGTTTGGCAATGTTAAGAATAGCACAAGTAAACCAATTGAACAATAGTAGCCTATATTCCAATCTCTATATTCCTGTGTGTGTGTGTGTGTGTGTGTGTGTGTGTGTGTGTGTGTGTGTGTGTGTGTGTGTGTGTGTGTGTGTGTGTGTGTGTTCTTCAAAATGACCTTGCTAGACATGACTTCATCCCTTTGTTGTGACAACTATACAGAGAACTGACTGCATATAAGATTCAGTTTGTTGTCATTTTTTAGTTCCTGCATATAGGCATACATACATACATACAGGATAATAATAATGTTAAATGTTGTTCCTCCTATGAGCCCATTGCAGTGCAACACAAAGTAATTACAAATAAATGCATTAAAACACTAAAACCGGTAGTACTAAAACCACAATATAAAACTAAAAGTAATACCAGTAAAATATGAACCATATATAAAACTACTGCAAAAGAATCAATGATTATTCCAATCAGCTCTGAAACTGTTGTACTAGAAAAGTCACCAACTGCCATTAACTGTATTTGTGCTTCTGGAACAGAGATATAAAAGCAAATAATAGCCTTTCAGTGACTGATTGTACATTCATTCATCTGTTGAGTTAAAGCTATACATTTCTTCAGTAATTTGTTTTTTTACCAGCAATAATTCTACTGATGTTATTTTTGCTGGATGAAAAGAAGAAAAAAAGGGCAGTTTGTTTGATTTGAGTTATGTAAATGCATGATTTGCATGGTGCCAGCCCATCTCTCTATAGCAGCAACAGGTGAACCAGGAACAGGTTTGGTGACAGTCAGGCAGTAGAGACTCAGAGTGAAGCCAATAGACGTAAACACACAGTGAAATACTGTAGTGTCCTTTCATAACTGATCCCTGAATACATTTGTACACTCTGTGGATACCATTAATCTGTTTCAACTTGAGATCTGATTCTACTAAATGTTGTATGAATCCTAAAACAGTTCTCTGGAAAGCAAAACAGTTTTTTGAGTTTAGAAGAGTTTGAGTTAAAAACGTTCACTGCAACAGAATATTCAAAGATTTTGCACGAGCATGTAGTTCTGATATCTTTCAATAGCCAAAGTACGACATAATGATTCCTGCCTGTCTCCAAAATGGGTAAAAATGAACTTTGTCCATCAGTGTTTGTCCTACAAACTGGAGCTGCAGATGTACTAGTTATATTGTGTTAACCTAATACTCTACTATACAGTTATATTTAGGCCTGAAGATATCATGTAAATATTCAGTTATGCAATGTTGGGCAGTAAGGAATTACTAACATATGCAATATGAAACACATGTAAAATGTAACACGCCTCATTATTAATACAAATGAGCTTATGACATTATGTGAAAATAGGACAGATTTACAAGCTATCAACAGATTGTAGATCTTAATTGTTGGGAAACAAAACAGATCAAAATGACCATTAATCTTCTACATTCTCTAGTTGTGTAGACTTGGGCTAATTCAGATGATGAATATATTTTGTAATTAATGTGTAACATATTACTCTTTGATTCAAGTAATAAGCAATATAATAGTAGTTTATATAAATATTTTTTTTCTAAGGGGTCATAAGTAAAGTAAAGATATTACTCTCCTGAGTAATATTGTCCAACACTGCAGCAGTTGTACTCATAGATATGAGCTTGTAGATCTGATTTTTTAAACATAATGCTTAGAACACCAAGAAAGTTGCTCCCGTCCCTTAAATTAGCCTAACAATTTAGTCGTTTCATCATGTTCATGAAATTAAAAACAAGCCAATCATAATAACGTTATGACCAGGTGAGTTTTCTTGACGTTGGTTGATCTCAGACGAGGAAACACCAACAATAGATGAGGTCATGTTGCTCAACGGTCGCCCGGGTAACACGCCCACACCTATCCTGGTCACATGACCTGCTCTGTTTACACAGAGGTGAGGTTATGAGAGTTTTATAGGAGGAGTCACTGTAGGACGACAAACACACAGGGACCGTGCCAAGTGTGCACAGTATACTGTACACCACCATCGAATCCTAACCCTAACCCCAGTAAAACTATGCCTTTTATGCCTTGAATTTAGGTATAATCCACATTAGCTACCTGGTAGTGATACAAGGTAGTACGATATTTCTGTCAAAACCTACTGTAAATGTGCATCACTCTGAATGAAGTGGGGGCTAGATACCTGAATTATAAAGGGTAAACTATGATAAGCAATAGGGGTGTGCTGAAATATCGTTATCGTGATAATATCGTATACTTCCTCCCGCAATATAATTATATATATATTAATCATATAATTCCGGGAGGAAAAACGGGTCGCAGAACTAAAATGTTAACTGACTTCTATAGCTGCTTCATTCCCCAAAAAACAAACACAAGATAAAAACCAAAAGCCTGGTATGAGAATCAGTTGAGACAAATAAAAGCTAAGATTAATATCTGAGGATATACATTACTAAGTTCTGATTTTTGCCTTTTACTTTTTTATTCATTCATTTATTGTTTTTTGTTTTTGTTTTCCAGCTGCAGTTACAGTATCATGATATATCGTTGATGAATTTCATGCAATATATTGATATATCGCAAATATTGCATTTTGCAATATATCAAATATCATGATATTATTCATTATCGAAGGCCTAATATCGCCACCTATATCGTATCGTGAGGTACCAATATCGTCCCAGCCCTAATAAGCAACATAACAGTACACCTGAGTATATTCCTAAAGTAAAGCCCAACAACTATATCTAAAACTAGTCATACATGAAAACTTTAACTCAGGGGGCACCAAATTAGCCAAACCTAAATATTACATATAGAAACCTTCCATTACAACAAAGATGGCAAATGCAAATATTCTTGTACTTACAAAACAAAATACAAAACACTGAAGTCTTTAAACCAGAGACCTGACCTTGAGGGAACATAGACATGACTAATATAAATAATGCTTGGCCCTTAGGCAGTTGATCTGGAGTTCGATTCCCCGGGTATAGGAAATAGAAGTTACAGATCAGAGCTTTTTCCTCTGACAGACTGACAGACTGACTAATATTTTTTTACCTCACTCAAGTATGACTCTTATCTCTTGTCTCTCCTGCTGTCAACAGTAAACAAGATGGTGGGACATGCACATGAGCAAGGCAGCATCCTATCCCTCCAGGCTGGTCCTGAGGACAGGGATGGAACCGACAGCAGGTGAGCTGAGAACCAGGAACCAGATCAGTTCTGCTGCTCCTAGAACTGAACCGTGGGGGAAAAGAAATAACAAAAAAATATATATATATAACTTTTAATGTTGTTATCATGAACATGAAATCAAAGTGTTTGATTCATCATGACTGAATGTGTGACACTACAGCGTAATTCACAGAACAATTAACCCATTTCCTGTCTAGGAAGAGACAGAACGAGTTTTTAGCATCTAAAATAGCTTTTTTCCGGTGTTCATTTTTATGGACACCAGAAAAATCACTGACAATACTTCTATTGGTCACTTCTGAATAGTTTCTGAAGTGTCAGAACGTTTGGCAAACGGTCTCAACCAATGGCCAAAATTCGCATATACCGGTTTATTATAACGGTCGCGGCTATCTACACAATATAAAATTTGTCTCACCAGCCGAGACAAATTTATAATGGTCGCGACCGTTTTACCTCCCGTCGGACGTACAGTGCATCGCAACAGGTGGCCAACAGGTCGCAACGTACATCGCGGTCACTAACCGATCTTGCCGTCCCCCTTCAGTGTTCCTGGAAGTGCAACAGTTTTGTCAGTCTCTCTTCCAGCAGGAACGAAGTTTAGTTTGGATCGATCCAATCTCTAGCAGGGAGGGCCAATTTGAGGCAAAAAAGGTTTGCATGGAATGAATCAACCCTTTGTGTACTTTACGTGTTTTGGTGTTCAAAACATTATGTTACACTTAAGCTATTGAACTGACACAGGAACATAGAATTTTCAGAAAAAACTAGAATCTGTCAGAAACTAGCATCAGAAAACTAGAAACTAGTCAGAAACTAGAATCCAGTGTCAAAAACTACAATCAGTTGTCAAATAGAATACAGTATATTCTGATTTGTGCATCATTTTCACAATATTTCAAAAAAAAAAAAAAAAAAAAAATCAGATCTACAAGCTCATATCGCGCCACTCGGTGGCGCGATATGAGCTCGTAGATCTGATATTTTTCCAATAGCTAAAGTGTAACATAATGCGTTGAACACCAAAACGTGTTCAGTACAAAAAGTATTAAGAGAGCTTGTACTCCTCTGTTTAGGATCAGTGACAGAGCTGCTCGCGCCGTCGGTCGTCAGCTGGCAGAAATAGGAGACCGGCTGGACCGGGAGTGGACCGGCAGGGCGAGGAACCAGCAGCCTGCAGCTGGACAGGTGCTGAGACTCACCCAGAGTCTGACCAGGACCTTCTGTAGGTATGAACATAACATAACATCTGACCATCCCCATGGGCATCATCCATGTATAATCCATGTATTTCATTACAAGTACCTGAAATCGTTTCCACTCAGATGGATGAAATGAGGATGTAAAAGGATGTAAAAGAAGGGACATCTCACTGTTTTTGCAAAACAAACATGCAGTATATATTAATGACATTTTGAAGCCATGTGTGTAACCACATGGCTTCCTGGACTACAGTTCCCATAATGCTGTGGTGCACTGCTCCTCCTTGGAGATAGAGTTTACTTACTTACGCCTATCACCCCTTCTGGGGCTTAGGCCGTCGACAAGAGCTCTCCAAGCATCTCGATCCTGGGCCAACACTTCAAGCTGTCCTTCAAGCTTCAAGATACAGTTTACAATTACAATTTAGGCATTAAGCAGACGCTCTTAATCCAGAGCGACTTACATTAAGTAGAAACATTGAAATATAGATTAAAGTTTAGATAGATAAGCTTCCGGTTTTAGGAGTGTAGCTAGTTGTAGCATCACCAGGTGTGCAAGCGGAGCACTCCTAACTCAACTACTAAAAATGTAAAACATATTATACACATAAAGACCTCCCTGGAAATTGTTCTAAATCTAAAATGTCTAAAACCACATATTACACCCCCAGGAGTGTGTATAAATTCTCATAAATGTTAACCTAACCTATATATATATTTTTATATATATATATATATATATATATATATATATATATATATATATATATATATATATATATATATATATATATATATATATATATTTTTTTTATTTATCAAAAATGGTGAGTTGTCCCTTTAACTAAAGTTAATGTGTTTTGGGTGTTCTAACATCTCCTCTCAGGGAGCTCCGTCACCACCAGGGTCTTCATGGTGTGTCAGCCGTGGTGAAGGTCCAGCTAGCAGCCTCCACACATGGACCCATCCTCAGAGCAGAGTCCTGGACAGGCTGGGTAACACCAAACTCATTATTATCACACTGCTTTAGTGCTTTCACCCATAGATATTTATATTAAAGGTAGGGGAAGTGATTTCACTTTTGTCAGATATCACCCCCCAATTTTTTTTCTGTTAAAATGCTCTATTATAAGGTGTGCAGACCATATATGGAGTTTCCCCCTCCCCCACGTTAGCAGAGGAGCTAATAAAAGTTCCCCAGGTGGAGG
This sequence comes from Benthosema pterotum, assembly GCA_039105355.1. Lineage (NCBI taxonomy): Eukaryota > Metazoa > Chordata > Actinopteri > Myctophiformes > Myctophidae > Benthosema > Benthosema pterotum. The sequence goes on from CM076987.1 coordinate 7,329,348, forward strand.
GTGAATTCTCCTCCAATCAGGATCGAGCAGCAGGTTCACATAGTGTAGCTACTCTTGGGGGCCCCTAGTGCACCAGGCTGGTACTACACCATGAATTTCAAAACACTTACCCTACCTTTAATGGAGAGCAACGCATTACATGGCAGCCATCTTACTGAGGTACAGCCTAACATTACATAACATTGGGTTTCAACCAATGTAACGTCTGCAATCTGCATACATAATGAGCTGTTATATGACATTTATTATCTACATTAAAAATAATAACATTAAGCAAATAAGCATCTTGAATCATAGCCACATTGATAACGTTTGTAATAAACAAATCAGTTTGTAAATCGATACATTTTTCAGCAAATTATGACCATTTTTATTTGAACTGCCATAGAAGCATACTATATTGAAGTACCTCAGTAAGATGGCCGCCGGTGAACTACATCAGAGACTCCATCTCGAGACATCTAGCCTTTAATAGGTCCGTGGTTTCATCTGTTGTGTGTAGGGCTGTCTGCAGTGAGCATGTCTCTTTGAAGCATGACTTCAGCTTGCCAGTGGAAAGAATCCTCAAAAACCTTGCCAAAATAGCAAACCCAACCTTGCTTTGAGGCAGATTCTGAAGATATGGGGTCAGAAACAGTATAAACAAAATCAAGAAAGTGAGAGAACCTGTGACTGAGTGACACACACCTACTGACTATTACACACCTGCCAGCACTTGAAATTCAAAGCAACAGTGAATGCCAACAGAACATTTCATTTTGGCACATGTTCATCCCACAAGGTTTATCAGTATTACTCATTCCAGGGATGTCTGATCTCTACAAGCCATACCCTGTTCTAAAGGTGACTAATCAATGATTAAAACGATATAAGATGCAATACAAATTGCTATTATTAAGGTGGAGAAAATAATTCCTAAAGTTAGGTTTCTGAAACCTATGTGGGCAGGTTTAGTTGACCGTGTCCTTAATTGAGTATAGGTCATGTTTATAATAAATCTAAACCTACCGGTATTATAAAATAACTAGGGCTGTTGAATGATTAAAATTTTTAATCAAATTAATCACACCATTCGAACTATGTCCAAAATATGCCATGTTTTCCTGTACAGGATTTCAACATTTAAAAAAGAAACAGAATCTGTGAAAAAAAATAACCATTTAACTTTAAAATATTGATCAAAATAGGTGATCTACAAGCCCTCAATGCTTGTCGATCCTCCAGCTATACTCTATGGCTCTGGTTACAGGAAGACACACAGCTATATGTCTCCGTAAAACCGTGCTCTACCCATTTCTTTCAATGAGAAAATGCTCAGTGGGTTGAGTCAGCGTGCACATGAGTTAATTGCATTAAAATTTTTAATCAGATTAATCAACAAAATTAATATTAATCACATTAATTCAGGGGTTTTCAACAGGTGGTCCAGGGACCACCAGTGGTCCTTGAGAAGGTTCCAGGTGGTCCCCAGGCTAAATGATGGAAAGTTGGTTAATCAGATGTAACTCTTGAGAATGTAAAAATGAAACCAAATGGACCCTTGCGGGTCCATTTGGTTTCATTTTTACACCCTCAAGAGTTAAAATATTCATCATCTGAATTAGCACCATTTAATTAAGAAGTTTACACTGTTTTGTTGGCAAAACTCCAGCCTGGAATTGTGGACAAAACCAAAAGAATTCTTTAATTTTAGCTCTTTGGTGTGAACATCATGTGAACAACATGTGGAGGTCCCTGGAGTCAAAAAGGTTGAAAACCACTGCATTAATTTCTGGTAACTATTTTGAACAGCCTTAAAAATAACATAATAATAACACATTCTGATGTACCTTCCGCCCCACAGGTGTGTAGTATTACCCCCCATGGCTGGACCACAGGGGTGATGGTGACCACAGGGCTCATCGTAGCGCTGGTCGCCAGCCCAGCCGTTTGCACTGCACTGTGGCTCCAGTGGAAAGGATAACTAACTGGCCATAAGCAGGTCTTTTGGTCACAACAGATTTTTTAATTTTCATTAATATTATTATTTTTGTTTTTCAGTTTCTCTTTTTATAATAATTTAACAAGTGATGTTGAACGTTAACGATTGTGGTACACTTGGAATTATCGATTGTTAAGTCATATTCTTTGGCATGTAAAAATATAGCGCTTTTTAAGTGATTATTTTAACATATCATACTTGCCTTTAATGTAAGTGTGTGGAAAAATCATGTGATTAACGGTATGATCGTTCACTGTTGAATTGTTGTTCTAAAGTTTAAAAAGTGCACATTTTTCTGTCCAGCAGAGTTTTGTAAATTTATTATTATTATTATTATTTTTTTTGCAATGAAAGGGAGCTGGACTTTCTATTTGATATTGGAAAATGCCTCATGTGGTAAAAATAAATTGAATTATAGAAACTATTGTCTCATTCATCTTAAAACTCATTCTCTACGTGAATGCCTTTTGCTTTTAAGAATTTGTGTAAGAGAGTTTACTTTAGTGAGTTCCACTTGCTCCACTATAAAGAACATTTGTTATTGGTTAGTGGGCGGCGGCTCATTGAATAACACTGGTCTCCACCTTCAAGTGGGGCGTCACGATGTGAGCACATTAATGTGCAAAAAGTCTACAGTCGCAGCCGCCATTTTTGGAGTTTTTGAATGGCTGTGGATGGGAAATAAAAACGGCTGTTGCGGCAAAGTGCCGCACAGATCTGCGCCCAAAGGACGCACGGCCTTGCGGTGTGTGGAGTGTAGTTGGAAATACATTATTTTCAACAAGGGCGGCGCAACTAAGAGCTATTTTAGGCATGTGTGCAACATGACAACTGTTTTAAAGTATTGTACAGTAACAACTAAAGATGTTGTACCATAGCTACAAAACGTTCTAAAATAAAAGGGATTTAAGATCATTAAAGCTGGGCTGTTGCCTGAGTTCAATGCATTTTTGCCTAGTTGTCATAGTTGTATGTGGAGCAGTAGCTCATTACACTTTTCCATGGAAGTGAACGGGAGTGTCGTAACTTCCGTAAGCCTCGGAAGTATTTAAGAGCCGCAATGAAGTGCGTCCAAAGTACGCAGTTCAGTCTGTAGTGTGCCCACACTGTCAGTCTAACATGAGCCATGCCCTTGGTACAGTAAGATGTGTTCCTCAGCACGTCTATAATAGAATTAACAGTGTGAACAAGAGCATGTGTTTTATGAACAGTTTACAGTCTAGTATATCACAATAACTACTTGAAAACAAAACTACAATAACTACAAAACATCACCACAGTAACATGCAGACTCATGTTAGAAACATAGGGCTCCATTTTCGTGACCCCTTATTCCAAACCCCTCATCCCTTTTTTTTTTTACTGTTTTTAAAAACTTTTGGGAAACGTTCAATGTGACATCTATTGACCGTTTGTGAGCATGTAGACTGGCCATTTGAACTATTGAAAAATGTTTTTTTTTTTTTAAAGTAGTTTAAAAAGGCAAAGAAGTTAAGGGATAAGGGGTTTAGTGGTGACGAAAATCTATAGTGTACAATCAGTGTTGGGACATGTGCACTACGTAACTTAATATACATAATATATTACCAAAATGCAGTAACTTGTAATATAAATATATTACTTAACTAAAACATCTAATATATTATACTTTTCTTTCTGCATTACTGCATTACTTTCAATATTACTTTCTGTCAATCTGTATAATTGAAAATGGTCTTGTGAATTGACAACCGCAGAAGTTAAATAATTACTTATTTTCTATCATTTGTCATCAAATTATTTATTCAGGAGTGACGTTTTTTCAAGTTGATTTCATATGGATTTGGCCAGATATCAAGTGTGCTTGCTTTATTGTAGGTACAGTATGCCACTGGTCTACGCAATATTTGATTAATAGTGATACTAAATATATAATATAATATATTGCTTTAAAATGAAGGTAATAATTAAGTAATATATTAACATGGTAAAGTAATATTCCCAACACTGTGTACAATACATTGAGCAAATAAGGGACAGAGATGGAGCCATGGAGGCCACAGAGCCCTGCTCTGCTCACTTACTAAACCAATCTGTGAGTTCACCCAAAACTGGGACACTGACATTGCATCTGAACTCAATGATTATTTGGAGGAGCTGGAAGAAAGAAGCATCACTGTTGATTTGGCCAAATCACGCAGATTTTTTTGCGGAAGCATCGTTGCTTATTCAAGGATCGGCTTGCAAATATACAGCAAGACGTTGGAGCTTCGACACAATCCTGTCTTTCAGACTGTTACATTAGCTTTTATCAAGCTGCGCGGCCGAGTGGAACGCTATGAGCATGTAGAATGTAGATCTGATATTTAAAAAAAATAAAATCAAGAAATTCTGTTACAATTCTGTCACAAATTCTGTGTTTTTTTTTTACTCAAATGTTTAGCTTCTGTGGGGTCCCTGTAGTGAAATATTGAGGACCACTGACTACTAACTGACCAATAACAGAAAACTGTCAGGATTTAAAAAGACATTTGTAGAATCAGTTCTCAGGTCAAAATGGATTAATGAACTGTCCATTTAATTATAAATAAAAAAACGGTTTCATTTTACGCTCTCAAGAGTTAAATTATATTTAATTAACTCTGAATTACCTAATTTTCAAGAATGTACACTCTTAGAAAATGTAGAGGAATTGCTATTCTGACCAACTTTTTGTCAGTTATCTCTCCTAAATTAGTCCGAGAGACAAAACCCAACATCAAACGGCGGTACTCCGTGGCTAAAAATGCAGAATAAATAGTGGGCCTTGGCATGAAAATGGTTGAAAACCACTGCTCGAGCACATTCTAATGCATTGTGGAAGTGCCACTATTAGTGCATTTTGGATTTTGGCAGCTGACAACACTGGTTGCCAGCTATCATCTGTTCGGTTGGCTCAGTGTGAGTCCGCGTCGCGGGTTTGATCCCCGTCATCGTCATCGTCGTCGTCGATCACGTCCACGTGCGTGTAGGTGCGGTGGGCCTTCTGGTTGCAGCGCTGCAGGGTGGTCCCCAGCTGCGTCCCGGGGCCCACCTCGTAGGTGTGAGGGAAGGTCTCTCCGCGGCTGCGCTCATAGATGCGGTGCAGCGTCTGCTCCCACCTGACTGCGCAGACCAGCTGCTTGACCAGCTGCCTGCGCACGTGGTCGGCGTGCATGTAGCGCTGGCCGTCCACGTTGGAGTACACGTTGATCTCTGGACGACGCACCTGGACGGACACGGGTATGATGAGAGAGAGAGAGAGAGGCCAGGTCACACAGAGTTATTACCCCCCTCCCCCCCCCCCCCCCCCCCCCAGTGTTGTAGTGGTACTTTTAGAAGTGGGGGGACGCCTCTTAAAGGGGAATTCCACCCATTTTCGTTTTTTTTTTTTTTTTTTTTTTTTTTTTCTGAGAGCGTGCAAATGTGAACCAAATGGACCCGAGCGGGTCCATTTGGTTCACATTTGCACGCTCTCAGAAAAAAGGAAACTCATTAACATGGTGAAACACAGCTTGATGATGTCATCAAGATGTATTTCACCATGCTAATGATTTTTTTCAGACCTCCATTTCTAGGAAACACAGAATGGGGGGAACTTTTTTTTATCATGTCCACACTGTGTCCATCTCTAAGGAATATTAATGACATAGTAAAATATTGAAAATGAGTGGAATTCCACTTTAAGACACGTTATACCATGTATAGCATATTGAGAAATATTGTTTACAATGCCTAATTGTATCCATAAAAGTAAATGACAAGACAAAAAACATAGGCCTACTATTGCCCCAAAAATATCTTAAATGTGAGAAGTGGGGGGACGCCCCCTTCCACTACACCCCTGCCCCCCCCCCCCCCCCCCTGCCAGTGGCTTCATGATGACTGTCCACACAAACAGCTACTTTATTGCAACAAAAGTAATTATCCGATTTATAAAACACGTTCCTGGGCACCCGTACTTTAATGTTTTCCCATTGATCCCATGATCAAGTATACTCACAATTATAGCAAAGCAATCAGATACTTACATGATCATTGGCATAATATACATATTACAATATATATATTACAATATTACTTTCCCAAGCCCCCACCAGCAAAGGAATAAAGATGTACAACACAATCTGTTTAGTGACAACTTGCAACATCTCCGATAACTTGTAGTGTGTGTCCTGTGTGCAGAATGCTGCGGTGGATTAGGATCTACAAACTACAGTACATCTCTCATGTTATCTGTTGGCAGCTTGTAAATCCGCTCTATTTTTACACGCAACAACAAGCTCAAAAGTAATAAGTGGCGCGATATGAGCTTGTAGTTCTGCTATTTTTTTGCTTCTGGGGGATACCTAGAACAACATGTTTTTAGATGAGGTTCTGCAGCTAAATAATAGATATTTCTGAGGGTCTTTCCTATGGAATATGTTAAGCATCACTGACACAGAAAGAGATTTTTCCAGAAAAACTAGAACCTCGCGCCAGGGACGAGAATTTAGTGTCACAAACTAGAATTTAGTGTCATGGACTAGAATCTAGTGTCAGAAACTGGATTCTAACTTCAGAAACTACAATCCACACAGAGGAACTAGAATCTACGATGGAGGAGTAGAATCTAGCATGAGGAACTCGAATCTAACGTCAGAAACTAGAATCTAGCGCTGTGAACTAGAGTCTAGCATCAGAAACTAGAATCTGATCAGGACACAATGGGTTACAGGGGTTGACACTAAGGTCTCGGAGGCACTTGCCCATCGGGCAAGTGCAAGTCAGGTTCTACTTGCCCTCAGCTCATGGTCACTTGCCCCCCCAAAATATATATTAATACATTGTAAATTTTGCATTTAAGTTTACTTCCTACTTGGGTGCTTTAAACCAGGGGTTTTCAACACGTGGTCCCTGAGAAGGTTCCAGGTGGTCCCCAGCTAAGTTGGTTAACCAGATGTAACTCTTGAGAACGTAAAAATGAAACCAAATGGACCCTTGCGGGTCCATTTGGTTTCATTTTTACACTCTCAAGAGTTAAAATTCATCATCTTAATTAGCCCAGGTCGCAATGACCAACTTCAAGACAAATTTATCTTGTGTTGTGTTATAGCGCACTAAGTTGCACACTTGCCCGATCGGGCAACCAGGTAGCAGTCTTCACTTGCCCCACCATTTTTTTTTTACTTGCCCCGGGCAAGCGGGCAAGTGTTAGTGTCAAGCCCTGGGTTAATTTAGTTACTGCACAGCACTGGCTCCTAGATGTGCATACAGTGCGGGCAGGATGCAGACACTGACCTCCAGCTGCCTGAGGACGTCTCTGAGCGGTTGGATGGCGGTCTGCATCAGCTCTGTGTGGAAGGCTCCGCTCACCTCCAGAGGTCTGCTCCTCATCAGGTGGAACTGTCTGGAGTTCTGCTGGAGGAACTCTAGAGCCTGGAGGAGATGGAGAAGAACGTCACATTACTGGCTGTACCCTAGAACAGGGCTTTTCAACCGGTGGTCCGGGGACCACCAGTGGTCCCTGAGAGGGTTCCAGGTGGTCCCCAGCTAAGTTGGTTAACCAGATGTAACTCTTGAGAACGTAAAAAATGAAACCAAATGGACCCTTGCGGGTCCATTTGGTTTCATGTTTACGCTCTCAAGAGTTAAAATATTCATCATGTGAATTAGCCCGAATCTACACAACTAGAATTAATGGTCATGGACAGAAGCAAAAAGGAAATCTTTAGTTTTGGGATCCTCAATTGGTGGTCCGTGGCTCAAATGCTGAATAAATGGTGGGCCCTGGGATGAAAAAGGTTGAAAACCCCTGCCCTAGAACACTGGTTTTCAACGTCTTTGGCTCCAGGGACCACCGTTTAATCAGCATTTGAGCCACGGACCACCATTTGAGGACATTTTAGTTCAAATACCTAAAATTAAAGAATTCTTTTGGTTTTGTCCACAATTCCTGGCTTGATTTTTGCCAACAAAACAGTGTAAACCTCTTAATTAAGTGGTGCTAATACAGAACTTAACTCTTGAGAGGGTAAAAATGAAACCAAATGGACCCGCAAGGGTCCATTTTTACACTCTCGAGAGTTACAACTGGTTAACCAACCTTCCATCATTTGGCCTGGGGACCACCTGGAACCTTCTCAAGGACCACTGGTGGTCCCCGGACCACCTGTTGAAAACCACTGCCCTAGAACACTGGTTTTCAACCTTTTTGATACCAGGGCCCCACAGACAAAACAGTCAAACATACAGATCAAAATGACCAATAATCTACATTCTCTAGTAGTGAGCGCTGTGTCTTGTGTTGCTCTCCACCAGCTGCAGAGAACAACACAGCACACAACAAAAACTTCAACATAGAAAAAAGTAGAACGTTACAAGAATTAGTTTGTTTAATTACTTCTGGGCATTCTCCCACAAAATTGACTTTTTGGGCAGAATGCAGCCGTTTTTCACCGGATGAAAAAAATATTCTCTATGAAGGTTTTCTCTTAGCAATATCGGTAAAATGTCCAAAAATGTCCATTTTATCCCTGTGGTGGGGGGCTCAGAGTGTTTCCACTAAGGAATGTAGTCTTTCTAATCACGTAAAACGTGTTTCTTTTGGAGAGTACGTAAAACGTTCTTCTGTTGAAGTTGTGTAACGCCAAGTACATTTAACAAGATTGTTTATTTCCCAGTGTATCCATGTGCCATGGTTTCTATAAAAAGGAACATAGGAATGGAATACATGAGCATTATATAGTAAGTTAGCAGATATACATCTTAAAACACACAACAAACAACACACAATAAAACACCAATGCAATAGGCTACAAACTAGCAAAGTTGAACATGTTAAACAGTGGAAGATTAACGTCTTTAAGTAGTCAATGACAGAGAATACAATAAGATTTAAGTCACTCCAGAAGAGAGGCTGGTCGGGTGGAGTAATGGCAGATTGCATTGTATGTTACAGAGCTTCAATGCAGGGCAGACTCATAGAATCAGTGGAGCTCTGGACCAGAGCTAGGGGTTCCTCAGCCCCATTTGGCCCCATGGGCATTGGAACTTTAGGGCAGGGGGTTTTCAACAGGTGGTCCGGGGACCACCAGTGGTCCCTGAGAGGGTTCCAGGTGGTCCCCAGCTAAGTTGGTTAACCAGATGTAACTCTTGAGAACGTAAAAATGAAACCAAATGGACCCTTGCGGGTCCATTTGGCTTCATTTTTACACTCTCAAGAGTTAAAATATTCATCATCTGAAATAGCCCAAGTCTACACAACTAGAAGATGGACAAAAGCAAAAGAAATCTTTAATTTGGAGTCTGTGGGGCTAAAATGTTCTCAAGTGGTGGTCCCTGGCATCAAAAAGGTTGAAAACCCCTGCTTTAGGGCATTGAGGGCTGCAGCCCCCCCTTGTGGCCGAAGTCATGGGCGCAGCCCCTCTGGTGAAACGACAACATCTTTTCTTGTCCTTCCCCCTCTGTCTCCTCTCTAACAAACAGATGCTGCCTGTCTGTGAGTCTCTCCATGTCTCTCTCTTTCTGTCTCTCTCTTCCCAGTCTCCCTCTCCACCTCTTGCATATTATACCAGTATTTGGCCAACTCCCAACAGACTATGGATGGACTGGTCATGAACTTTTCATGTGTTCACATGGCTGAGCGTGTGTGTGTGTGTGTGTACCTGTATGAATAAATGAAACCTTTATTTGTAGGGAAATGCGGTTTGTCAGTTCAGCACAGAAAAGGTTAAGTTAAAGTCAACAGTAAAATAATTTAAAAAACAGTTAAGAAAGAAAACCAAGGTATGTTAAACTCAGTCATGTGCAAAGGTGCAAGTCCAGATACACGTGCAAAAATGTTCATGTGCAAGGAGAAACGTGTCCTCTTTTTTTTTTTTTTTTTTTGTGTGTGGTAATTATCATCATCGTCATTTGCAGTTGCAGTCTGAACAGTGCAGAGTGCGATTGCTTGGAGTTGTGTGTGTGTGTGTTTGTGTGTGTGTATGTGTGTGTGTGTGTGTGCGCGCGCGTGCGCGCGCACACGCACGCGCAAACGCACGTGAACACGCGCACACCTCATGCCTGAGGTTACCCCGAAAAACCCTGATTTTTTTCCCCACGCTTACACCCCCCCACCCCCCCGCTCTCAATACGTCCCAACTCCCCTGCCCCTACCTCTCTGTGCCCGGCGATGACCCGTCCGTCGGGGTAGAGGTAGGACGCCACCCTGCAGACCGGCTCCTGGATGCCATGCAGGCTCCTGCAGTGCTCCCTGGCCTGCAGACAGGCGTAGTTGTACTGGGCCTGAGGCCGTCCCATCACAGACAGCATGCCACTGGGGATGAGCTCTGAGGCTCTCTGCATGGCCTCGGCTCTCACCTTCACTGCATACAGAGCTGGATGGAGGACAGGAAGGAGGGGCTTCAGGCAAAGATACTCTACAGTATGTATAAACAGGGGTTGACACTAACACTTGCCCGCTTGCCCGGGGCAAGTAAAAAAATGGTGGGGCAAGTGAAGACTGCTACCTGGTTGCCCGATCGGGCAAGTGTGCTACTTAGTGCACTATAACAACACAAGATAGATTTGTCTTGAAGGCAGTCATTGCACTCTGCCTCTGTGTCTTTCACTGCTTTCTAGATATCCACAATTCCAGGCTGGATTTGGGAAACAAAACAGGCAAATTAACATACACATCAAAATGACCTAATCTTCTACATTCTCTAGTTGTGTAGACCTGGGCTAATTAAGATTATGAATTTTAACTCTTGAGAGTGTAAAAAAAAATTACGTTCTCAAGAGTTACATCTGGTTAACCAACTTAACTGGGGACCACCTGGAACCCTCTCAGGGACCACTGGTGGTCCCCGGACCACCTGTTGAAAACCCCTGGTTTAAAGCACCCAAGTAGGAAGTAAACTTAAATGCAAAATTTACAATATATTTTTGGGGGGGCAAGTGACCATGACCTGAGGGCAAGTAGAACCTGACTTGCACTTGCCCCATGGACAAGTGCCTCGGAGACCTTAGTGTCAACCCCTGTATAAAGATGGACATACTCCCATTGGCGCCAGTATATAGGCGACATGGACTACAAAGCCTACAAATGGTCTCCTAGGTAGTAATGGTTTCGATCAGAGCCCCCTATCTGTCGTATGTGAAACTGCAGACTACAAATGACTACAGACTCTTCCTGACTCCTCAAATCACCTCAAACAAATCTCGCAAGAGTTGGGCGGTGGGATAAAGAATAATTTATAACAAAGTGAAATTTCTTCTGTTCTGTTTAGCTAATAGAAGCCATTTTACTATGAATATGCTGTAAATATTATATGCCATTTGATGATCGGGTCCAGTTATTTAGTTCAGGGTCCATGGAGTTAAGGAATGGATCATAAGTTGACCAGGAAGTTTGACGCTTGGCAAACCATCCAAGAGACCAATGGCATGCATGGTTTGCAAGCGTCATACTTCCTGGTCTGTACTGAGCATGTCTGTTTCCTCCCATGAACCAATGTGGACTCCCCCATATGTGTCTTGGCTTCCTGTCCTTATTAGATAGTCCTTGCCATACATGAGGATAAGGGGAGCATTATGGGAATTGTAGTCCAGGAGTGAGCGTCAATGACATCAGAGACACTGGGCTCACTGCTACAATCTAAAATATCTAAAACCACAGCATAAATGGTCCCTTTAAGTGTGTTTGTGTGATAAATGACTATATGGCATTAAATGGTAGTACCTTGGGTAAAGTCCATGGAACCAGAGAAGACCAGAGCAGCAAACTCTCCAACACTGAATCCTGCAGCAGCGACACACGACTCAACAGCCTGCAAAGACCAACACAAACACATCATTATTATAGAGCTGAGCAGTCCCGTCACCATTGCGACGTCGCAGTTGTTCCAGAAATGGATTCCCCAATTAATCTTCCTCATAGACCTTTCGAAAATGATCCATGTACCGGTGAGCTGAGGTTAGACCTCGGCTGCGACCTGGTCAGTTGTTAGAAAACAAAACACCAGTTTGAAGAGTGTTATCCCTCTTATTACATGGCTTAATACATTAATAAATAACTAATAATTGTTAGGAATAGTACACAACAAGGCTGCTTTTATTTATGTTGTTGAGTGGAGAGGTCCGTTGTTGTGACATATCTAACCGCTCACGTGACAAGAACACTGGCTTCTGATTGGAGAATTCATTCAAGCCATCCAATAATTTAAGACGATTACGCCAGGACAAAGCCAATTCGGGTCGTGACAAATAACACACAATATTTTGGGACAATCAAATAATTTCTAAGAAAAATGAAACTGTGTTATATCCTGCTGTTTTTTTCTTCTTGCTAATTAGATATTGTTTGTGATCCTGTTGTTAGATGTTATTGAGACCAGAGGTGTCTTTGTCCGTAGCGTAATCGTCTTTATAGATAATTATCGAAAAGTCTATGAATGAGGAATCAATTTCTGGAACAAGGGTGACGTCACGAGAGGGGCGGGTCTGTATTAGGCACAATTTACTACGGCAGCCAAATCCATCCATCCTGAATCATTTACCAATGGGTTGCCAGATTGAGATGTTATTTGTTGAAGGAATTGTTTAGTCTTTATAATCATCATCATAGCTTAGTTTCATTTAGCTTCCATTTAACCTTAAAGTGAAAAGTTGAGAAACACTTTTCATCTATAAATGAAAACTTTTTTCTTTTTTTGTGTGTGTGTGTGTGTTTTTCTGAGTGAAAAACAAAACAAAAAAGTGTTGTATCCTGCCGTTCTTTTGGTATATTGCATGATATTATTCGGATCTACAAGCTTGTAGATACTGATATTTTGTCACTAGCTACATCAGAGTTCCCCGATAAACATTCTTCAAGGACCATATTTTGGCGAGGGTACCAGGCCGGGGGCCGAGTCCCCATGCGTGGAAATTTGGGGTTTTAATCTTTTCATAATTTAATTTAAGAGATACTTCACTTTGGTCATTTTAAAAATGTAGACACTGTGCATTTATATAAGCCTGAGTTGATAAAATTTTGAGTTGATAAAAAAAGCAGTGGATCTATCATGGTCAATGTTATTCAAAAAAGGCCAAAAGGCCCTGCAATATGACACACACTTCACAGGGCACCTTCCATATCTGTAACTTTACCTAATACCTCCGCGGGTCACTAGGGGGTCCCAGGGCAGCTCCGAGGACCTCAAATGGGCCACAGGCTGCTTATTGGGGAACCCTGAGCTACAGTATACCAATTACCAACCAGGCTGTACCTGTGGGTTGTGGTGGTTGAGTCTCTCCACAGCAGCCAGGGAGGTGATGAACACGGCAGGCTGGCAGTGGACCGTCTTGGCCAGCTCTTCACGGGGTCCATGGAGACACAGGGACAGCAGGTCATAGCCCAAGACCTTCTGGGCTGTGGAGAACATCTCCCTCACCTGATCGCACACAGAGAAGAGAAGAAAAACAAAAACTGTTGTACCCTGACGTTTTCTTCTTCTTAATTACATATGGTATGATAATATAGTGTGTTGTCATGATATGTCATGAGTCACGCCGAGTGAAAGCTACCTTCCCGTAGCGCAGCATGCCTCTGCCCATGCCCACGAACTGACTGCCCTGTCCAGGGAACAGAAAAATTGAGCGCTGGTCAGGGGCTTTCCTGGTGGTCCTCCGACCCGATGTCTCCCCCTCTGCTGCACATCCAGACAGTTCATGTGAGGAGAGAGCAGAAGAGTTACACGCTTAGCAAATTATTATTAAATTATTAAGACAAATATACCTCAACCCATTTAGTCCTGATGCTAGATTCTAGTTTCTGGCATTAGATTCTAGTTTCTGATACTAGATTAAAGTTTTTGATGCTAGATCCTAGTTTCTGATGCTAGATCCCAGTTTCTGATGCTAGATCCCAGTTCCCAATGTAGCCCCTTTCGGCGGACCACCGTTTTTAACGGGAAGGGGCCGTAAATACGACCCGAAGTCTTTGCCATTTGTATACCGTGCTAGGTTTAAGCAAACAAACTTACCACTTTGACTCAAACACGCGCGTCCCCCTTACACCGGCGCTCCAAAGTAATCCGCTCCACAAGATATTGAGATAGTTCCACGCAAGTGTACAAACTCCCAAAGAGCTGTGATGCCGCTAACTATTTTTAATAATTTTCCCCGATTTTCTTTTCCCCCTGCTCCTCATGGCGTCAGCCAGCAACAAGATACTCCACTACGTGCACTAGTTACGTCGCTCCGTCTGGTATCCAATCACCGACAGACGGGGGGACATCCGGTTTGTAGTGGACTATCTTGTTGCTGGCTGACGGCATGAGGAGCAGGGGGAAAAGAAAATCGGGGAAAATGATTAAAAATAGTTAGCGGCATCACAGCTCTTTGGGAGTTTGTACACTTGCGTGGAACTATCTCAATATCTTGTGGAGCGGATTACTTTGGAGCGCCGGTGTAAGGGGGACGCGCGTGTTTGAGTCAAAGTGGTAAGTTTGTTTGCTTAAACCTAGCACGGTATACAAATGGCAAGGGACCCCGTAAGTCAAAGACTTCGGGTCGTATTTACGGCCCCTTCACGTTAAAAAACGGTGGTCCGCCGAAAGGGGCTAGTTCCCAATGCTAGATTCTAGTTTAGAAACTAGGATCTAGCATTGGGAACTGGGATCTAGCATCAGAAACTAGGATCTAGCATCAGAACTGATGCTAGATCCTAGTTTCTGATGCTAGATTCTAGTATCTGACGCTAGATTCTAGTTTGTGACGCTAGATTCTAGTTTCCGATGCTATATTCTAGTTTCCAACGCTAGATTCTAGTGTGTGGTGCTAGATTCTAGTGTGTGTTGCTAGATTCTAGTTTCTGACGCTAGATTCTAGTGTGTGACGCTAGATTCTAGTGTGTGACCTAGTTTCTCACTCTAGATTCTAGTATCTGATTTGAATTGAATCGATAATTTCATTTGTTGTCAACTAATTTAGTGCTAGTAGTCAATTAATCGGGCCATCACCTAATCTCTGGCGTTTTTGTAATTTATCATGGGTGTTTTCCCACGTAACCCTAGTTTTCACAGCGTTTATTGGTCGCTAAACTATGAGTGAACCGTCTCTCTTCCCTTGCAATGCCATAGTTGTATATGCATAGTAGTAAATGCACTGCAAAATATGACACATGTAGTTAAACTAGATGTGTATCAGAATTACAGAATAAACCTGGAGACACGATCAGTTGCTTTAATTCATCTTTTAAATTGTGTGTTTGAACACCAGTCTAATCAGCAGCTTAGAAATGTTTAAAATAAATATTTGTTAGTTGCAGCCCTAAGATTTATAACATTTCTCTCTCACACGCACGCGCGCGCGCACACACACGCACGCACGCGCGCGCACACACACACACACACACCCACACACACCCACACACACACACACACACACACACACACACACACACACACACACACACACACACACACACACACACACACACACACACACAGCCCTACCCTCCGGGTCTGCAGCCTGGGGGTCGGGTTGGGTCTGTGGTGGAGTCCTGGTGGTACAGAACCTCCTCCAGACCAGAGACCAGACCGGGGGGGTCCGTGGTCTACCAGCTGCTGTCAACATGCTGCTGGACTCTAGATTAGATTATATACACATCCATAATGTCTCATTTAGTCTCAGCATGAATGAACTGTCCTGGGCGGCGCCATCTTCTTTCTTCTTCTGGTAAATAATCTTCTTCTTCTTCTTTCAGGGTTTATGGAGGTTGGCATGCCTTTAGAGGTGCATTACCGCCACCTGCTGGACTGTGTCGTACTAGATCAGTGGTTTTCAACCTTTTTCCTGCCCACAGACCCTAAAAAAACTAATGATTTATTTTTGCTTTTGTCCACATTAACAGGCAGGATTTGGGGAAACAAAACATGCAAAACATACAGACCAAAATGACCATAAATTTACTAGTTGTGTAGACTTGGGCTAATTCACATGATGAATATTTTAACTCTTGGGAGTGTGAAAATGAAACCAAATGGACCCTCAAGGGTCCATTTGGTTTCATTTTTACGGTCTCAAGAGTTACATCTGGTTAACCAACTTAGCTGGGGACCACCTGGAACCCTCTCAAGGACCACTGGTGGTCCCCGGACCACCTGTTGAAAACCCCTGTACTAGATAGATAGCTCAGCAAATCAATAACCAATGTGGTGTCATTAGGCCTACATATCACTAGAAAAGGGTATTGTGGGTGATTGATTGTGTTACATAATGTAAATGAGAGGGAGTGTGTAGATCTGTTATTTTCACCCTGTGTTGTGAGCTTCAGAGCTTGTAGATCTGTTGTACTTGAGAGTTCTCAGATAACCTTGACTTCCCCACATTGGGAAAGAACGGAATGTATGCACACACCCACACGCACGCACGCAGTGCAGTGCCGTGCTCGACAGTTTTCATGTAAGTCACGTGGTGTTTTCAGCGAAGCGTTTTCTTCATGCTGTGGACAGTGTTGCCAACTTGGCGCATTTGTCGCTATATTTAGCTTTTTTCCCCCCTCAGACCCCCCCCCCCCCCCCCCCCCCCCCCCCCCCCCCTAGCGCCAAAATGAGTGAAAAACTCCTGGCGGAAAATCTAGTGCTTTGTGGCTGGTGAGTTGGGGTGAAATTGATTGACAGGCGCCAGAGATAAAACCCTCATTTTTCACCAATTTTCCTCCTATGACAGTGGGTTTTCAACCAGTGGTCCCCAGGCTAAATGATGGACAGCTGGTTAACCAGATGTAACTCTTTGAGAGCGTAAAAATGAATTTTTTGAATGAATCATTTTTACGCTCTCAAGAGTTAAAATATTCATCATGTGTGTTAGCCCAAGACTACAACTAGAGAATAATACAATATTAATGGTCATTTTGATCTGTAGGTTTAGATATTCCCTTCCAGGCAAGGATCTAGTAGTGCATTCAGGGGTTTTCAACAGGTGGTCCGGGGAGGACTACCAGTGGTCCTTGAGAGGGTTCCAGGTGGTCCCCCGCTAAGTTGGTTAACCAGATGTAACTCTTGAGAGTGTAAAAATGAAACCAAATGGACCCGCAAGGGTCCATTTGGTTTCATTTTCACACTCTCAAAATTCACACTCAAAATTCTCACCATCTGAATTAGCCCCAAGTCTACACAACTAGAAGATGGACAAAAGCAAAAAAAATCTTAAGTTTTGGGGTCTGTGAGGCTAAAATCTTCTCAAATGGTGGCCCGTGGCTCAAATGCTGAATAAATTGTGGGCCCTGGTATCAAAAAGGTTGCAAAAAAGGTTGAAAACCCCTGTTCTAGTGCATTTTGGAAGTGCCACTAGTGCATTTTGGATTTTGGCAGTTGGCAACACTGGCTGTGGACCGCCGCACTGAGAGCACTAGATGTAAGAAACCGAAAGAGGTTTTCGGTTTTCACAGAAACAGCAGCGTTGAGACGAGGACTTAATGGACTCATTGGACACAACACGGCTGAAGCTGACACTTTGATCTAAAAGGTAAGACTTTGATAAGGGCGTGTTGACTGTTAAAGGGATATTCCACTTCAAAAAAAAAAAACAAAAAAAACTTTTGGTCATTTTGTGGTCTACTCAGTCTCTGATGTTCATTTGTACGCCTCCAGCTCCTTCCTATACAAAGCCATTAGCGTATAACTTAAATCTCCATTTTAACCATGACAGATTATTCAAAAACAACCCATCTTTTTCTGGTGGCTGATATTGTCCTCCTAATACGTGAGAGGGCAGTGGAATTTTATTTACAGTTTATATTTATTTTTAAAATATTGTACATTTTCCAAAGCAAGTCAGACTCAGAAGCAGTGGAGCTCTGGACCAGAGCTAGTGTTTTATAGGACTGTAGTGTTAGTGTAGTTCTCAGGAAGACAAGACTGTTCTATCTCTGGTGCCACATAGTTTAATTTTTATAAATGCAGAAAATAAACACATGAATGCATCAGGCAGAGAATAATAATGCCTTTTGCTCAAGTCACTTTCACTTTCAGAATAAAAGCAAAGAGATTCCCCTTTAGAATCTAGTGGACAGTGACATCTACTGACACAAAGTAGTATCATTTTGTACTGCAGATTAAAGTGTTGCAGGCTAACTGTACAGGTATATTGGACTGTGGGCATTTGGATGAAATAAATCCCATAAAACATATGAATTGGAGTCACTGAGAAACATTAGACATATAAGAACAATGACATGAGGTCATATATGTTTCATATCAACACATATATCACCAAAACCAGAGCAGAACTCCCACCACGGTCATGCACTATAAAACACTAAACACCAAGGCCTAGATTTTCGTCACCGCTAAACCCCTTATCCCTTAACGTCTTTGCCTTTTTAAACTATTTAAACAAAACATTTTTCAATGGTTAAAATGGCCAGTCTACAAGCTCACGACATGTCAGTAGATTGGCACATTGAACCATTCCAAAATGTTTGGAAAAATAGAAAAAAAGAAGTTGGGGATTAGGCATAAGGGGTTTAGCGTGTAACGAAAATGGAGTCCCTAGAGTTGATCTCGTTGATTGACTGTAACCTTGACCTTTGATTGAATGATGTGTTTGATTGACAGGTGTCATAAAGATGAGTGGTTCTGTGGAGAGAGAGGAGGATGGAGCTGACAGACATCACATCCACAGACCAGAGTCTCCAACTCCCAGCCTTCTGTCAGTGAAGAGTGACCATTCTAAAGGAAGGCCTCCTGACCTCAGTAATGAACCTCCTGGACCTCCAGATACACAGTATGTCGATCCTCTATAAATATATAACATTCTAACACACTACAATATAAGTTAGCTTAATTAATGAACCTCCTGGTGTTATCCCACTTATTGCATGGATTAAAACATTAATAAATAACTAATAAATTGACACACTTCGGCTCAGAATGACCATAGACCATTTATTGCAAAGCTACATTTGAACAGGCACATGGAGCCGACTAGAAGGAAGGCTGAGAACAGAATGACTGCTTATAAAGAACATCTGATGAATGTGGCCGTGAGTGACTTGCTGACAGCCAATGAGAGTGAGGGGAGTAGACATGGAGAGAGACTGCTGATTTAAAGAAACAATGAATACTAACTGTTATAATACAATAACCATTCCGCCCTCCGTGCCTCCATGAACTATCGCTTACGCTGGATTAAATGGCAGAAATAGGACACACAAGGCTGCTTTTATTTATCAGCAGTTGTGTAGTTTACGTTCAAGGAGGTCTGTTGTTGAGCGGAGCGGTCTGTTGTTCTGATGTACTGCCCATGTGACCATAACGCTGGCTTCTGATTGGAGCATTCATTCAAACCGTGTAATAATAATTCATATCTGATCCTCACTACGTCGTAACATTGTCGTCAGCCAATAGCTCACAATGCATTGTGTCTGTGACGTGCTGTGAGCTTGTAGATCGCACATTGATGTGTAGTTCACACACATATCACCATCAAACAAGTGTTTGGTCTGTGTCCTGCAGAAACGCAGTTGTGACATCAATGATGGGAAAACACAATGATTTAAAGTTTATGTTGTTGTATTGCTGTTTTTCTGTTGTTGCTGTGATGTAGAGTAGCTGAAACTCAAACAGGTTTGCTCTCTTATAGACATACGTATTTGTTGTGATTCCAGAAGTCTCCACCACAGATCAGAGTCTCCAACTCCCAGCCTTCTGTCAGTGAAGAGTGACTGGTCTAAACAACATCCTTATAACTTCAGTAATGAACCTCCTGGACCTCCTGATACACAGTATGTGTATTCAGACAGTAATGTTTTTGACAGAATAATGATTGATATCAGCAAACCGCGAGTAATAGCCCACATGCTTCAAAAACAGTGGACCGTTCACCTGATACCTAATTGCACCTGAACACGTTCCAAGAATAACCATTTACTAACACGACAAATAATGTCCAATAGTTCACAATGCATTGTGTCCGTGCATATCACAATAATATGCACACACCATCAAACAAAGGTTTGATACGCAGGTGTGACAAACAATCGTAAGACATAATGATTCAAAGTGTATTGTTGTTTTTCTCTTGTTGCTGTGATGTAGAGTAGCTGAAACTCAACCAGGTTTGCTCTCTTATAGACATACATATTTGTTGTGATTCCAGAAGTCTCCACCACAGATCAGGGTCTCCAACAACCAGCTGTGTGTCTATGAAGAGTGACTGGTCTATGGATCCTCCTCTACACTTCACTAAGGAACCTCTTGGACCTCCACACACACAGTATGTCTACCTGTCTGCCTGTCACATGTATCCATCCATCTTCAACCACTTATCCGTAGTCGGGTGACGATACTCCTGCCTTTAATGTTATTGTACTACTTGTTGCTGTCCAGCAGACACAGATCAGAGTCTCCAACTCCCAGCCTTCTGTCAGTGAAGAGTGACCATTCGAGAGGAGCTATCATTGACTTCACTAATGAACCTCCTGGACCTCCTGATACACAGTATGTTAATCCTCTATGAATATACAGTATAACACTATAACACACTACAATATAAGTTAACTTCAGTACACTATAACACACTACAATATAAGTTAACTTCAGTACACTATAACACACTACAATATAAGTTAACTTCAGTACACTATAACACACTACAATATAAGTTAACTTCAGTACACTATAACACACTACAATATAAGTTAACTTCAGTACACTATAACACACTACAATATAAGTTAACTTCAGTACACTATAACACACTACAATATAAGTTAACTTCAGTAATGAACCTCCTGGACCTCATGATACACAGTATGTGTATTCAGACAGTATACACAATAAAACAGACAAACAATGCCATTCCACAGCCAAACGCTGTCGCTATTAACAATAATGATAATAATAATAATAATGTTTTTGACAGAATAATGATTGATATCTGATCCTCACTTTGTTGTCAGATAGGATCTAGCTGTGTAGTGTCTCAGTCACAGACATGATGCAGCAAACCGCGAGTAAAACCCACACCCTTATACACGCCTTCATATCCTCCAGGATCGATTACTGCAACTCTCTCTACCCCGGCATCGATCAGTCTTTAGTTAGGCGACAGCAGCTTGTTCAGAATGCCGCTGCACAACTCCTCACAAACACACACAAAAAAACCACAACCATATCTCTCCTGTTCTGGCCTCCATTCATTGGCTCCCTGTAAAATTTAGGATTGAGCTTAAAGGTAGGGGAAGTGATTTCACTTTTGTCAGATATCACCCATTTTTTTTTTCTGTTAAAATGCTCTATTATAAGGTGTGCGGACCATATATGGAGTTTCCCCCTCCCCCACGTTAGCAGAGGAGCTAATAAAAGTTCCCCAGGTGGAGGGTGAATTCTCCTCCAATCAGGATCGAGCAGCAGGTTCACATAGTGTAGCTACTCTTGGGCGCCCCTAGTGCACCAGGCTGGTACTACACGATGAACTACACTTACCCTACCTTTAAAATTTTATTGATTGCTTTTAAATCCCTTAACAGGCTGGCCCCTCCCTATATAGCCGAACTAATCAGCTCCCATAAACCAGCTAGAGCGCTCCGCTCAGCCAGCCTCTCCTTGCTGACCCCGCAATCTGCCCATCTTAGATCCAGGGGCGACCGTGCTTTTGCCGTGGCTGCCCCTAGGCTCTGGAACAGCCTCCCTCTCCACATTAGATCGGCCCAGTCAATCGTCATTTTTAAGTCTTTGCTTAAAACCCATGTTTTTGATCTGGCTTTTAGCAAGGTTTGATTTTATACTTTTTTAATTTCTATGTTTTATTCTGTTCTTTTCTGTTTTCGTACATCTGCTTTTATCAGTGTGTTGCTCTGATTGTTTTTTTGTTCATGTACAGCACTTTGGTCGGCAATCTGCCGTTTTTAAATCTGCTTTATAAATAAAGTTTTGATTGATTGATTGGTTGATTGATTGACATGCTTCAAAAACAGTGGACCGTTCACCTGACGCCTAGCCTCGACTTTCATTTTCCCAGGCTTTCATTTTCGTTCGCGTTGCGCGAAAACGGAAAGCCTGGACTAACTTGTTACACACAGTGGCCTTGAGGGGGGAGTCTAAATGATGTGACGTAGAACAGCAGTGGACGGGCGCGGGAGGGGCCGGGGATGACGACACGTTAGTGAGATCAAATCAGATCAGCTCGATCTGCCGTGTGGATCCCGCGGCACCCCCCCCCCCCCCAAGGCCAAAATCATTGTGGGTTAGGCCAGGCTACCTGACGCCTAATTGTCCCTGAACACGTTCCAAGAATGACCATTTATTTACTAACACGACAAATAACATCCAATAGTTCACAGTGATTGTGTTTGTGACGTGCTGTGAGCTTGTAGATGTCACAATGATATGCACACATATCACCACATATCATACATATCATATATGTTTGATACGCAGGTGTGACAAACGATGGTAAGACACAATGATTTAAAGTGTATTGCTGTTTTTCTCTTGTTGCTGTGATGTAGAGTAGCTGAAACTCAAACAGGTTTGCTCTCTTATAGACATACATATTTGTTGTGATTCCAGAAGTCTCCACCACAGATCAGAGTCTCCAACACCCAGCCTTCTGTCAGTGAAGAGTGACTGGTCTAAACAACATCCTTATAACTTCAGTAATGAACCTCCTGGACCTCCTGATAGACAGTATGTTAATGCTCTATAAATATATAACACTATAACACACTACAATAGGCTATAAGTTAACTTCAGTAGTGGACCTCCTGATACACAGTATCAAGAGGTCACATCTTCAGCCGCTTATCCGTAGTCGGGTGACACGTCACAGGGGAAGAGCTCCAGACTTTTCTGGTGAAGAGGCAGCAGTTTGACTCTCCCATGTGAAAGAACTTCTCTCTCTATTTCTTGTATCCACAACCACATTCTTTGGATCATATGATTTGTCTCGGTCCTTGGTTCTGTTGTTTTTTCTTATTGCAGCTGTGCATCCTTGTATAATGTGATGTAAAAAACATATAAAATCTTAAAATATTCATTCATTCACATGATAATGATAGAAAACATGTTCATGATTCCAGAAGTCTCCACCACAGATCAGAGTCTCCAACTCCCAGCCTTCTGTCAGTGAAGAGTGACTGGTCTAAACAACATCCTTATAACTTCACTAATGAACCTCCTGGACCTCCTGATACACAGTATGTTAATCCTCTATAAATATATAACACTATACAATATAAGTTAACTTCACTGATGAACGTCCACAGTCACATTATGTAGTATAGAGCTGTGTGGATTGCATTGGCTAATATTTGTCACAGTAAAAACTGAAACAAAGTAGATGCCAGTGTCATACTTATAACATACATTGTCATACATGTTGTTTGTCTTGTTG
Organism: Benthosema pterotum; assembly: GCA_039105355.1. Lineage (NCBI taxonomy): Eukaryota > Metazoa > Chordata > Actinopteri > Myctophiformes > Myctophidae > Benthosema > Benthosema pterotum. The sequence goes on from CM076987.1 coordinate 7,352,674, forward strand.
TTGCTGTCCAGCAGACACAGATCAGAGTCTCCAACTCCCAGCCTTCTGTCAGTGAAGAGTGACTGGTCTAAACAACATCCTTATAACTTCACTAATGAACCTCCTGGACCTCCAGATACACAGTATGTTATTCCTCTCTACATATATAACACTATACAATATAAGTTAACTTCACTGATGAACCTCCACAGTCACAGTATGTAGTATAGAGCTTTGTGGTTGCATTGGCTAATATTTCCACAACTTTGTCAGAGTAGGTGAAACTCAAGCAGGTTTGCTCTGTTATATATATCGGGATTGCAAAAAAAGTGATCGGATCAGGAAATGTTGGGATATATATATATATATATATATATATATATATATATATATATATATATATATATATATATATATATATATATATATATACACATACATACATACATACACACACACACACACACACACACACACACACACACACACACACACACACACACACACACACACACACACACGTATATGTTCATTCATTCACATGATAATGGTAGAAAACATGTGTGATTCCAGAAGTCTCCACCACAGATCAGAGTCTCCAACTCCCAGCCTTCTGTCAGTGAAGACTGACTGGTCTAAACAACAACCTCCTAACTTCACTGATGAACCTCCTGGACCTCCTGATATACAGTATGTTAATCTTGTGAATCCAATATACACTACAATGCTATAGAATAAGATGTGGAAGTGTTTCACTACTTCTATTGCGTCTGTTTACATTTATGTCTAATAACTTATTCAATCACACACTCAATCAATCTTATAACTAGGGACTGCCTAGTAGTCCCAGTGTGCTGTTCTTGTGCCCCCTCTTGGCCATGCCCTGTAACTACAATCTTTAGAGGGGTATTCCACTTTCAAAAAAACTTTTGGTCATTTTATGGTCTCATGTGAACACACCAGACAGTTTATAAATTACTCCATTCACTATTTAGATATTTGATGTTCATTTTAGCTGCCCCAGGCCCTACCTACTTCCATTCTAACGATGACAGATTATTCAAAAACAATCCATCTTTTGTCTTGTGACTGATGTGATCCCCCTAATACGTGGAATTTCATTTACTGTTTTCATTTATTTACAAAATATTGTTTTATTCATTATATGGAGGTTGCTACATTTTCCAAAACAATATGTTAAAAATAAATTAAAACAGTAAATTAAATTCCTCAGCCCTCTCACATATTAGGAGGACAATATCAGTCACCAGAAAAAAAGATGGATTGTTTTGGAATTATCTGTCATGGTTAAAATGGAGTTTTAAGTTATAATGGGTTTGTATAGGAAGGGGGTTGGGGGGCTAAAATGAACATAAAATATCTACTGAAAGGAGTAACTTATAAACTGCCTGGGGTGTTCACATGAGACACCATAAAATGGAATATCCCTTTAACATGCCTAGTAAAACACAATATACTAATATTAATAATGTAATAATTTGGTTTTCAGCCAAATGTTTCTTATGCACAAAGGACAGCCCTTTAAAATTCTGTAGGTTTGACAATGATGTTTGTAACTGAGGTAAATCTGGTCCAGAGCTCCACTGATTCTATTAGTCTGCCTTGCATTGGAGCTCTTTAACATACAATGCAATCTGACATTGCTCCACCCGACCAGCCTCTCTTCTGGAGTGGATACATAAAGAACGTTTTATCTACTCAACAAAACAAACACGGCTTGTGTGATAAGAAAGCCTACTTCCCTTAGTGTAGGGGTGTAAAACTCAAATACAGAGCGGGCCAAAATTTTAAACTGAACAAAGCTGCAGGGCTAGGTTCCAGGTGGTCTCTAGCTAAGTTGTTTAACCGGATGTAATGAGAACTTAAAAATGAAACCATTTTTACGCTCTCAAGAGTTAAAATATTCATCAATTAGTCCTAATCTACACAACTAGAAGATTAATGGTCATGGACAGAATCAAAGGAAATCTTTATTTTTTATTTTTATAAAATATCCTCAAATGGTGGTCCGTGGCTCAAATGCTGAATAAATGGTGCGCCCTGGGATGAAAAACGTTGAAAACCACTGCTGTATAGAGCAAACGGCAAAACAACAGCAGAGCATTATGGGATTTGTAGTATTAGCGGTGAATGCAGTGTTACAGCGGCGCCACGGCTGTATAATACCTGTAGGCTGCTCTAATGTTAAAGGTAGGGGAAGTGATTTCACTTTTGTCAGATATCACCCCAATTTTTTTTTTTCTGTTAAAATGCTCTATTATAAGGTGTGGAAACCACATATGGAGTTTCCCCCTCCCCCACGTTAGCAGAGGAGCTAATAAAAGTTCCCCAGGTCACCACAATTCTCCTCCAATCAGGAGCGAGCAGCAGGTTCACATAGTGTAGCTACTGTTGGGGGCCCCTAGTGCACCAGGCTGGTACTACACCATGAATTTCAAATCACTTCCCCTACCTTTAATTTGATGTTGCCTCAAGGGCCAAAGGAAATTACACAGCGGGCCAAATTTGGCCCACAGGCCAGAATTTGACACCTATGCCTTAGTGGAAACAGAATGCGATTGTTTTTCACCAGAGGAAAAAAAATATTCTCAATGAAGGTTTTCTCTTGGTGAAAAACAATCACATGGGGACTGCTCAGCTCTATTAACATAGTTAAAGGTGCAATAGGCAGGATTTCACCGATGTTTACATTTTGTATAAATGAACAAGGGCGACACCTAGTTTCGAAATGCTGCATTGCGTCTAGTTGCCGTGTTGCCAGGTTTGACGGCTTCACTGAAATGGAAAGTGACGGTGTGACCTGAATTTTACTCTTCACTTTGAGAAAGATGTCAATTGACTTGAATGAGGTATAGTGTGTAGGCATACACACACACACACACACACACACACACACACACACACACACACACACACACACACACACACACACACACACACACACACACACACATATATATATATATATATATATATATAGTGGGGGGGGATGCGGCGTGTAGTGTAGTGGAGGGGGGATGCGGCGGAGATGGCGTCCCCCCACTTCTCACATCTAAAATATTTTTGGGGCAAAAGTAGGCCTATGTTTTTTGTCTTGGAACCAAATGGACCCGCTTTGTCTTGGAACCGGACCCTAGCGGGTCCATTTGGTTCACATTTGTACACTCTCAGAAAAAAAAATGAAAATGGGTGGAATTCCCCTTAAGAGGCGTCCCCTCACTTCTAAAAGTCCCACTACAACACTGTATATGCATTAGAATCAGCGGATGGGTTACATTTTAGGTTACTTTTTGAGGTTGTATATTAGGCTACAATGTTACAATATTACAATAGCTAACGTTTTGACTTCTTTGCTTTGCCCTTTAAATACCTGTATACTATAGCAGGGGTTTTCAACCTTTTTGATACCAGGGACCACCATTTATTCAGCATTTGAGTCACGGACCACCATTTGACGACATTTTGGCCCCAAAGACCTAAAACTAAAGAATGCTTTTGGTTTTGTTGACAATTCCAGGCAGGATTCTGCAAACAAAACAGTGTAGACTTCTTAATTAAATAGTGCTAATTCAGATGATGACCCTTGGCGGGTCCATTTGGTTTCATTTTCACACTCTCAAGAGTTACATCTGGTTAACCAAATTTCCATAATTTAGCCTGGGGACCACCTGGAACCCTCTCAAGGACCACTGGTGGTCCCCGGACCACCTGTTGAAAACCCCTGTACTATAGCATAGAATCTATACTATGCTATACTATATTTATACTAATACTATACTATACTGTACTTTTCTACCCTAAATCCTCTTTTATAATGCAGGGCTTCTAAGGCCACTAGATGGCGCTTGTAGGCCTATATGGGCTTGACGCATTTCACATCGATCATCGATGAAGCAGGAAAGTGAAAGTATAAACAAAGCCGTTTTAGGCCTATAGGATTCCAGCAGGACTGGACTCAAAAAGACCACATAAAGTTATCATTGTAGGCCTATAGTTTGTATAGGAATGGTTGGCATAATCAGATAAAAGAACGGAGTACTATTTCTGGACAATGGCATGGATACAACTGGAAGAAATCTAACATGGATTTGCAGTCAGTCAGTCAGTCAGTCAGTCAGTCAGTCAGTCAGTCAAGCAATCGGTAAAATGGATAACGGAAGATAATTTTGACGAGTCGTTTGGATTATATCCAGATATGGATCATGGAGGGACATAATGACTTCTTCAAATTGGGGACACCTACAGAGACGGCTCATAGTAAGTGATGATGCGCTCTGTAAAAATACATAACACCAAATAAAGTTATTAGGAAACCAAATGGACCCTGCGGGTGCATTTGGTTTCATTTTACGATCTCAGATCTAAAAGGGTCCATTTGGTTACCAACTGTCCATGATTTAGCTGGGGACCACCTGGAATCCCCTCAAGAACCACTGGTGGTTCCCGCACCACTGGTTGAAAACCGTATGGTTTATAGAAAGAGAAAAAGGACAAGCCGACACGGCAGGAGGAGGCGATAATAATAGGCTACCAAATAAAACAAAGGAAGGTAAAGTTATTAGGAAACCAAATGGACCCTCCCGATCCATTTGGTTTCATTTTACGATCTGAGATCTAAAAGGGTCCATTTGGTTTCCAACTGTCCATGATTTAACTGGGGACCGCCTGGAATCCCCCCAAGAACCACTAGATGAAAACCACTAGTTTAAACGGCGGCGCACGACGCGGACCGCTTCATTCTATCACCACCACCACGAAACAGCGCACGACACGGTACAACGGCGGCACACCTTTCATTCCATCACGACCACCACCACCACTTTGGTGTTTTTTGGCTGGGAAGTCGTGGTCTGCTGTTGAGAAGGCATGCTTTGACTACTTGCTGTAGGGCGAGGCACGATACTGGCAACCCTGAATCGTGCAACCTCATTGGATGATGCGACTCCATTCATATATAATGGGGCCATAGAAACCCATATTAAAAAAGGTAAACAGTGACGGTCCGTCACATGGTCGAAATAATATTTCAAATATTATTTTAACATATTTGTTGACATTTTTGAAAAAAGTCACAATAGAGAAAAATATAGTTTTTATTTTTCGTTTTCCATTTCTTTACTCATTTTTAGCGAATTGTTAGGATTAGCTTCAGGTTAGCTTTCATGAAGATGTTGCCTATCCCACCTTTAATACCACTTTTCTTTTGTAAATAAACAATTACAGTCATTTTAGTGACTTTTAAACCCCCTTTGAATCTTTATTCTGTTAAACATGCTCTATAATTTAAATGAAGTTGATATGATATTAAATTAAATGATTTGATATTGAAGTGCTATAGTTTCTAGTATCTATTATATTTTTTCTCCATCTCCACAGAGAGTCATTCAGAACCACACCTGGACAGAAGACATTCAGTCAAACCACACCTGGACACAGTAAGACTGGACAACATTTTACACTCATTATCATTTTATATCAATTAGTGGTATGTTTAATTAGCAATATTAGCATAATAAAAAAATAACAATGTTGTATTCATGTGTCAGTGTTCAAATACTGATGATCCAAATTGTTAATTTCAAATTATTTCAAATTATTAAACATGTTTAACATGTATTAATTGTCTTCTCATATCAGATGTCAGTCTGCAGGAGGATTTAAAGGTTTTTAAGGTCACTCTGGACGGTCTTGAACGTGTGACATACGTCATTGAAGTGCCCTCCCTCTCCAGCATCTACACAGACCTCCACCTATCAGCAGGAGGGAGTGAAGGGGTTAATCAGCAACATGAGGTGTGGCAGCTTGAGACCTTCTCCAAGATGAAGACCCTCCATGATGACCTGATCAAGTGCTCCTCCATCTTTAAGACCATCCTCCCTGGCAGAGACAAACCCAGCAGCAGAGTTCTGACCAATGGCATCGCTGGCATCGGAAAGACATTCTCTACGCGTAAGTTCGCTCTGGACTGGGCAAGAGGTTTGGAGAACCAAGACATCATTCTGCTGGTTCCCTTCTCATTCCGGGAGCTGAACTTGGTCAGAGATGAACAGCACAGTCTTCTCTCACTGATCCATGCTTTCCATCCAACGTTAAAGAAGGTCACAGCAGAGCATCTCGCTGCCTGGAAAGTTGGCTTCATCTTCGATGGTCTGGATGAAAGCAGGATTCCACTGAAATTCCAGAACATTGACGTCGACTCTGACGTCTTTGACCACAATAACATCATCTCTGATGTCACGGTGACATCATCGGTGGGCATGCTGCTGACAAACCTCATCAAGGGGAATCTGCTCCCCTCGGCTCTCCTCTGGATAACCACCAGACCTGCAGCAGCCAATCAGATCCCTCCTGCATGCCTTGACATGGTGACAGAAATACGAGGGTTCACAGACCCCCAGAAGGAGGAGTTCTTCAGGAAGATGTTCAGGGATGATGAGGAGCTGGCCAGCACCATCATCTCACACGTGAAGACATCAAAGAGCATCCACATCATGTGTCACATCCCAGTCTTCTGTTGGATGACTGCTACCGTTGTGGAGGACCTGGTGAAGACAGACGGGACAGGACAGCTGCCCAAGAACCTGACTGGGATGTTCAGCCACTTTGTGTCACTCCAGATAAGAAGGATGAAGACAAAGTACAATGGGGAGACTGATGGGAATATTCTTCTGAAGCTGGGCAGGCTGGCGTTTGAACATCTGGAGAAAGGCAGCATCATGTTCTACCAAGAAGACCTGGAAGAGTGTGGTATTGATGTGAACAACGCTGCACTGTACTCAGGAGTGTGCACAGAGATCTTCAAAGAAGAGACTGTTCAATCTCAGAGAAAGGTCTACAGCTTTATCCATCTGAGCATCCATGAGTTCATGGCTGCAGTCTACATGATCCACTGTTTCATCCAGAAGAACATGAAGGTCCTGAAGACATTCCTCAGAGAAGAAGAAGAAGAAGAAGAAGAAGAAGAAATGACCCTGGATGTCTTCCTGCAGAAAGCCATGGAAAAAGCACTGCAGAGTAAGAACGGCCACCTGGACCTCTTTGTCCGCTTCCTTCATGGTCTCTCACTGCAGTCCAACCAGAGTCTGTTAGGAGGTCTGCTGGGTCAGACAGAGAACAGTCCAGAGAGCATCCAGAGAGCCATCAAGAACCTGAAGGAGATGAAAAATAAGGATGCGAGTCTCTCTCCTGACAGATTCATCAACATCTTCCACTGTCTGATGGAGATGAACGACCACTCACTATATCAGGAGATCCAACAGTTCCTGAAGTCAGCAGACAGATCAAAGACAGAACTGTCTGACAGCCAGTGTTCAGCTCTGGCCTTCATACTGCTGACAGCAGATGAGCCTCTGGATGAGTTGGACCTGCAAGAATACAACACATCATCACTATGGGGGAGATCCAGACTAATCCCAGCTGTGAGGAACAGCAGAAAGGCTCGGTTAGTAGTCATGTTAATAGAAAACCTATTAGAACAGAATCAGTCTATCATCACACCTAATTAGTAATTATGATCAGGTTTCAATTAGTGTGCGTTTAGAGTTTAGAGTGTTATTAGGATCCCATTAGCTGATACAGTAGCAGCAGCTAATCTACCTGAGGTCAACACAGAACATAAAAACATACAGTAACATTCAACATGAATGACTAAACAGGATAAAGGTAAATAAACAAACAATAAATAAATAAGAAAAGTAAATTTCATCCACTTTAAAGAACAACAAATTATTTACTATCTATCTCAGTTAAAATATTATTAACCTTCCATTCTGCTAGAGTAGGAAACAAAAGTAGAGATAGAAGACCTGTGTGTGTCTGTGTGTGTCTGTGTGTGTGTGTGTGTGAGAGAGAGCGTGTATGTGCATATGTGCGTGCATGAGCGGAGCACACAATATTTATGCACCATTTATGATGTATCAAATTAAAAAAATAATACGATAGAATTCATGGATAAATGCAAGTTACACACTATACTATTAATACTGATCTGTTTCTTGACGTTTCCCTGTTCTTATATGACCTGTAAATATCTGACCAACTAGATGCACATTTACATTACACTTTGTTGTTAATTTCTGAACTTGATCCAATCTGTGTTGATAATGACTGATTTTACATCATCTACATTTACAGATTTGTTGGCTATGCCCTCAGTCAGACAGAATATGAGATTGTGTCTTCAGCTCTCAGCTCTAATCCTTCACATCTGACAGAATTGGACATCAGTTATAATGAGATAGAGGATCCATCCATGGACCTGCTCTCTGCTAGACTGAAGAGTCCAAACTGTCAACTGGAGACACTGAGGTCACATTAATATTTACATTAATTATGTTTTATTATTTATTGTTTGATAAGAATAAGAGCAGGGCTTAATTTATGCCGGAGCAAGCCGGAGCGCCGCTCCGGCTTGCTCCACATGCATTCCGGGAGCTGTCAGTGGCGCTCCCCCACCTGCAGAGACCGATCCGGGAGAAATGAGTGGCAATCCAGCCAATACAGCCCCGTTCATTTCAGTCGTTGCTATAGGATACCACTCTATTGGCTGAGGCCGCCGAGCCTTCCCAGCTATGGGATGTTTATCGAGAGTCGGGGAGGGATTTGGTCGCTCGCAGCTCAGGCTCACACAGTTCACAGTTCTCGCACGTTGCCTGCTGGGCTGCTATGGCTGGGCTGCTGCTGCTGCTGCTGCTGCTCCCACCGGCTGACCGTCTCCCCCTCCCTCGCGAGGCACGGTGGAATATGATCGCTATAATAATGATTAAAAGGTGCCCAGGAAGCGGCCGGACCCCTACATTTTGTGGTCTCGATTCTCTGGAAACACAAGCACACTGCGCGACGCATTTGAGCTTGTGGATCGGCTCTTTACAAAGTGTGTGTGCCATAGTGCGTCTCTCTCTCTCTCAGACACACACGCTGCGTGTGTGTCTGAGAGAGAGAGAGAGACGCATGCGTGCACGCACGCACACACACAATAATCTTCCGCCAAATATCGACTTTTCTGCGCACGTTTTTTAGTGCGCGGGTGCGTGCGCGCGCTTGCATGTGCGTGAGGTGCGCTCCGGCACCTCCCGAGTTACAAATGAAGCACTGAATAAGAGTGTGAATGCAGTCGACATCATGGTGTCCAACACTGATTAGAATAATAATATAGTCATACTTGGTGTTGTTTAGTTCAAACTCTTACATCACAATGCTACGCTACAGTAACTACAATATGTGATCCATCATGGTTGCTAGGGAATTATTATTATTAATGTTACGCTACAGTAATTACAATATGCTGTACCTTTTCCCATCTCTTAGGTTATTCACAACAAAACTGTGATATTCATTAGACATTTCATGTGTATTCCAGACTTGCTGGCTGTACCTTCACACAGACAGGATTTGAAGTTCTGCTCTCAGCTCTCAGCTCTAATCTTCTCCATCTGAGAGAACTGGACCTCAGTTTCATCTGCCTGCAGGAATCACAGCTGCTCCAGCTCTGTGCTGTACTGAAGAGTCCACAGTGTAGACTGAAGATCCTGGGGTAAAGAATGTGTTCTCTCTGTGTGGATTAGGGCTGCAAAAATGGACAAAAATGACAATCAAATGTTAATATTAGACCTTGTGGATTCAAAGTGAAGAGTTGAGGTTGGCCTATCCAATTTTCGTGAAATAGTTTGACCATTTCTGCTTCAAAGTAACTCTTAGCATGTACATGTACAAATGCAACATGTAAAATACCAAAATGACAGTTCCATTACTCTGCAGAAAGAAACTGCATGACATACAGCCGTAGTTTTTAATAAATAATGTTTTATTCCTTTTACTTAATTTTTTTTAACAAACCGCGGCCACCTTGCCCACTTCCTCACTACTGCCATGGCCTACTGTGCAACATAATAAACAGATCTGAAAATAAACAAATCCAGCGGAATAAAACATTTTATTTATTGAAAAATACAGCTCTACATGATGGAATTTCTTTCTGCAGAGTAATGGGACATGTGAAAATCTCATTTTGGTATTTTACATGTTGCATATGTACAGTACACGCTAAGAGTTACTTTGAAGCAGAAACGGTAAAGCTAGAGTTGGTCGCATTGTTTATGGATGCATTCATTTGGATTGTTCATGACTGGTTTCTGTCACATACTTTTGGTTAAAATAAAATCATAGGAATAATATATAGGAGTAGTGTTAACATCAGAGTCAGACTGTAGACCGAAGGCTATTGCTGCTTGTCAACACCACAGCTCCAATACACTTTTTTCCGATGAATTTACATTTCATAGAACAATTCTGCAGAAATAATGCAGCAGCTGCCAAATAATTGATGGTGCGTCAATTTTTGTTAAATATGAATTTGAACCTTAATTTTATAAATTTGGTTATTCTTTTTTTGTTTCGATAATTTGTTCTCTGCAGGTTGTCAGGCTGTGGAGTCACAGAGGAAGGCTGTTCTTCTCTGGCTTCAGCTCTGACCTCCAACCCCTCCTCCCATCTGAAACAGCTGGACTTGAACTTCAGCCACTTAGGAGGCTCTGGTCTGAAGAAGCTGTCTGCTGTCCTGGAGACTGTCAAGTGAGTCCACTGTAGGACTGTGTCCATGTTGGTCAGTCAGTAGACTATAGGACTGTGTCAGTCAGTAGACTATAGGACTGTGTCAGTCAGTAGACTATAGGACTGTCAGTCAGTAGACCATGGGCTCAATTTTGTCACACTCTAAATATATATATATATATATATACACTCAACAAAAATATAAACGCAACACTTTTGTTTTTGCTCCCATTTTTCAGGGGATGGACTTAAAGCCCTAAAATTCATTCCAGATATACAATATAACCATTTCTCTCAAACACTGTTCACAAAACTGCCTAAATGTGTGATATTGAGCACTTCTGCTTTGTTAAGATAATCCATCCCACCTCACAGGTGTGCCACATTAAGATGCAGATGTGACATCATGATTAGTGCACAGGTGTACCTCAGACTCTCCACAATAAAAAGACACCCTGAAATGTGCAATTTTCTTTTGCTTTATTGGGAGTATGGGCCTCCGAACCAGTCAGTATCTGGTGTGACCACCATTTGCCTCATGCAGTGCAACACATCTTCTTCGCATAGAGTTTATCAGATTGTCAATTGTGGCCTGTGGAATATTGCTCCACTCCTCTTCAATGGCTATGTGAAGTTGCTGGATATTAGTGGGAACTGGTACGCACTGTAAAAATGGTAATAACACAATATAACCACATTATTACCATTTCGACAGCGCATACCTGTTCCCACTAATATCCAGCAACTTCACATAGCCATTGAAGAGGAGTGGACCAACATTCCACAGGCCACAATTGACAATCTGATGAACTCTATGCGAAGAAGATGTGTTGCACTGCATGAGGCAAATGGTGGTCACACCAGATACTGACTGGTTCAGAGGCCCATACACCCAATAAGGCAAAAGAAAATTGCACATTTCAGGGTGTCTTTTTATTGTGGAGAGTCTGAGGTACACCTGTGCACTAATCATGATGTCACATCTGCATCTTAATGTGGTACACCTGTGAGGTGAGATGGATTATCTTAACAAAGCAGAAGTGCTCAATATCACACATTTAGGCAGATTTGTGAACAGGGTTTGAGAGAAATGGTTATATTGTATATCTGGAATGAATTTTAGGGCTTTAAGTCCATCCCCTGAAAAATGGGAGCAAAAACAAAAGTGTTGCGTTTATATTTTTGTTGAGTGTATATATATATATATATATACACATATATATACACATATATATACACATATATATATATATATATATATATATATATATATCAAAGCTAGATGACTTGAGGCGGAGCCTCTGACGTCGTTCACGGCGGCCATCTTGTGAGAGGACTAAATACACTATGCTCTATGGCAACCCAAACAATATCAGCTATAACTCGCTCAAAACATGACGGATTATTATGAACGTTATCAACGTGGCTATGTTTCTTGCAATTTTTTATTTTTTTTCTGAAAAATATGATATAATGGCTCTATGTATGCGGGCGTCTCTGATGTTTACAACAAACCAATCCGTTTGGTTGAAAAACAAGCGAGATATCGTCATTTAAAAGGTATATGATCATAGACACAATGTTATGCTCTCCTCTCACAAGATGGCTGCCGTGAACGACGTCGCTCCCGATTGGCCAGCAGCGGGGGCGAGCCATCTAGCTTTATTATATATCTATGCTCTAAACCCCTCATCCCCAACTTCTTTGCCTTATTTCACTGTTTTGAAAAACCTTTTGCAATAGTTCAGTGTGACAATCTATTGACATGCTGTGAGCTTGTAGACTGGACATTTTAACTATTGAAAAATGTTTTTTTTTTTTAAAGGCAAAGGAGTTTAGAAGTGACGAAAATGCACAGGCCTATACTGTATGTCTTAATCACATGACCATAGAGATATGGTGTACCAATGTGTGTGATGTTTGGACAGAGTCTGTGGGAGAATGATGACAAAATGTGTTTAGTAAATATTGTGTGGGACTAAAACAGGCTGATGTGAGACATTAAGCAGCAGAGGTTTTTACTGATTCATTGTTGTTCTACTTCCTACAGTGTGAATCATGGAGGAGAACACTGGACTAAACCTCAACTCCTTACAACACGTGAGTCTGTCTGTCTGTCTGTACACCCGTCTGTCCTCACACCTGTCTGTCCGCCCTAGGGATGGCCAAATAGACATTTACTAACCAATGACTGCCAGGCTTTGTGGGCTAATAACCGTTAACCATTGAGGAAAAAATGCTGGTTATCCAGTTAAAAACAGTCTCTTATCCAGTTAAAACTGTCTATAAAAAAACAGCTTTTTCTAGTTCCTTGTCTACCTCAAGCAATAAGCAGTAATGTATTTCACATTAGTTGTATGGACACATTCTTTATCAGAAATGTGTATTTTGGGGAAAGTAAATGTGTATTTTGGGGAAAGTAATGAACAGCCACAGTTATCACTCACCGATATGAAGGAGGACCACTGATATGACCACTGATAGAAGGTGGAAACACCGATATGACCACTGATATGACCACTGATAGAAGGTGGACCACTGATATGACCACTGATAGAAGGACCACTGATAGAAGGTGGACCACTGATATGACCACTGATAGAAGGTGGACCACTGATATGACCACTGATAGAAGGACCACTGATATGACCACTGATAGAAGGACCACTGATATGACCACTGATATGACCACTGATATGACCACTGATATGACCACTGATATGACCACTGATAGAAGGACCACTGATATGACCACTGATATGACCACTGATATGACCACTGATATGACCACTGATATGACCACTGATATGACCACTGATATGACCACTGATATGACCACTGATATGACCACTGATAGATAGGAGGACCACTGATATGACCACTGATATGACCACTGATATGACCACTGATAGAAGGACCACTGATATGACCACTGATAGAAGGACCACTGATATGACCACTGATATAAGGACCACTGATATGACCACTGATAGAAGGACCACTGATATGACCACTGATATAAGGACCACTGATATGACCACTGATAGAAGGACCACTGATAGAAGGACCACTGATATGACCACTGATAGAAGGACCACTGATAGAAGGACCACTGATATGACCACTGATATGACCACTGATATGACCACTGATAGAAGGACCACTGATATGACCACTGATATGACCACTGATAGAAGGACCACTGATATGACCACTGATAGAAGGACCACTGATATGACCACTGATAGAAGGACCACTGATATGACCACTGATAGAAGGACCACTGATATGACCACTGATAGAAGGAGGACCACTGATATGACCACTGATAGAAGGACCACTGATATGACCACTGATATGACCACTGATATGACCACTGATATGACCACTGATAGAAGGACCACTGATATGACCACTGATATGACCACTGATAGAAGGACCACTGATAGAAGGACCACTGATATGACCACTGATATGACCACTGATAGAAGGACCACCGATATGACCACTGATAGAAGGACCACTGATATGACCACTGATAGAAGGACCACTGATATGACCACTGATAGAAGGACCACTGATATGACCACTGATAGAAGGACCACTGATATGACCACTGATATGACCACTGATATGACCACTGATATGACCACTGATAGAAGGACCACTGATATGACCACTGATAGAAGGACCACTGATATGACCACTGATAGAAGGTGGAAACACTGATATGACCACTGATAGAAGGTGGAAACACCGATATGGCCGATTCTTAAAAAAGCAACACTGTAGCAACTAATAGGGGGCAATGTACATGTTTTAAAAGTTCTATCGGTGACAATTTCACCAATACGATATGACCACTGATAGAACTGATACTCACCGATATGACCAATTCTATCGGTCACGCTCTAATTTACTTTCTAACTCACTTCCTCCCTGTATCGTACTGTAAGTAGTAAGAAGTCCACATCGTTGTGCCACTGCAAAGCCAGCCAAGCCTCCTCCTCCTCCTCCTCCACTGCTGTATGTATTTAATGTGTACTGTGTTGTTTTCTCCTCAGATTTCCAGCGTCTCACACTGGACACAAACACAGCACACCCTGACCTCTCTCTGTCTGAGAACAACAGGAAGGTCACACGTCAGGATGGTCAGGATCATTCATATCCTGATCATCCTGACAGGTTTGATGGACAGCCTCAGGTTCTGAGTACAGAGAGTCTGGATGAACGCTGCTACAGTGAGGTTCAGTTCAGTGGAGAGGTTCTGATAGGAGTGACTGACAGAGACATCAGTAGGAAAGGAAAGGGTGATGACTGTCAGCTAGGATGGAATAAACACTCCTGGAGTCTGGACTGTAGTGATGTTCACAGTGGTAACGTTTACTCTGTCATACACAATAGTAAGGACACTTTCCTTCCTATCCGTCCCTCTGGCTCCAACAGAGTAGCAGTTTATCTGGACCGTCCTGCTGGGACTCTGTCCTTCTACAGAGTGTTAGAGGACACTCTGTCTCATCTGTACACCTTCCAGAGTACATTCACTAAACCTCTATATGCTGGGTTCTATGTTTACCCTGGCTCCTCTGTGTCTCTGTGTGAGGACAGACAGACAGACAGGCTGTGAGGACAGACAAGCCGACAGACAGACAGGCAGACAGACAGAGTGTTGTATTATAATGTAAAAAGAGCTGAAAGAAAGAGGCAAATATTGTGAAAAATGCTGATCTACAAACTCACAATGATTAGAAAGTCAAAGTAAATGTAACAACTTCATTCAATTAAATATGAATATTGTACAGTTTGTTTACACCCAATGTATTCACGTTCATTGAAAATTGTAGACCAAACAAATATTTAAGCCAATGAAGGGTTTTGATTTAAATATCAATGTCAATGTCATTTTCTCTCCGGAAAAGTTTTGTTCTGTTTACAATAAAAACTGAAAAAAAAAGAAAAAAAAACAAAAACATTTTGGACGTAAATTTGTGGCAGTTCACTTTCTGTACTGAGACACGCACGCACACAACCTATAACAACCTCTTAAAAAAATAAAATTGTTAAACAATGTCCAACGTAGCCCCCAGCACCCTGCAGACCACTACTGTAATAGCACCAATAGTATAGACGGAGGAATAAAAATAATTAAGGGCGTCTTCGCAAAATGCGCCCTAAACGCACTGGTGTACTCTGTGATCGTTCGTTTATACCTGGTGTATTTGGGGCATTTGGTGGTCCTCGTTCGTTTATTCACACCGGTGTGTTTGGTGCAACGCACTGAGCAGCCCTACGCTGGAGACGGGGTTGGCCGCTGCCAAGCTAGGCTATGGTATGGTACTGTGGTCCCCCAACTTTTCCATGTCTGTCAACTTTTAAGGACCTGCACATGTATCAAATGAATGCATGCGGACCCCCATTTGGAAATACTTTCCAGGGGGACCTCCATAAGAGAGGATTCATATGGCCCAGGCAGTGATTCTCACCATTTTTGAGTGAGGTGTGTTGTTTGGTTTTAACTGCTTGTTCATAAATAACAACAAGCCCCCAAAACTACTCAACTCGCAGTTTGTGTTTCCGAACGCACCCAAAGACGCACACGACACCAGCAGCTTGCTTTCACAGCTCCTTACACGGTCTTTTATTGAACACGCCCAGTTAGGCCCACCCATAAGGGATCAATTAACTATTCAAATTAAGTCACGTTCACCAAAAACAAATGCATAATAATTTAGCCCATTTCTTATTTAAGTTACAATTAAGAGCATATTTTTACAAAAATAATGAAAATAAAAAGATGTATAAAGAAATACTGTAACTTTCTCAGAACTCAGAAACAAATCCTGTCACTCTGACCTGCTCCTTAATTCATCCACAGTCGTATCGTTACCAGGACACCCTCCATACACATGAAAATTTAACCTTTGTGTTCAAGTTTCATCGTTTTCAATGAGGTGTTTCTTTCAGATCATCCCAGCTGAAGGCTAGCGGGGGGCGGGGCAGAGTGGGGCAGGGGTAATTTATGAACTAGGGCGATGCAATTTAGGGAAAATTTCAAAGTGTGGTTGCCCTATGACATTCCTATTGGCTAGCCCAGTGGTCGGCAACCCATGATGTTGAAAGAGCCATTTTCAACCAATACAAAAAGAACCAATACATTATATATATATATATATATATATATATATATATATATATATATATATATATATATATATATATATATATATATATATATACAGTATTGGTGCTTAGCGATCGGGGCTGGGTAATTAATCACACCACCTGCCAATTGTGTTCCCCAAACTTTTTCTGTTACCTTGATGACGTTTGCAGTGATCAGGTGCAACTGTTATTATGAGCCGCTGGCCGGAGGGGACACATGTCTGTGTTCTCTCGTGAAAAGTGGAGATATTTGACTAAATAGGCGTTTTGTGCCACAACTTTCACATGGATATGAAACTAGAGGACTATATCGCACTCCACGTCTTTGGAATTATTTAATGGGTGAGTACAAACAAGAGTAAATGACCGCTAAAGAGCGCCGATGTTTCCCTGTACAAGCATATGATAGAGCCAATCCATGGCTACTGATATGCAGTCATTTATGACGGAATACAGAGCCATACCAGGGCTAACCAACTTAGCTTCGCATGGGGACCACCTGGAACCCTCTCAAGGACCACTGGTGGTCCCCAGACCACCTGTTGAAACCCCTGCTCTAAAATATGTATTTTAAGGTGATAGTTAAAGAAGTGTCGTAATCTGATGAACTTTTTCCACACACACACACACACACACACACACACACACACACACACACACACACACACACACACACACAGAGCCCTACCCTCCGGGTCTGCAGCCTGGGGGTCGGGTTGGGTCTGTGGTGGAGTCCTGGTGGTCCAGAACCTCCTCCAGACCAGAGACCAGACCGGGGGGGGGTCCGTGGTCTACCATTACATTACAATGTCTCATTTAGTCTCAGCATGATGTGTCCTGGGCGCCGCCATCTTCATTCTTCTTCTTCTTCTTCTTTCAGGGTTTATGGAGGTTGGCATGCCTTTAGAGGTGCATTACCGCCACCTGCTGGACTGTGTGGTACTAGATAGATCAGCAAATCAATAAACTAAAGAGAAAATCCTAAATTCTATTCACTAAGTGGGTATTTCTTAGATATTAAAAAGGGGGATTCCCATTCCCATTTTCAACATTTTCAGTTATGTCATTAATATACCTTAGAGATGTTGTGCGGACATGATAAACATGGTAAACCTTGTTTCCAAATAGGCTATACATACACATCTGTATGCTTGTTTGTGTGTCTGTGTGTGTTGCCACATGCACAGAAATGCGTGTGAATGTGTGCGTGCATGTGTCTTATGGAGCATCCCCCACTTCTAAAAGTCCCACTACAACACAGGGGCGGATACAACATGTCCCCTTTGAGGGGGGGGGGGGGGGGGGGGGGGGGGGGGGCAAGAGAACATGTTGGAGGAGCAAGAGAAAATGGTATGGGGGCGGCTTCATCGCCCGTGGTGCGAAGCGACAGGGGTGATGAAGCCGCCCCCATTTTGGTTACAGGACTTTTATTAGTCAAGTGTAAGCATCAATAATAACATCAGTTGTTGTTGAAGTTGCAACAGACACACAGCATGCATAAAGCTAAAGGTCTGACTCAGAGAGTTTTCTGTTTTCAATGATGAAATGCTGTTGGTTTAGTGGTGCCAAAATTGTAGTTAGTAGCAGTAGTAGTGTTTCAAATCATTTTAAATATAAGCACTTTAATTTGAAATATCTTGGGTTGTTTTGCATGGCATCGTGTTTGGGGGGCAGACTGGGTATTTAGGGGGGCATTACCCCCCCATGCCCATGCCTCGATCCGCCCCTGCTACAACACTAGATATATACTAATAGGTATAAGTTCACATGGTCAAACAGTCAACTGAAGACAGCCTCTTGAAAGGTAAAACGTCAGGAAATTGGGAAACTGTTCTGAGCCGTAAAACAAGTCATTTTGCACCTGGATTTGTCTTGCTATAAGCCTATGCAGAAAAGTGGATGGTTTCTATATACAGCTCATTTTAACACAGTCTTCAGATGATGTTTATCTATTATCAGAATGTGTTGAATTACTGTAGTTTGTGTCACTATTTCCATCTCACTCAGTCATTCATCACTCAGCTTTAGGGCTGTTGAATGTATGAAAAAAATAATAATCAGTTTAATCGCTGCTTCATAAATTAATGTAATCATGATTATTCACCATTCGAACTATGTCCAAACTAAAATATGAATGAAACTAATAAATATGTTGCCTGTACAGGATTTGAACATTTAAAAAAGAAAATGAACCATGAGAACCAGAAAATGAACATTAATGCTGTATATAAATGCTGTATCTAAATTGTAAATTGTAATTGTAGAGGCTAGCACCCCTCAAAGATAATCTCATTAATACAGTATAAGTGTGTGTATATGTATATATATGTATATGTTTATATACAATGTGTGTGTGTGTGTGTGTGTGTGTGTGTGTGTGTGTGTGTGTGTGTGTGTGTGTGTGTGTGTGTGTGTGTGTGTGTGTGTGTTCCTGTAAACATGTAAGTCAGGATTCAGGAACAAAGTCCAAACACGCACGCACGCACGCACACACACACACACACACACACACACACACACACACACACACACACACACACACACACACACACACAGAGGTGTGTCTCATTGTTTTGAGTCTAAACTATCAGGTACTATCCGGTCATCACGTAGTTCAGGCTCCATTTTAACTCGACTCTGACACAGAACAACTTCATGTCTGGTAAGAGTTTTATACGTTGTATGTTCATGTAAATACAATGTACTATTTGTTCAACACATTTCACTTTTGAAATTGCAGTATTATTATTTAAGTGTTAAAACTAGTGAAAACAGTCGATCTTCAAACCCACACAGTGTGAATATTATAATGACCTTGTAAAACCAGCCATAACTTCTTCTCTTTGTGTGATTGTCTGACCAGCTGATTTTCAAATGTTTTATATATTATCTTCCATATAGATTAATTCTATATTCTAATGAATGAATTAATACCACATGAAGTTTTCAATTTATGGAGTGGTGGCAGTGGCTCCTGGCTGCGTGAGTCACTGGATGGTAACCACAATGTTGCCGGTTCGAACCCGGGCTTCCCCAGAGTTAGTGTTGATGTGTCCCTGAGCAAGACACTGAACCCCTAATTGCTCCTGAGGTGCTGGTCAGTGCCTTGTTTCAGTGCATGTTTTTTTCTGCCATAGGTGTGTGAATGGGTAAATGGGATCTACTATCTATGTTAAAGCACCTTAGAAAAATGCACTATTTACCATTTATGAAGTTTATATTGTTTCTGTCTCATTCCTCAATGAAAGACCATGAGAAAAAACAAATATAAACTGGCCCACATAAGTTCAGAAACCTAAATTTGGGAATTTTCTTAGCCTTTAATCATTTTTAATAATTAGTCAACAAGGTATGTCTTGTAGAGATCAGACATTCCTGGAATGAGTAACACTGATAAACATGTGGGTTGAACCCCCCAAAAATTACCAAAATGTCGTGGTGTTAATCAAATCTCGAGGAGGAAAAAAGCGAGAGAATTTGACATAATTTCACTCAGATCACTCAATGTGTGTGCAGTGCACACACACAATCCCACATTCAGTATTTCCTGTAAACCCAGCCTCAGAGATCACATGCATGGTGTAATAAAGACATAAAGTTATTTCATTGTCTGTAACCCTGACAGGTGTAATAAAGACATAAACATGTCTGATGTGGAGAGAGAGGAGGAGGAGTTTCCACCTGTGAAGAGACAGCGATGTGAAGATGTACCTGAGAAGTTCACTGATGAACCTCCTGGACCTCCTGATACACAGTATGTTAATCCTCTATAAATATACAACACTATAACACTATGCAATGTACTGTATAACACCATACAATGTAATATTCACACTATAGCACTGTACTGTTTAAAATGTATTTTAGTCCCATGTAACTGACAGTCCATATATCCAATCAGGAAATTGTTGTTTAACAGTTTTGTTAAACTGTCTTTCTCTACATAACTGCATAACACAAACACAGAGAGGAATGGAAAGAGCAGACACATTAAACTATATACAATATACAATATACAGTATGAAACCTTCTGTTATCCATTGCTATTTATGCACCAACACTTGCAATATCTCTCCATCAGTGTTAATGTTATTGTACTAGTTGTTGTTTGTCTTGTTGTTGCTGTCCAGCAGACACAGATCAGAGTCTCCAACTCCCAGCCTTCTGTCAGTGAAGAGTGACTGGTCTAAACAAGATCCTCTTAACTTCACTAATGAACCTCCTGGACCTCCTGATACACAGTATGTCAATCTATAATCCAATATGCACTATAACACTAGAAGATATTGAAGTGTTTTTGTCTCCTCTCTTGGCCAGGCCCTGTATAGCTACAGTCCTTAACACACACGTTTTTCGGTGCGCGGGTGCACGCACGTGCATGTGCGTGCATCTCCGGCACCTCCCGAGTTACAAATTAAGCACTGCCTGGAATAGATCAATTGTACAACCATTTCCTATTCCCACACAGTATTCCAATGTTTACATACTGTGTCCTGATTGGCCACCCCAATTTCTGGAGTATGAAATGGTTGTAGCCATGCTCCATTGTGCATCATGCAGATTGACACTTACAATCAAAACGTGTAAATAAACATTAAGATTTCAAAATGTGCTCCTGGGTTTTATAAACTGCTGCTACCACATTTAGCACTGCTGCATTATTTAATATGAAGTATTTTTATTAGGGATGTGCAAAGGAATCAATACACCAATATATCACAATTCTTAATGCTATGATATCAATATCGAATCGGCAGGTTCAGAATCTTTTTTTTTTTTTTACATTCATGTATTTATTAATTTGTTCATGTCAGAAAGACTGACTGACCTTGGCTGCATTGAAGTGTAGGAATAAACCTATCATGGTCTATATTGTTTTAGAATTGCTATAAAATGTTCAGTTTGACTGAACCTGCTATGGTGCGTACACTTTAGAATTGTTTTAAAAGGTTCTAGCATAAGAGAAGCAGTTTCCCTATGTCTTTCTTTTCCCTTTTTACCCCCCACTATGATTTGCTGCTTCTGGTGTATAGGCTATTGTCTTAATAATCCAAATAGGCTCTGCTTTTGGCAGGCTGCACGTAGGATGACCAGATCCAAACTGTTCCTTTGAGGGACAGAAGTATTTCATTTCATATAGCTATTCATAGATTAACTCAATAATACAATAGAATGTTGACATACTTCAAACACAAACAATCCTGTTGTTTAATCATGCTACATATACATAATGTTTGGTTTAATTTGATCTAAAGCTTTCGTTTCCATTTGTCCAGTGCTGTTTGGTGTGTGAGGGCCAATCCTGAACTATAGACTAACTTCTAGTTGGTTTAATTGTATGCATGTGTGTAATATTAATATCTCTCCATCAGTGTTAATGTTATTGTACTAGTTGTTGTTTGTCTTGTTGTTGCTGTCCAGCAGACACAGATCAGAGTCTCCAACTCCCAGCCTTCTGTCAGTGAAGAGTGACTGGTCTAAACGAGATCCTCTTAACTTCAGTAATGAACCTCCTGGACCTCCTGATACACAGTATGTCAATCTATAATCCAATATGCACTATAACACTAGAAGATATTGAAGTGTTTTTGTCTCCTCTCTTGGCCAGGCCCTGTATAGCTACAGTCCTTAACATGCTAGTAAAACCACATTATATTATGCCTAAATGTAATTGATAGCCCTAAAGTGCAGCCATGACAGCAATGGTAGGATACATAATAATATTAATCATATTCAGCTATTTGGCATTCGGTTTTCAGTCAAATGTTTCCTATTCACCAAGGACAGCTCTCTGAAATTCTGATTTATGTAGTTTTGACAATCCTGTTTGTAACCAAAGTAAATGCTGCTCCGACTTTTAGGTCACTGCTTCTATGAGTCTGCCTTGCATTGGAGCTCTGAAATACAATGCAATCTGCCATTACATTCTGGAGTGGACCGTTTTACCTACTCACCAAAACAAACACGGCTTGTGTGATCAGCCGCTTCGACCTCTATCCATCGATTGAATAGACACTTATCAACAGAAATGTTACGATCCAATCGTGCCGGTATAGCAGATATTCAGATACCCGCCGGGCAAGTAGATATTTTGTATTCATTGCATCGGTGGATCACGGATACTACTAGTAGGGCGGGGCGAAGCATAGTTTTACTGAAGTTATGTTTAGGGTTAGTAACCGCATAAAGCACCGTCTAACCCTAACCCTAGCCTAATCCTAAACCCTAAACATAACCTCAGTAAAACTAGGCTATGCCTACACCTAACCCCAACCCTAAACTTAACCTCAGTAAAACTATGCTTCGCCCCGCCCTACTAGTAGTATCCGTGATCCACCGATGCAATGAATACAAAATATCTACTTGCCCGGCGGGTATCTGAATATCTGCTATACCGGCACGATTGGATCGTAACATTTCTGTTGATAAGTGTCTATTCAATCGATGGATAGAGGTCGAAGCGGGTGGTGTGATTAGAAAGTCTACTTTCCTTAGTGGAAATACTGAGCCCCCACCACATGGATTTTTATTTTTTTTTTTTTTTTTTAGGAAAAAAATATTCTTTTCTTGACAATTTCGAGGGAACAAATTCTGGTTGTTTTTCCGTTTAAAAAACAATCGTGTTTTGGCCAAAGTCTTTCTAGCGATACAGGGCGTAGCCACAAAAGCATTGGACTCAGGCAATAGAGTTAAGCACCTCAAGACATTGCCTTTTTTCCAGAAATAGATTCTCCTTTTATTTTCCTCACAGACTTTTCGAAAATGGTTCATATAAAGACAATTACGCAGCAGATTTGTGACTTTTCTAAACCCCTTTTGATCTGTTCAGTACTTTGTTGAATATTGATTCTGTTAAACATGCTCTAAAAATGAAGTATGATTTGATATTGAAGTGCTATAGTTTCTATTATCTATTATATTTTCTTCATCTCCACAGAGAGTCATTCAGAACCACACCTGGTCAGAAGACATTCAGTCAAATCACACCTGGACACAGTAAGAACATTTTACACTCATTATCATTTTATATCAATTAGTGGAATGTTTAATAAGCAATATAGCCATTTTTAATAACAATGTTGTATTCATGTGTCAGTGTTCAAATACTGATGATGAAATAGGCATTTAGACTAATACAAATGATCCAAAATGTTCATTAAATTGTAGATGTTCTGGAAAATATTTAATGTGTACTTTTCATGAAGCAGAATGTTTAACATGTATTAATTGTCTCATATCAGATGTCAGTTTGCAGGAGGATTTAAAGGTTTTTAAGGTCACTCTGGACGGTCTTGAACGTGTGACATACGTCATTGAAGTGCCCTCCCTCTCCAGCATCTACACAGACCTCCACCTATCAGCAGGAGGGAGTGAAGGGGTTAATCAGCAACATGAGGTGTGGCAGCTTGAGACCTTCTCCAAGATGAAGACCCTCCATGATGACCTGATCAAGTGTTCCTCCATCTTTAAGACCATTCTCCCTGGCAGAGACAAACCCAGCAGCAGAGTTCTGACCAATGGCATCGCTGGCATCGGAAAGACATTCTCTACGCGTAAGTTCGCTCTGGACTGGGCAAGAGGTTTGGAGAACCAAGACATCATTCTGCTGGTTCCCTTCTCATTCCGGGAGCTGAACTTGGTCAGAGATGAGCAGCACAGTCTTCTCTCACTGATCCATGCTTTCCATCCAACGTTAAAGAAGGTCACAGCAGAGAATCTCGCTGCCTGGAAAGTTGGCTTCATCTTCGATGGTCTGGATGAAAGCAGGTTTCCGCTGAAATTCCAGAACATTGACATTGATTCTGACGTCTTTGACCAGAATGACATCATCTCTGATGTCACAGTGACATCATCGGTGGGCATGCTGCTGACAAACCTCATCAAGGGGAATCTGCTCCCCTCGGCTCTCCTCTGGATAACCACCAGACCTGCAGCAGCCAATCAGATCCCTCCTGCATGCCTTGACATGGTGACAGAAATACGAGGGTTCACAGACCCCCAGAAGGAGGAGTTCTTCAGGAAGATGTTCAAGGAGGATGAGGAGCTGGCCAGCACCATCATCTCACACGTGAAGACATCAAAGAGCATCCACATCATGTGCCACATCCCAGTCTTCTGTTGGATGACCGCTACCGTTGTGGAGGATGTGGTGAAGACAGACGGGAGAGGACAGCTGCCCAAGAACCTGACTGGGATGTTCAGCCACTTTGTGTCACTCCAGATAAAAAGGATGAAGATTAAGTATGAGGGGACACATGAGGTGAAGAGTAAAGAAAAGAAAAAGAGACCAAGCAAAAAAGAGAGAAACAGAAGAGGAAAAAGAAGAAGGGAGACTGATGGGGATATTCTTCTGAAGCTGGGCAGGTTGGCGTTTGAACATCTGGAGAAAGGCAGCATCATGTTCTACCAAGAAGACCTGGAAGAGTGTGGTATTGATGTGAACGATGCTGCGCTGTACTCAGGAGTGTGCACAGAGATCTTCAAAGAAGAGACCGTTCAATCTCAGAGAAAGGTCTACAGCTTTGTCCATCTGAGCATCCATGAGTTCATGGCTGCAGTCTACATGTTCCACTGTTTCACCCAGAAGAACATGGAGGTCCTGAAGACATTCCTGGGAGGAGGAGGAGGAGGAGGAGGAGGAGGAGGAATGACCCTGGATGTCTTCCTGCAGAAAGCCATGGAAAAAGCCCTGCAGAGTAATAATGGCCAACTAGATCTCTTTGTCCGCTTCCTTCATGGTCTCTCACTGCAGTCCAACCAGAGTCTGTTAGGAGGTCTGCTGGGTCAGACACAGAACAGTCCAGAGAGCATCCAGAGAGTCATCAAGAACCTGAAGGAGATGGAACATAAGGATATGAGTCTCTCTCCTGACAGATTCATCAACATCTTCCACTGTCTGATGGAGATGAATGACCACTCACTACATCAGGAGATCCAACAGTTCCTGAAGTCAGCAGACAGATCAAAGACAGAACTGTCTGACAGCCAGTGTTCAGCTCTGGCCTTCATACTGCTGACGGCAGATGAGCCTCTGGATGAGTTGGACCTGCAAGAATACAATACAAAAGGATCAGTATGGGGGAGATCCAGACTAACCCCAGCTATGAGGAACAGCAGAAAGGCTCGGTTAGTAGTCATGTTAATAGAAAACCTGTTAGAATAGAATCAGTCTATCATCACACCTAATTAGTAATTATAATCAGGTTTCAATTAGTGTGCGTTTAGAGTTTAGAGTGTTATTAGGATCACATTAGCTGATATATAGCAGCAGCTAATCTACCTGAGGTCAACACAGAACATAAAAACATACAGTAACATTCAACATGAATGACTAAACAGGATAAACATAAATAAACAAACAACAAATAAATATGAAAAGTAAATTTTATCCACTTTAAAGAACAAATTGCGCACACGCATGCGTATGTGCGCATAAGATTTATACACCATTTATGATGTAAATTAGAAAATATGAAAGAATTCATAGATAAATGCAAGTTACCAAGTTACACACTAATAATGATGATCTGTTTCTTGAGGTTTCTCTGCTCTTATATGACCTGTAAATATCTTACCAACTAGATTGCACATTCACATTACACTTTGTAGTTAATTTCCTGAAACATGAGCTTGATCTAATCTGTGTTGATAATCACTGATTTTACATCATCTACATTTACAGACTTGTTGGCTGTGACCTCAGTCTGCCAGAATATGAGATTGTGTCTTCAGCTCTCAGCTCTAATCCTTCACATCTGACAGAATTGGACATCAGTTATAATAATATAACTGATCCATCCATGGACCTGCTCTCTGCTGGACTGAAGAGTCCAAACTGTCAACTGGAGACACTGAGGTCACATTAATATTTACATAGGTTCTTTTATTTATGGTTTGATAACTATAAGAGTCTATATAAAGTTGACATCATGGTATCTCACACTGATATAATAATATAGTCACACTTTGTGTTTAGTTCACACTCAATCAATGCTAGTTGATTGAGTGTGAACTAATCACATCACAATGCTACGCTACAGTAACTACAATGTCCTGCCTTCTCCTTCCACCTATTGGGCTCTTTACTACAAAACTGATATTAACTTAATAATTATCATGTGTATTCCAGACTCGCTGGCTGTATCATCACACAGACAGGATTTGAAGTTCTGCTCTCAGCTCTCAGCTCTAATCTTCTCCATCTGAGAGAACTGGACCTCAGTTTCATCTGCCTGCAGGAATCACAGCTGCTCCAGCTCTGTGCTGTACTGAAGAGTCCACAGTGTAGACTGAAGATCCTGGGGTAAAGAATGTGTGTTCTCTCTGTGTGGATCTCTACTTGAACACCAACAGCACTTTGTTAAATCTCTATTTCTCTACAGGTTGTCAGGCTGTGGAGTCACAGAGGAAGGCTGTTCTTCTCTGGCTTCAGCTCTGACCTCCAACCCCTCCTCCCATCTGAAACAGCTGGACTTGAACTTCAGCCACTTAGGAGGCTCTGGTCTGAAGAAGCTGTCTGCTGTACTGGAGACTGTCAAGTGAGTCCACTGTAGGACTGTGTCCATGTTGGTCAGTCAGTAGACTATAGGACTGTGTTGGTCAGTCAGTAGACTATAGGACTGTGTCCATGTTGGTCAGTCAGTAGACTATAGGACTGTGTCCGTGTTGGTCAGTCAGTAGACTATAGGACTGTGTCCATGTTGGTCAGTCAGTAGACTATAGGACTGTGTCTGTGTTGGTCAGTCAGTAGACTATAGGACTGTGTCCATGTTGGTCAGTCAGTAGACTATAGGACTGTGTCCATGTTGGTCAGTCAGTAGACTATAGGACTGTGTCCATGTTGGTCAGTCAGTAGACTATAGGACTGTGTCCATGTTGGTCAGTCAGTAGACTATAGGACTGTGTCCATGTTGGTCAGTCAGTAGACTATAGGACTGTGTCAGTGTTGGTCAGTCAGTAGACTACGACTAGCCATTTTAACTATTGAAAAATGTTTTTTTTAAATAGTTTAAAAAGGCAAAAAAGTTAGGGGATAAGGGGTTTAGAGGTGACAAAAATCTAGGCCTATATGCCCTAATCACATGACCATAGAGATATGGTGTACCAATGTGTGTGATGTTTGGACAGAGTCTGTGGGAGAATGATGACAAAATGTGTTTAGTAAATATTGTGTGGGACTAAAACAGGCTGATGTGAGACATTAAGCAGCAGAGGTTTTTACTGATTCATTGTTGTTCTACTTCCTACAGTGTGAATCATGGAGGAGAACACTGGACTAAACCTCAACTCCTTACAACACGTGAGTCTGTCTGTCTGTCTGTCTGTCTGTCTGTCTGTCTGTCTGTCTGTCTGTCTGTCTGTCTGTCTGTCTGTCTGTCTGTCTGTCTGTCTGTCTGTCTGTCCTCACACCTGTCTGTCTGTCTGTCTGTCTGTCTGTCTGTCTGTCTTTTTCTATTTCCTTGTCCACCTCAAGCAATAAGCAGTAACATTGGTCACATTAGTTGTGTGGACACATTCTTTATCAGAAACAAATTAAATGTATATTTTGGGGAAAGTAATGAACAGCCACAGTTATCATTCACTGATATGAAGGAGGACCCACTGATATGACCACTGATATAAGGACCACTGATATGACCACTGATAGAAGGACCACTGATATGACCACTGATAGAAGGACCACTGATATGACCACTGATATGACCACTGATAGAAGGACCACTGATATGACCACTGATAGAAGGACCACTGATATGACCACTGATATGACCACTGATATGACCACTGATAGAAGGACCACTGATATGACCACTGATATGACCACTGATAGAAGGACCACTGATATAAGGACCACTGATATGACCACTGATAGAAGGACCACTGATATGACCACTGATATGACCACTGATAGAAGGACCACTGATATGACCACTGATAGAAGGAAGACACCGACAGCACTGTGTGCTTTAACTGCTCTTACCTTTTATTTATATGTTATCAGTTAACAAGTTAATTAGCCGTTAATGTTATCTTAACCGATAACAATCCCTAGTCTGTCCTCACAGCTGTTGGTCTGTCTGTCTGTCCTAGCACCTGTCTGTCTGTCCTCACACATGTCTGTCTGTGAATGATGTATTTAATGTGTACTGTGTTGTTTTCTCCTCAGATTTCCAGCGTCTCACACTGGACACAAACACAGCACACCCTGACCTCTCTCTGTCTGAGAACAACACGAAGGTCACACATCAGGATGGTCAGGATCATTCATATCCTGATCATCCTGACAGATTTGATTACTGGCCTCAGGTTCTGAGTTCAGAGAGTCTGGATGAACGCTGCTACAGTGAGGTTCAGTTCAGTGGAGATGTTTGGATAGGAGTGACTGACAGAGACATCAGTAGGAAAGGAGAGGATAGGGGCTGTGAGCTAGGATGGAATAAACACTCCTGGAGTCTGTACTGTAGTGATGGTCACCATGGTAACGCTTACGGTGTCATACACAATAATAAGGTCACTGTCCTTCCTATCCGTCCCTCTGGCTCCAACAGAGTAGCAGTTTATCTGGACCGTCCTGCTGGGACTCTGTCCTTCTACAGAGTGTTAGAGGACACTCTGTCTCATCTGTACACCTTCCAGAGTACATTCACTAAACCTCTATATGCTGGGTTCTATGTGAACACTGACTCCTCTGTGTCTCTGTGTGAGGACAGACAGACAGACAGGCTGTGAGGACAGACAGACAGACAGACAGGCTGTGAGGACCGACAGACAGACAGACTGTGAGGACAGACAGACAGACAGACTGTGAGGACAGACAGACAGACAGACAGGCTGTGAGGACAGACAGACAGACAGACAGGCTGTGAGGACAGACAGACAGACAGACAGACTGTGAGGACAGACAGACAGACAGACTGTGAGGACAGACAGACAGACAGGCTGTGAGGACAGACAGACAGACAGGCTGTGAGGACAGACAGACAGACAGACAGACAGACAGACAGACAGACAGGCTGTGAGGACAGACAGACAGGCTGTGAGGACAGACAGACAGACTGTGAGGACAGACAGACAGACTGTGAGGACAGACAGACAGACAGACAGACAGGCTGTGAGGACAGACAGACAGACAGGCTGTGAGGACAGACAGACAGACAGACAGGCTGTGAGGACAGACAGACAGACAGGCTGTGAGGACAGACAGACAGACAGGCTGTGAGGACAGACAGACAGGCTGTGAGGACAGACAGACAGACAGGCTGTGAGGACAGACAGACAGACAGGCTGTGAGGACAGACAGACAGGCAGACAGAGTGTTGTATTATAATGTAAAAAGAGCTGAAAGAAAGAGGCAAATATTGTGCAAAATGCTGATCTACAAACTCTCAATGATTAGAGAGTCAGAGTAAATGTATTGACTCAATTCATTTAAACATGAATATTGTACAGTTTGTTTACACCCAATTTATTCACGTTCATTGAAAATTGTTGACCAAACAAATATTTACGCCAATGATGAAGGGTTTTAATTTAAATATCAATGTATTTTTATTTTTTTCCTAAAATGTAATTCCACTTTCATGTTGAATATTTCATGTATATTTTCTCATTTCATCTTCAATAAAAGTTTTGTTCTGTTTACAATAAAAACTGAAAGAAATAAAAAAATAAAATAAAAAAAAGAACATTTTGGACGTAAATTTGTGGCAGTTCACTTTCTGTACTGAGACACGCACGCATAGGCAGATTATGAAATGAAGGGCCCCTGGGCCACCACCAGCCAAAGGGCCCCCCTACACCGGAGGATTTTTCTGCCCGGCGCGGCAGCATGATGGTTTAGGACTTTTGGGGCTATTTTAGTGACACAAAATTAGTAAACCCATTGTTAATAAGGACCGTGTGCATCATTATTATTCACTTTTACCCCTTTTTTGGGTGGGCCCTGAGCTTGAGCCTCTTAGCGATCACGCGTACACTCAAGCTCAGGGGTCCCTGGGCCTGGGCCCAACGTGCCCGTTGGATAATCCTTCCCTGCACGCACGCACACAACCTATAACAACCTCTTAAAAAAATAAAATTGTTAAACAATGTCCAACGCAGCCCCTGGCACCCTGCAGACCACTACTGTAATAGCACCAATAGTATTATAGACCAGGGGCTTTCAACAGGTGGTCCGGGGACCACCAGTGGTCCTTGAGAGGGTTCCAGGTGGTCCCCAGGCTAAATGATGGAAAGTTGGCCAAACAGGTGTAACTCTTTGAGAGCGTAAAAATGCTCTCACGCTCTCAAGTTAAAGTTAAAATATCCATCATCTGAATTAGCCCAAATCTACACAACGAGAGATCTAGGTTTTCCTGTCATGTTTCCGAAATCCAGCCCGGAATTGTAGATAAAAACAGAAGAGAGCTTTGGGTTTTGGGTCTGTGGGGTTAAAATGTCATCAAATGGTGGTCCGTGGCTCAAATGCTGAATAAATGGTGGGCCCTGGTATCAAAAAGGTTGAAAACCCCTGGTATAGACTTAGACGGAGGGATAAAAATAATAAAGGGCGTCTTCGGAAATGCGCCCTAAACGCACTGGTGTACTCTGTGATCGTTCGTTTATACCTGGTGTATTTGGGGCATTTGGTGCTCCTCGTTCGTTTATTCACACCGGTGTGTTTGGTGCAAACGCACTGAGCAACCCTACGCTGGAGACGGGGTTGGCCGCTGCCAAGCTAGGCTATCATGGCTGAGGGAAGTAGGGGTGCTGGGGGGGCTTGAGCACCCCCTTTTTTCAGACACAGCCCCCTTTGGAAAGGAGGAGGAAAATACTAGTTATTTTAATCAAAACAGATTCCTGTTAATAGGCTTTATACATATCGTTGTATCAGAGGCTAAGGTACCTGTGTCAGTTAGTTCATGCATGTGGAGAGGGAAGGTAAAAGCCACTTTTCCGTGTAAATGCATGAAAATGTGCATGCACAATGCGCATTCACGCACATTTTGCGTCTGTGCGCATCTTGCAGCACCCCATAGTGAACATCCAGCACCCGGCCCCTATGTCAATATCTTCCCGCGGCCATGTAGGCTATGGTAATGTGGTCCCCCAACTTTTCCATGTCTGTCAACTTTTAAGGACCTGCACATGTATCAAATGAATGCATGCGGACGGACCCCCATCTGGAAAATACTTTCCAGGGGGACCCCCATAAGAGAGGATTTATATGGCCCTGGCAGTGATTCTCACCATTTTTGAGTGAGGTGTGTTGTTTGGTTTTAACTGCTTGTTCATAAATAACAACAAGCCCCCAAAACAACTCAACTCGCAGTTTGTGTTTCCGAACGCACCCAAAGACGGACGTCTTTCGTCTTTTATTGAACATGGCCAACTTCAGTTACGCCTACCAATGAGGGATCAATTAGCTATGCAAATTAAGTCACGTTCAACAAAAACAAACGAATAATAATTTTGCCCATTTCTTATTTAAGTTACAATTAAGAGCATTTTTTGTTACAAAAATAATGAAAATAAAAAGATGTATAAAGAAATACTGTAACTTTATTCATTCGTTTTATTTTGTTTTTATTGCCTATTCTTCAGTTGCCACACTTTTTATTTGTTTATTTTTGGGTCTTTCTTGTCTTGTATTGATAGATTAACAGTAGCTAGACAGGAAGGGGGAACAGAGATGGGGGGCAGTGGGGGGGGGGGGGGGGGTTCAGTGGTCCTTGAGAGAGTTCCAGTTAAATATGGAAAGTTGGTTAACCAGATGTAACTCTTTGAGAGTGTGAAAATGAAACCAAATGGTTTCATATTCACGCTCTCAAGAGTCCACACAACTAGAGAATGTTGAATGGTCATCTTGATATGTATGTTGGACTGTTTCGTTTCCTAAATCCAGCCTGGAATTGTGGACAAAAGCAAAAAAAAAAACGAATCTTTAGTTTTGGGGTCTGTGGGGGCCTAAAATGTCATCAAATGGTGGTCCTCTGTGGCTCAAATTCTGAATAAATTGAGGGCCCTGGTGTCAAAATGGTTGGTCTTACGTTTACTTTTATCTTGAAATTAAATTAATATTACTTTAGTTCAGCCTTTGGTCTTGGCCCTCCACAATATCTTTTGTATCTCATTTGGCCCCTTGGGAAAAATAATTCTCCAGAAGACTATGAAGGATGTAGCCTGCCCTGATTCAAGAGAATGTAGCACCCAGCCATGAGCCAGCCACAACAGCCCCGCCAATCGGGCTCAGCCCTATTGGCGTGACTGGTTGTGCGTTGGACTGGCGAGTGGGAGTCCCGGGTTCGATCCCCGCTTCTGCGTAATACTAGAATCTGGCGTAGTCGGCAGGATTTGGAGTGCGGTTGTTATTCCCAATACAACCGTCTACGCCCTTGCGGCGTAGACGGTAAAGTGTGAAGCGCGAGGACGTGCTCCAAAAGATCAAGGGGGTGAATGTAGCACCCAGCCATGAGCCCTATTGACGCGACTTGTTGTGCGTTGGACTGGCGAGTGGGAGTCCCGGGTTCGATCCCCGCTTCTACGTAATACTACAAGAACGAAAGACAACACTGCCAAGCATAAATGGAAATTACACCCATTTTCAGCATTTTAGTGTCATTATTAACCTGGGGGAAAAAAAGTTCCCTCATTCTGTGTCATGATCATTAACAAAAAACACAACTTGATGACATCATAAAGTTCTGTTTCACCATGTTAATGATTTTTGTTTTAGGACCTTTTTTTTCTGAGAGCGTACAAATGGAACCAAATGGACCGGTTAGGGTTCACCCCACCCTGTATGGTTCGTTGCTTCCCATCCTCTTTAAATAATTATTGGGAATTTCCAGGGAAGTTCCAGGAAGTTATATGACCCCGGTGACCCGGAAGAAGAAGCTCTTCTATGGTGTTGGCGACGGGCCACTTCCGGCTGATGGGCCACTTACTGACACCTACTGGTTATAATTATACAGGCTGTAATAGAGAGACTAACAGAGGACTTATTTAAAGGCTATTTAAAGGTAGGGTAAGTGATTTGAAATTCATGGTGTAGTACCAGCCTGGTGCACTAGGGGCGCCCAACAGTAGCTACACTATGTGAACCTGCTGCTCGATCCTGATTGGAGGAGAATTCGTCACCACCTGGGGAACTTTTATTAGCTCCTCTGCTAACGTGGGGGAGGGGGAAACTCCATATATGGTTTCCACACCTTATAATAGAGCATTTTAACAGAAAAAAAGAATATTTTTTGGGTGATATCTGACAAAAGTGAAATCACTTCCCCTACCTTTAAGTCACGTTCAACAAAAACAAACGAATAATAATTTTGCCCATTTCTTATTTAAGTTACAATTAAGAGCATTTTTTTTTACAAAAATAATGAAAATAAAAAGATGTATAAAGAGAGTTCCAGTTAAATATGGAAAGTTGGTTAACCAGATGTAACTCTTTGAGAGCGTGAAAATGAAACCTCAAGAGTTAAAATATTCATCATGTGAATCAGCTCAAGTCTACACAACTAGAGAATGTAGAATGGTCATTTTGATATGTATGTTGGACTGTTTCGTTTCCTAAATCCAGCCTGGAATTGTGGACAAAAGCAAAAAAACAAATCTTTAGTTTTGGGGTCTGTGTGGGCCTAAAATGTCATCAAATGGTGGTCCTCTGTGGCTCAAATTCTGAATAAATTGAGGGCCCTGGTGTCAAAATGGTTGGTCTTACGCTTACTTTTATCTTGAAATTAAATTAATATTACTTTAGTTCAGCCTTTAGTCTTGGCCCTCCACAATATCTTTTGTATCTCATTTGGCCCCTTGGGAAAAATAATTCTCCAGAACATGACTATGAAGGGTGTAGCCTGCCCTGATTCAAGAGAATGTAGCACCCAGCCATGAGCCAGCCACAACAGCCCCGCCAATCGGGCTCAGCCCTATTGGCGTGACTGGATGTGCGTTGGACTGGCGAGTGGGAGTCCCAGGTTCGATCCCCGCTTCTGCGTAATACTAGAATCTGGCGTAGTCGGCAGGATTTGGAGTGCGGTTGTTATTCCCAATACAACCGTCTACGCCCTTGCGGCGTAGACGGTAAAGTGTGAAGCGCGAGGACGTGCTCCAAAAGATCAAGGGGGTGAATGTAGCACCCAGCCATGAGCCCTATTGACGCGACTTGTTGTGCGTTGGACTGGCGAGTGGGAGTCCCGGGTTCGATCCCCGCTTCTACGTAATACTACAAGAACGAAAGACAACACTGCCAAGCATAAATGGAAATTAGACCCATTTTCAGCATTAATACACCTGGGGGAAAAAAAGTTCCCTCATTCTGTGTCATGATCATTAACAAAAAACACAACTTGATGACATCATAAAGTTCTGTTTCACCATGTTAATGATTTTTGTTTTAGGACCTTTTTTTTCTGAGAGCGTACAAATGGAACCAAATGGACCGGTTAGGGTTCACCCCACCCTGTATGGTTCGTTGCTTCCCATCCTCTTTAAATAATTATTGGGAATTTCCAGGGAAGTTCCAAGGAGGATTGATCCAGGAGATGACGCGAAGGCACCCACGGGGGAGTCCACATTGGTTCATGGGAGGAAACAGACATGCGCAGTACAGATCAGGAAGTCAAACCATCCAAGATGGCATGCATGGCATGCATGGTTTGCAAGCGTCAAACTTCCTGGAATGTACTGCGCATCTCTGTTTCCTCCCATGAACCAATGTGGACTCCCCCGTAGGTGCCTTCACGTCATCTCCTGGATCAATCCTCCTTGGGAAGTTCCAGGAAGTTATACGACCCCGTGACCCGGAAGAAGAAGCTCTTCTATGGTGTTGGCGATGGGCCACTTACTGACACCTACTACATTATACAGGCTGTAATAGAGAGACTAACAGAGGACTTACAGTATGTGTTATTATAGACGCTATTTAAATGGGAATAATCTGATAAAAAAAAAATGAAAATCACTGGCCAGCAATGGATACCAGGTCAAGTACGTCCCTGGGAGATAAAGGGTTAATACATTAGGGCCTGGTGGTAAGTGCTTAATAAATGGTGTCCCGTCTATCCACAGCGTCTCCTTACGTATTAATGACGACGTTCAGTTTGACCATAAAAATAGAAGAGGGTAAAATTAAACGACGTTAATAGATTCAACCAATCAGCGTCAAGACGTTTCTGTCCTCTCCTTAACGAGCGTCTGCTAACGAGGTCTTAACGAGGACACATCTGACACACTATTAACCATTTAAATCTATGACCTGTCTGATTGAATGTCTCTCTCTCTCTCTGTAGACGTTTCCATAAACCCCTTCATTCGCGCAAAAATGGTTCTCGCGAATATAATGTGAAATGGAGACACCTCAAAGTGCCAATATTGTTTTAAGTTTGCGCAAAAATATGCTGAATCCATTCCAAGCACTAGCTGAGAAAACAACTCCTTGGGCTAAAAACAAACATACCTTCATAATATCATAAATGTACATTTGGGCTGACTGAGCAAGTGTTTTAGCAGTTTTAAGCCCAATAAGTGTTTTTTTCCTGTTTTTTTTTTTTTTTTTTTTTTTTCTTTTTTTCCACAGCGAATGGATTCAGCATCATGAAAACCCCCTGGTTAGACATATCACATGCTACAAAGCATGATGCCATTTTGCACGTTTTGCTTTCTGTAGGTTGTGAATGGTATTGGTGGAGACATTTCTTTGTAACCATTTAGTTCCATGATTGGTGAAATATCTGGTAAAATTCTCTATTGCCAAGTAATGGGAGATCATTCTTGTGTTTCCCTGTTCCCCTTTTTCCCTTTAAAAAATTATATATATATTTGTTACACTTTTAAGCAAAAAAAAAAAAAAAAAAAAAATCCACTGCAAAGCATAATATTTTACAAGTTGGTGATGTAAAACAGGGGTTTTCAACAGGTGGTCCGGGGACCACCAGTGGTCCTTGAGAGGGTTCTAGGTGGTCCCCAGGCTAAATGATGGAAAATTTGTTAACCAGATGTAACTCTTGTAAAAATGAAACCAAATGGACCCTTGCGGGTCCATTTGGTTTCATTTTCACACTCTCAAAAGTTAAAATATTCAACATCTGAATTAGCACTATCTAATTAAGAAGTCTACACTGTTTTGTTTGCAAAATCCAGCCTGGAATTGTGAACGAAACCAAACCAATTCTTTTCGTGTAGGTCTTTGGGGCTAAAATGATATCAAAAGGTGGTCTGTGGCTCAAATGCTGAATAAATGGTGGTCCCTGGTGTCAAAAAGGTTGAAAACCCCTGATGTAAAAGGTAGGGCAGGGCTTACAGAAAGGTCTATTGACGTCTAAGTGTAAAGAAGTAAAGTCAGAGTCTAAAGGACTTTTCACACAGGGAGTAATAATCCACGCCTGTAGTTCATTTTCATCCTCTAGTTCATTTTTATCAGGACCAGCGTTTTGTGCTTACCGTCCATCCAACCTCTTAAAGTGGAATTCCACCCATTTTCAACATTCTAATAAGTCATTAGTATACCCTAGAGGTGCTGGGTGGACATGATAAAAGCGTTTCCCCATTCTGTGTTTCCTAGAAATGGAGGTCTGAAGAAAACCACTAACATGGTGAAACATCTTGATGACATCATCAAGCTGTATTTTCACCATGTTATGGACTTCTTTTTTCTGTTTCTGAGAGGGTACAAATGGAACCAAATGAACCCGTTAGGGTTCATTTGGTTGCATTTGTACCCTCTCAGAAAAAATGTTGAAAATAGGTGGAGTTCCCCTTTAACTGGGCAGTGGTGGACTGGGCGAAAAAAATCGGCCCGCACATTTTTTGTGTGATTTGGCCTAGACCGGCCCACCACAACCAGCGTGTGATGGACCTGTTCTACCTGGTACCTGTTCAGCTTGGAATTGTAGACCAAAAAGCAAAATAAATCTTTATTTTTGGGGTATGTTGGGGTTAAAATGTCATCAAAGGGTGGTCCTCCGTGGCTAAAAATTCTGAATGAATTGTGGGCCCTGGTATGAAAAATGTTCAAACAGTGATACCACCGGCCCACTACGGGCCGTGGCCCACCGGGGGGTCTCCCTGCAAATGTTGAACTTTCGCATGGGGGATCTGAGTTAGAATCCCAGGCGTTAAACATCATCTCACAGAGCCCTGTGTTGGTGTTCTGCTCTGGTTTTGGTGAAATATGAAGTAGTTCTGGCACACACACACACACACACACACACACACACACACACACACACACACACACACACACACACACACACACACACACACACACACACACACACACACACACACACACACACACACACACACACACACACACACACACACACACACACACACACACACTTTCCCACGGGACAATTTTGTCTTTACCAGGCCAACCAGGTCAGCCAACCAAATGGACCCTTGCGGGTCCATTTGGTTTCATTTTTACACCCTCAAGAGTTAAAATATTCATCATGTGAATTAGCCCAACTTAGTCTACACAACTAGAGAATGTAGAAGATTAATGGTCATTTTGATCTGTATGTTCCAGGCTAGCATCTAGCACATTCTAGTGCATTTTGGAAGTGCCACTAGTGCATTTTGGATCTTGTCCAGGCCACTAGGTGGCGCAGGCCACCGGGAAAACTCCCTGTACTCCAGATGGCCAATCCGCCCCTGAATACACACACTGGTCTATCTCTAATATCGCATAAAAACTGTGAGTAAAAGTAGTCACAGTATTTTACTCCGCTGGGTGTCAGATATTCCGTGTGAAACCATCATCTGGTTGGTTTCCATCAGGTCTCAGACGCTCTGTGCATCTCTAACGAGGCCAATCAGCTGATGTTTGGTCTCCATTCATTAATTTAATTAACAATCTTTACTCCTTTCTTCTCCTCCGCTCAGCGTCAGCCGAGGATTAGAACCCACGTACCACTGCACAACACTGGACCCACAAACCAGTGTTGCCAACTGCCAAAATCCAAAATGCACTAGTGTCACTTCCAAAATGCACTAGAATGCGCTAGATGCTTGCCTGGAAGGGAATATATATAAACATACAGATCAAAATGACCATTAATATTGTATATTCTCTAGTTGTGTAGACTTGGGCTAACACACATGATGAATATTTTAACTCTTGAGAGTGTAAAAATGAAACCAAATGGACCCGCAAGGGTCCATTTGGTTTCATTTTTACGCTCTCAAAGAGTTACACCTGGTTAACAAAACTGTCCATCATTTAGCCTGGGGACCACTGGTTGAAAACCACTGTCATAGGAGGAGAAATGGTGAAAAATGAGGGTTTTATCTCTGGTGCCTGTCGATCAATTTCGCCCCAACTCACCAGC
Source organism: Benthosema pterotum (assembly GCA_039105355.1). Taxonomy (NCBI): domain Eukaryota; kingdom Metazoa; phylum Chordata; class Actinopteri; order Myctophiformes; family Myctophidae; genus Benthosema; species Benthosema pterotum. Next base: position 7,391,697 of record CM076987.1, read on the forward strand.
CAAAAAGCACTAGATTTTCCGCCAGGAGTTTTTCACTAATTTTGGCGCTAGGGGGGGTCTGAAAAAGCGCTACATATAGCGACAAATGCGCCAAGTTGGCAACACTGCCACAAACCCCCTGAAACCCCCTGAAACCCCCTGAAACTCCCCGCACCCCGGGACAGAGCAGCACGCTGCACCGTATACGCGCACACACTCAAAGATAAATGGATAATTAGCAAGATAATTGTCTCCCTAATGATCCTCATCCCTCTGTGTGTGTGTGTGTGTGTGTGTGTGTGAGCGTGCGCGCGCACGTTTCTATATGAGAACTATTTCCGTGCTCCCTCACGATGTATAATTTTGTTTCTCATTTAGTCTTGTTTCTAAGGTGTAGTTGTTTATTTGGTCTTACGTTTAGTGTCAGTTAGTGTTTTAGAGTTAAAGTGCAGTTGCTTATTTGAAGTCCCAAATAAACAACTACACTTGTAGTAGTAGTATATTTGTGTTTGTGCGTGCGTGCGCGCGCATAGCAGAATTAAATATTAATTATTTGTCTTCCACCGTAAGGTGGTGACTGTTTTGCTAAGGTCAATCAATACATTCAAAACACAGACATGTACAAATACTCTAAAAAAAACTATAAACTATAATGAATGAAAAGACATTCAGGCAGACTATGAAGACGTCTTCCTTCAAAGTCACTGTTCTGTTTTTTTTTGCCAGTCATTTTTATCGTGTCGACAATGTGAACACGTAGGTTAAAAACCAACGCCCTCCTGACCTCACTGGAACCCGTCTGGCAAAACCACCGTTGTTCAAATAAACAGCAGTCAATCATTTGAGTTTTGATAAGGAATCAACTTGAGCATGCGTGCATGTCTTATTTATTTAACTTGTGGTCTAGTTCCCTAATAATTCCAGCCAACCTTCTCTAACTCAGTTCCTCGGACTGTGTCCTTCAGTCCGCATCTCAGCCACAGCATCAGGTAATTCATTTTACATTAATTATGATTCATAGACATAAATATTTTGTCCACCCACCCCCAATTTCCCCTCCTATTATATTCCTCTTTTCCCTTTTTACCTCCACTATGATTTTCTGTTTCTGACTACAGAAGTGAATATTTGTAGGTCTCTCTTGATGAGATGAACACGGTGGACCCTATTGTAAACTAGTAGAAATGCTTTATGGTGTTTGTTCACTCACAGTTAACAGTATTTGTATGGCGTTGTGATTGAAATTGAATGGAAATCTTCAAGCTCTTAATAAATACATCAATCAATTGATCAACAACCCAACCAATCAATGCCTTACATTGTGAACTCATAGATTGTCTATTTTCAAACAAACAAAATAAATTCTGTGGTATAGGGCTGAAGTTGCAAAGTTTTCAAATAATTGTTAGTGGAGTAGATTAAAAACATTTGATCTAGGATCGGCAGTAATTAGATTAGATCTCTTTATTATCCACAAGGGAAAGTTGTTTTGCTAAGGTCAATCAATACATTCAAAACACAGACAAATGTACAAATACTATAAAAACATATAAACTATAGAATGAATGAAAGACATCCAGTCAGACTATGAATATGTCTTACTTCAAAGTGGCTGCTTTGCCGGTAATTTTTATCGTGTCAATAATGAGAACACACATGAATGATCTTCACATTGACATATTGGATTGGTTATAAGTAATAAGTAATGTCTGGCAGAGAAACAGAGAGTATATAAAGAGTCATCTAGGATCGTCAGTAAACCGAGATCATCCCATCATCGTTCTAACAGTAGAATATAAACACAGAAATAGTCAGTAATAATCAGTCAACCAAGGGCCAGAGGGCTGCAAAAGCATCAATACGGCAATGTAGAAATATGTGTCCGTCCGTGACCGAGGCTAAGTCGAAAATTATTAATTTTCGTTTTTTCAAAGCAGAGAATATGATCTTCACATTGACAGATAGTTTGTTCGGTTGGACCCACCGGTTTTGGAGATATGGATTATAATAAGTAATGTCTAGCAGAGAAACAGAGTTGAGAAAACAGCAGGGCTTGACACTAACACTTGCCCGGGGCAAGTAAAAAAAATGGTGGGGCAAGTGAAGACTGCTACCTGGTTGCCCGATCGGGCAAGTGTGCAACATAGTGCGCTATAACACAACACAAGATAAATTTGTCTTGAAGGCAGTCATTGCACTCTGCCTCTGTGTCTTTCCCTGCTTTCTAGCTATCCACAATTCCAGGCTGGATTTGGGAAACAAAACAGGCAAATTAACATACACATCAAAATGACTATTAATCTTCTACAGTGTAGACCTGGGCTAATTAAGATGATGAATTTTAACTCTTGAGAGTGTAAAAATGAAACCGAATGGAACACGGACGGTGGGTTTCATTTTTACGTTCTCAAGAGTTACATCTGGTTAACCAACTTAACTGGGGACCACCTGGAACCTGGGGGGCAAGTGACCATGACCTGAGGGCAAGTAGAACCTGACTTGCACTTGCCCGATGGGCAAGTGCCTCGTAGACCTTAGTGTCAACCGCTGAACAGGCTTGAAAGATTCACTTCTGTGGACTCTAACATTACACCTATAGCTACATGTTTAAGCATTCATTTTATATTTACATGTCTTCTGTGGACTCTAACATTACACCTATACCGACATGTTTAAGCATTCATTTTATATTTACATGTCTTCTGTGGACTCTAACATTACACCTATAGCTACATCACCCCCCGTCCCTATTCTTTTTAGACAAATGGCGACATTTTTTGGAGACTTACGGTTCCATTTGGTTTCATTTTACGCTCTAAAGTTCACCTACTTTTTCTTCTGTGGACTATAGCATATTTAGATATATATTTTCACATATAGTCAGTTACTGTATAATGAAAGGAATTAAAGGTTTACTGCGATTGGACGCTACCATAAGCAGGAGGACTGCTACAATGAACAGAGAAGACAGTGTTTTAGAGGAGAGCAGAATAACATCAACACAATCCTACATAACTCACTGACACTGGCCTGCGTCACTGAAGTGTTGAAACCTTACAGGTGAATTCCATCCATTTCCAACATTTTACTTAAAGATGTTGTATAGACATGATAAAAATGTTCCCCATTGTGTGTTTCCTACAAATGGAGGTCTGAAAAAAAAATCATTAACATGATGAAACCCAACTTGATGACATCACTTTTTTTTGTTTCACCATGTTAATGATTTTTCTTTTGGACCTTTTTTCTGAGAGTGTACAAATGGAACCAAAAGAACCCGTTGTGCTTCATTTGGTTACATTTTTACGCCCTCAGAAAAAAAATGTTGAAAATGGGTGGAAGTCTCCTTTAATATACAGTAATATACAGGGCCGGATTCATCCACCCCACTAGGGTGGGCTGAAAGAATGGCAGGGGGGGGGACTCCGACATCATAATATTCTTTATATAGGCCTACTGTATTTTCCTGCAAGAATTAGTTATTTTGAACTCTGAAGTTTGTTTGCTTTTTGTGCGTTAAGGTTCCTAACAGACCAGTAGGGGGCGCTCCACTGCTCCAGCAGCATGTCGTTCGACCAGAGCGTCAAAGTGTCGGATGTTTTCCTCGTCTTCTCCACGTACTCCACCATCGTCATCCTGAAGATGATGATGATGTCATTCCTGACCGCCTTCTATCGCGGACTGAGAGGGGTAAAGACGCAGCGTCTATGTTTGTAGTCCTGCCCCTGCATACAGCCTCCATGTTTGTAGTCCTGTCGCTGCATGCAGCCTCCATGTTTGTAGTCCTGCCGCTGCATGCAGCCTCCATGTTTGTAGTCCTGTCGCTGCATGCAGCCTCCATGTTTGTAGTCCTGCCGCTGCATGCAGCCTCCATGTTTGTAGTCCTGCCGCTGCATGCAGCCTCCATGTTTGTAGTCCCGCTGCATGCAGACTCCATATTTGTAGACCCGCTGCTGCATGCAGCCTCCATTTTTGTAGTCCTGCTCCTGCATGCAGCCTCCATGCTTGTAGTCCTGCTCCTGCAGCCTCCGTGTTTGTAGTCCTGCTCCTGCATGCAGCCTCCATGTTTGTAGTCCTACTCCTGCAGCCTCCATGTTTGTAGTCCTTCCCCTGCATGCAGCCTCCATGCTTGTAGTCCTGTCCTTGCAGCTTCCATGTTTGTAGTCCTACCCCTGCAGCCTCCATGTTTGTAGATACACGTACACGTTGATAACATGTGTAATCAACATGACTATGACGTGACACCTCCATACCATTTTCATTTCAATTCTTTAGTTCTGTGACCCACACAGCATGCATAAAGCTAAAGGTCTGACTCTGAGAGTTTTCATTTTTGAATGATGAAAAATGGTGTTGGGTTAATGGTGCCACAATTGTAGTTAAATATCTTTGAAATGTGGGTTGTTTGCATGCATGCATTTAGTGGGGCATTGCCCCCCCATACCCATACCTAGATCTGGCCCTGACTCGGATTGTAATGTCATAATGTTTGTGTTCTGTTATAGCCCACTCTCAATATTCATCATCTGAATTAGCCCAAGTCTACACAACTAGAGAATGTAGAAGATTAACAGAAATCTTTAGTGTTTAGGGTCTGTGGGGTTAAAATGTCCTCAAATGGTGGTCTCAAATCCTGAATAAATGGTGGAAAAAGGTTGAAAACCACTGTTATAGCCTGATTATCAGCCTGAGTCTGACATCATCCCCTGATGTCTGAGCCATTTCAAGGGGATCGAGGGATTCGGATTTCCGTCAACCAATCACATCGCAGACGAAGATCTGCCTGCATCTGACGTCAAAACCAGACGTCGTTGTCAATCATGTGTCTAATGGGGATAGCCCCTGTGCTAACCAAACAACACAGTGCTAGCATGTGAACTAAAGCAGAACAAATACAAAAAACGGATGATGTTTATAAAAGCTGACGCTGCCTTTACCCATTCTGAACAGGAATGGGATTTAAAAACATATCAGATCTACAAGCTCGCAGCGACAGCACACCACCAAGGGGCACGCTGGGAGCTTGAAGGTCCGATATTTTTTTTAAATATTGTAAACGTTTTCCAGGGACAACGTTTTATTTCCAGGAATAAAAACTCTCATTGGACATTAGATTTTGGTGCCGAAATAAATAATATGTTGACAATAAATATAACATCAGACCTAGAGACTCACTCAGAGAGTGGGTTGAGTCTGAATCCAGGTAATAATAAGTAGAGCTGTCAATCGATTAAAATAAAATAATCGCGATTAATCACATGAGTGCCCAGAGTTAATCTTTGATTAATCGCAATTTAATCGCATATTTTTATGAGTTCTAAATATACCTTAAATGAGTGTTTTACAAGAATATTCATATCAAGGTCAATTATTTATTCTTCATTTGAGCCACAGACCACCATTTGATGACATTTATTTCGACTTCCAGACCTAAATTAAAGAATTTGTCAACAATTTGGTGTTGGTATCCTTAGGAGTGAACATTTTATAGAAAGTTTTCTACATTCTCTAATTGTGTAGACTTATTTTAAAGTAACTTAACTGATGCAGATATTTAACAATTATTCACCTGCATTTGGCGAAATTGGACCAAATGGATCCACTTGGCCTTTGGTTTTACTGTGAGTTAATCTCGCACTAAAAAAATTAATCCAGTTGACTCACGGCTGAGTTAACTCGCCATTAACTAGTTAATGCTGACAGCCTTAGTAATAAGTAATAATAATAATTAATAATAATACTTTCAGGCCTTTGAGAATCCAGAAGACGTCTCAGATACAGGAAGGAAGGAAGACAAATACAAACAGCTGAAAAGTCACCCTGATGTGGAGCGAGTCAGGAGGTAATACTAATCTTATAAAGCCTGGCCTAACCCGAAATGATTTTGGCCTTGGGGGGGCGGGGTGCCGTGGGATCCACACGGCAGATCGAGCTGATCTGATTTGATCTCACTAACGTGTCGTCATCCCCGCGCCCGTCCACTGCTGTTCTACGTCACATCATTTAGAGCCACGCCCACCCCGGAAGGTTGACTCCTCCCTCTGTTCTACGTCACATTATTTAGAGCCACGCCCACCCGGAAGGTTGACTCCTCCCTCTGTTCTACGTCACATCATTTAGAGCCACGCCCACCCCGGAAGGTTGACTCCTCCCTCTGTTCTACGTCACATCATTTAGAGCGACGCCCACCCCGGAAGGTTGACTCCTCCCTCTGTTCTATGTCACATCATTTAGAGCCACGCCCACCCCGGAAGGTTGACTCCCCCCCTCAAGGCCACTGTGTCTGTGTAACAAATTAGTCTAGGCTTTCCGTTTTCGCGCAAGACGGACAAAAATGAAAGCCTGGGTGTCGAGTCTATACTAATTTAAACTAAACTACTATTTAAACTAAATACTATACTGTTAATACTCAGAAGCCAGCCTTCTGGTCGTCATGACAAGCGGTCACAGCAACGGAGCGCTCCACTCAACAACAGACCTTATCCCCAGTTAATACTACTACAAGTGGCCAGCGCTCCACACGCCCCAGAGTCTTATCCCTCCACGCCCCAAAACTATGGAATGAACATCCCATTGCAGTCAGAACTGTAGGCTGTGTCTGTATGCGTGTGCGTGTGTGTGTGTGTGTGTGTGTGTGTGTGTGTGTGTGTGTGTGTGTGTGTGTGTGTGTGCGCGCGCCAGGTATAGGCAATAAGTGGATTACAGCAGGAGTGCCCAGACTTTTTGACTTGAGAGCTACTTTCAAAATGACCATCTGAACAAGATCTACACATCAAAAATGTGATTATCCCATCGCTGAAAATTCATTTTAAGGCCCCTAGAAAGTGGGAGCTTTGTGATACTGTGTTGTGTTACTTACTGTTATACAAGGTTTAAGAATAATGCACTTAAAATGTAAAATGTGCAATGAAGTCGCACCCATACCATTTTCCGTTACAGGACTTATTAGGCAAGTAAAGCATCAATAATAACATCAGTTGTTGTTGAAGTTGCAACAGACACGCAGCATGCATAAAGCTAAAGGTCTGACTCAGAGAGTTTTCTGTTTTCAATGATGAAATGCTGTTGGTTTAGTGGTGAGACAATTAGTTAGTTAGTAACAGTAGTAGTGTTTCAAATCATTTTAATTATAAGCACTTTAATTGGAAATTTGGGTTGTTTGAAATGCCATCATGTTTGGTGGGGCAGTCAGGGCATTTAGGTGAGCATTGTCCCCCCATGCCCATGCCTATATCCGCCCTGTACCAGGATGAATGGTGTGTGTGTGTGTGTGTGTGTGTGTGTGTGTGTGTGTGTGTGTGTGTGTGTGTGTGTGTGTGTGTGTGTGTGTGTGTGTGTGTGTGTGTGTGTGTGCGTGCGTGCGTGCGTGCGTGCGTGCGTGCGTGCGTGCGTGCGTGCGTGTGTGTGTGTGTGTGTGTGTGTAGGGGCGGGGCTCGGTACCTACTAGTCAGTTGATAGCAGCTCAGCAGCAGAATAACACGCCAGCACCGGACTGAATGAATGGCAGCAAACACTCCTCCAACTCTCCAAGCATTAACTTCTTAGGACTTTTCCTCCATCTGGACCCTGGTCTTCATTCATGAAAAACGCAACACGCGGACTGAGACGCGGTACACTACACGATCGCTCTTCTCCTCTCCTGTCAAACCCACTCATTCGTATGGCCCGCGCCATGTTGGACCGTACCATTCATACAACACACAGACCCATAGAGTGTTGCCAACTGCCAAAATCCAAAATGCACTAGTGGCACTTCCAAAATGCACTAGAATGCGCTGGATGCTCGCCTGGAAGGGAATATGACCATTAAATGACCATTAATCTTCTACATTCTCTAGTTGTGTAGACTTGGGCTAATTCACATGATGAATATTTTAACTCTTGAGAGCGTAAAAATGAAACCAAATGGACCCTTACGGGTCCATTTGGTTTCATTTTTACGCTCTCAAAGAGTTACATCTGGTTAACCAACTATCCATCATTTAGCCCGGGGACCACTGGTTGAAAACCACTGTCATAGGAGGAAAAATGGTGAAAAATGAGGGTTTTATCTCTGGCGCCTGTCAATCAATTTCCCTCCAACTCACCAGCCAAAAAGCACTAGATTTTCCGCCAGGAGTTTTCCACTAATTTTGGCGCTAGGGGGGTCTGAAAAAGCGCTAAATATAGCGACAAATGCGCCAAGTTGGCAACACTGCACACAGAGCCATCGAGTACAGACAAACTTACGACAACCCCGTCCACTTCATGGGGCCAGTCCAATGGCGGCTCTTGAATAGCGAATGGGGACAACAAATAGAGAAAAGTCCTTGACCAGCAATGCATTGTACTCAGTCAACTTACTGTCCATACAATGCCGTTGATATGTTGAAAACATGCATGGGATAGCTCTTATTTGCGCCGCCCTCGTTGAAAACGATGCAGTTTGTCCCTATTTGGGCTGCATGAACAACAGCTCGAGCGCCCAGTTTCTGACCCCTCAATGTCGCAACTCTTGTAAAGCGAGTAGGATAGTGCACGGGGGCGTTGCGCAGGCTGCCGCGGGAGGTTTGTACATGCTCAGTCTAACCAGGAATTGCTTTGGATGAGTGTTCCAGCCATTGAGTTATATGGTTCCAGCCAGGCGCGCTGTTTCTATGGGGGCTCCGGGGCCCGGGCCCCCATGAGAAATTAAGGCATCAGGGCTCGACCTCCCCGGGCCCCCCGACACCCACCCGACCGACCCCCACCCCACTGCGCTTGTTCACACATCGGGGCCATGGTTTCGGGGGTGGAGACTTGCCTATTGTATTGTGCAATGCATTGACGTCATAGGCAACAGGGCCATCAATGCTAATCAGTCTGTGTGTTTTATCATGCCAATAAAGCTAAAAGTACCAAAAGAAAAAAAAACGTTTTTATTTCGTTTTATTTCTATTCAATTCAAATGTTTCTTACTTCATATGCTAGTTTATTTAGTTTTGTTTAGTTATTTAGCTTTTATTTAGTTTCAGTTAACGAATATATATATATTTTTAAACTTAAAGACATAACACAAGTATACTGGTGTATTGCAGGGTTTTATAGTTAACTAAAACTAACGAAAATTAGTTAGTTAGTTTTAGTTAACTATAAAAACTTTAAATTTTAAACTTTAAAGTATAGTTAACTAAAACTAACGAAAACAACTCTCTATGTTAATTATGTGTTCTAACTAATTGCTTCAAAATTGAAAGCAAGTAGTTAGAACACATAATTAACATAGAGAGTTGTTGTTGGGGGGGGGGGGGGGGGGGGGGGGGGTCGCGGGGGGGGGGTCGCGGGGAGGCGGGGTTGATGTTTTTTTTTTGGGCCCCCATGAGGACGGACGCAGGATTGCGCCCCTGGCACTTCCAGCAGAGGGTGTTATAGAAATTCCATAATGAGTTACAGACTAGAGTATATGAGAATACAACAGCAGTCACCAGCAACAGCAGTGAATCTGCAGTTATGAATGTTTTGGGTTCAGAAGGGAGAAGAGTTTGGGGCGTGTGGAGCGTTGTCCATTTTTTTTTTTTTTTTTTTAGCAAGGATACTTCCAGCTTCTCTAACCCTAACCCAATGTGAAAAAATGATTTAGACTGAAGAAATTTATGAAGAAAATCTAATGAATGGGTGTAAGGTTTATATTTCTTAGAAACAGACATTTAAGGTAATTTACTGGAGACATTAGATTACATTTGTATATCAACCATCAACTGTACGTGACCTGACACTATGCTTAACACTGACAAAATAAACAAAAACATTAAAATAAAACATGCAAATGTAAAATCTGCCACATATGCTGTTGGCCCGTTGCACCACTGTAGAGTGTGTGCATGTGCACATCGTGTTACCAGGGGGACCGGAGGCTTTTTCCAAATCACCCTAAAATCACTGAATGTTCATTTAATATCTCAACGATTTTTGCAATATAATTATTATTCTGTTGTCGCCAAACCCCTGTGTTGTGATTGGCTGATTGGCCTGACAGGCTCTGTGTTCATTCTGTCTTCTGATTGGTTCGTCCAGGTGCCACCAGAACGACCTGGAGAACATCATTCCCTTCGTTCTGATTGGTCTGATGTATTCTCTGACCGGACCCGAACTGTCCAACGCTCTGATCCACTTCCGTATTTTCACTCTGTCCCGGATCTGTCACACGGTGAGTTGAAAGAACTGGGAACCGGATCCAACCCGAACTGGAACCGGATCTGTCACACGGTGAGTCGAAAGAACTGGGAACCGGATCCAACCCGAACTGGAACCGGATCTGTCACACGGTGAGTTGAAAGAACTGGGAACCGGATCCAACCCGAACTGGCACCGGATCTGTCACACGGTGAGTTGAAAGAACTGGGAACCGGATCCAACCCGAACTGGACCCGGATCTGTCACACGGTGAGTTGAACAAACCGGAACCGGATCTGTCACGCCATAAGTTGAAAGAACTGAAAACCGGATCTATCACACGGTGAGTTGAAAGAACTGGAAACCGGATCCAACCCAAACTGGAACTGGATCTGTCACATGGTGAGTTAAAAGAACTGGTACCGGATCTGTCACGAACCTGAACTGGATCTATTACACGGTGAGTTAATTAAAAGAACCACACTAAATTAAAGTGTGTGTGTGTGTGTGTGTGTGTGTGTGTGTGTGTGTGTGTGTGTGTGTGTGTGTGTGTGTGTGTGTGTGTGTGTGTCCTCCAGGTAGCCTACGTGGCTCCTCTTCCTCAGCCCAGCAGGGTCGTGACCTGGTTAGTGGGGGTCGCGGCCACCTTCAGCATGGCCTGTACAGTCCTGTATACAAGCTTCACCCTCTAAACTACGACCTTCACCCTCTGAACTACGACCTTCACCCTCTGAACTACGACCTTCACCCTCTAAACTACGACCTTCACCCTCTGAACTACGACCTTCACCCTCTGAACTACGACCTTCACCCTCTAAACTACGACCTTCACCCTCTAAACTACGACCTTCACCCTCTGAACTACGACCTTTCACCTCCCAAATATCACTGACATAATAAATCTTTGAAACCACATGTCCCTGTTTGGTCTTTTTATTCCAGTGGATCAGTGGTTTTCAACAAGAGGTCCGGGGACCACCAGTGGTCCTTGAGAGGATTCCAGGTGGTCCCCAGCTAAATGATGGACAGTCGGTAACCAAATGGACCCTCATAGATGTGTAACTCTTGAGAGAGTAAAATGAAACCAAATGGACGTGGACCCGTAAAATATGCGGCCTATTTCTATTCATTTGATTCACCATCTCAGCCAACAGAATGTAAAACACATCAGAACCAGGAGATCAGGGGCGGATCTAGGCATGGGCATGGGGGGGCAATGCCCCCCTAAATACCCAGTTTCCCCCCCCAAACACGATGCCATGCAAAACAACCCAAGATATTTCAAATTAAAATGCTTATGTTTGAAATGATGTGAAACACTACTACTGCTACTAATTACAGCTGTGTCACCACTAAACCAACAGCATTTCATCATTGAAAACAGAAAACTCTCTGAGTCAGACCTTTAGCTTTATGCATGCTGCGTGTCTGTTGCAACTTCAACAACAACTGATGTTATTATTGATGCTTTACTTGACTAATAAAAGGCCTGTAACTGAAAATGGCATGGGTGCGACTTCATCGCCCGTGGCGCGAAGCGACACGGGCGATGAAGCCGCACCCATACCATTTTCTCTTGCCCCTCCAACATGTTCTCTTGCCCCCCCAAATGGGACATGTTCCATCCACCCCTGCAGGAGATGGTAAATGATCAATGCTAATAAATATACCACGGTCTGCTCTGTATTTACGTTTAGGTAAAAGGAATTCCTCTCATCAAAATGTAAATAATTTAACCAGTAAGGCTGGCACACCGTGTATCAAAATATGGAGTTTCACTCACTCACTGACACACTGGAGTTGGAAAACCCAATGATTTTTAAAATACATATAAACTCATCAACTCATAATTTAATCATTTATGTTTTTAAAAACTGCAATAATCAGCTCATAATGTAATAAAAATAGGGCTGTTGAATGATTAAAAATTTTAATCAAATTAATCACAGCTTCAAAATTAATTTAATCATGATTAATCACCATTCGAACTATGTCCAAAATATGCCATGTTTTCCTGTACAGGATTTCAACAAATTTAAAAAAGAAACATAATCTGTGAAAACATAACCATTTAACTTTAAAATATTGATCAAAATAGGTGATCTACAAGCCCTCAATGCTTGTAGATCCTCCAGCTATACTCTATGGCTCTGGTTACAGGAAGACACACAGCTATATGTCTCCGTAATACCCTGCTGTGCCCATTTCTTTCAATGAGAAAATGCTCAGTGGGTTGAGTCAGTGTGCACATGAGTTAATTGCGTTAAAAAATTTAATCAGATTAATCAACAAAATTAATTTAATCCCATTAATTAACTATTTTCAACAGCCTTAAATAAAAAGAATATTCTGCTATAGCCTAATGTGTTATGAACAAACCCATGGCAGCTCACAATGTACTGCTACATGTTCATAATTTAGCCTAATAATGGCCCGTATTATTGAGGAAAAAGTCTTACACTGTCATAACCTTTGTTGACACACTATGTACAAATGTGTGATCAGTGTCATGTCTCACTAGCTGCTTTTACAATAAGAAACATAAGAATTCATAGTGTTTGAATTCTCTGACGGTCATAAGTAGGCTGGTGTTTCCCTCTGCTGGCCGATGTGAGACATTACACTAATACAAGAATACACAGGTCTATGTAGCTGTAATGCAACTCAAGATTTTTTATTTTTATTTTTTGGCAGCTGCAGGCTGCCTAGTAAATAGATTCGGGGGGAGATTGGAGATGGAATGATCCCAGTGTCTAAGAGGTTGGCTAAAAGGTTCCATGAGGATTACCCATTATGGCGCAAGTCGACCTCTGAGCCATGGGATGAGCTTTGTATCCGGCTTTGTGTGTGATTCGCTAGCTGGTCTCTTGGCACCACCACAAGTTCTGATTGGCTATCTCGTCTCTTCTATGGCTCCGGTCAGAGCTACATGTCATTTCATTAGGCTACTATTGAAGGGCTGGGCACACCTGCGAACTGCGTCCATCGGACGCTGTGTCACAGGTCTTTGCGGCACTTTGCTGCAACGGCCATTTCTATTTATTTATTAATTTATTTCCCATCCACAGCCATTCAAAAACTCCAAACATGACGGCCGAGACTGCAGACTTTTTCGGCTATCGTGTGCTCACAGCCTCAGCAGGCTAGTAGGTATGACCGCATCCCTTTCACTTCCATGTTTTTTTTTTACATGCAAGTATTTACATTTCATAGAACAATTCTGCAGTTAATACCCTGGCTAAAGCCAGATCGAATCAGCTGTTCAAGTGTAAATCCATTTCTTACTCCCAAAAAAGTGGGGTGGCCAATCAGGATACAGTATGTAAACATATTTGAATACTGTGTCCATTGGCCAACCAATTTTCTGGAGAAAGAAATGCGTTTACAATTTAGCTATTCCAGACAAATCTGCTTACAGGCAATAGTTTTGCCAGTGTTTTTCATAATGAATCTAGACTTGCAATACCCTCCATTGACTCCCCCATAACAAAAAAAATAATCTGTGATCTACTGTAGTCGGCCGGGAGGCGAACCCGGGACCTTAGAGCCACGTACATTACCAATGTTATGAGATACCTTCGGACAATAAATTATCTGCAGGCAATTCTTTTCCTAAGCACTGGAGTTTGGAAGCACACCGCTCATCATTAGTGGAAATCAACGTTGTGGGTTCAAATCCCACTCTGGTCCATAACAATGGTGGGAAACGCAAGATAGTGTTGATTGGCGTGGTCCAGTCATGGTACAAACCTCCAACTAGGAGTCCATAATGATTCTGCTTTATCTCTCACCAGGCAGGAATTATTAAATATATTTAATCATTCTAACTTTAATGTTTAATATTTAAGGAGTTCACGTCCAGGTGTAATGAAGTCACACTCCATCTTGGTGTCATCTCAAAGACGCCAAAAACCTTTTGTGATGAACCGTTTTTTATTCAGCGCTATTAACATAAATTATGATTTTATTCGATGCTATTAACAGACTTTAAGCTTGTCGTGAAACCGTTTATCTTCTATCGATCTGTAAATGAAGCGAGTCTCCGTGAGGTACCAGCGTCTGTACGCCTAATCTACAAGAACGGTTCACCCCACGTTGTTCCATGCCCCCACAGGGAGCGCCATAGGCGACTTTAGGCTCTCTCGGCGATATTTGATTGTTTTCCTAGACACTGTTTTTTTATTAAGGGATCAAGCAGTCCACGAAGTGGACTTGTTAAGGGATCAAGCAGTCCACGAAGTGGACTTGATCCCTTCTTGTTTTTGTCTCTTTTTTCCTCCTTCCGCCAAAAATAGCTGTTCTGGCTGAACCGTGCAGTCAGTCGGTTTTCGCGAAAATTGGTAATCTGGTAGAGGGTGATGCCAAACGGTGATGATGCGAAGCCTGTGACCACTGGTCAAATGGTGGCGCTATAGCACTCAACTGAAATTGCAAACTTTAAACACTCATAACTCATGAACTGCTCGACTCTCAGAAATGTAACTTATATTCACTTATGCGTCTGCTTATGCCGAACAACTTTTGTATTCTGACTTTTGACCTCTGACCTTTAGATGAACCGCCATCTTGAATTATATGTAAAACAGTTTAAAATGTCTCTTCTCCTACAATCTTTGATCAAAATGCATAACAATGACCTACACATGAACTTTGAAGCTATACAAACATGAAATGGGTGTGAATTTTGTTTTCAGTGAAAAAAATGATGTTTTTACGAGCCAATGAAAATTGCTTGTTTGTGAAAATTCTTCTATTATCCCTAATCTACACATGCAAAGTAATCTGTTTATGAGATTTTACAGTTTGGTAGAGGGGGATGCCAAATAGCACTAAAACCAGTCTTGCTCCAATCGCTCAAATGGGGGCGCTATAGCAATTCTTTGAAACTGAAACATTTGAACGAGCATAACTTGGGCCTCGTTTGGCTTAAAATCATGGGACTTGTTTCTACATGTTCCTTGATTCATGTGGAACACATCTGTAACTTTGACCGGTAAGCTCCACCCCAGAGTGTCTGCCATTTTAAGCAGTTTGAAAAATGCTCATGCCTGATTTTCTGCCTGGATTTTTGATTTGCACAACAAATGTGGTTTGTTGTACAAACTGGTTTGCATTTTTTTTTTGTACACACCATCACTGTGTTTGTGTGTGGACGTAAAGTACTTCTGTGGCCTGCCGCACCAAGGACAGCCATCGTCAGTGTGTTAATCTTTGATCAAAATGCATAACAATGACCTACAGATGAACTTTGGAGCCATACGAATATGAAAATAGGTGTGAATTTTGTTTTAAGTGAAAAAATTATGTTTTTACGAGCCAATGAAAATTGCTCGTTTGTGAAAATGATTCTAATGCCCCTAATCTACACATGCAGCATAATCTGCTTCTGAGATTTTACAGTTTTGTAGAGGGGGATGCCAAATAGCAGCAAAAACCAGTCTTACTCCAATTGCTCAAATGGGGGCGCTATAACAATTCTTTGAAACTGAAACATTTGAAAAACCATAACTCGGGCCTCGTTTGGCCAAAAATCATGGGACTTGTTTCTACATGTTCCTTGATTCATGTGGAACACATCTGTAACATTGACCGGTAAGCTCCACCCCCAGAGTGTCTGCCATTTTAAGCAGTTTGAAAAATGCTCATGCCTGATTTTCTGGCTGGATTTTTGATTTGCACAACAATTGTGGTTTGTTGTACAAACCGGTTTGCATTTTTTTTTTTTGTACACACCATCACTGTGTTTGTGTGTGGACGTAAAGTACTTCTGTGGCCTGCCGCACCGAGGACAGCCGTCGTCAGTGTGTTTTCACGCACGGCTGTGTTAACACGAGATTAATGCATTAATGCGTTAACGCATTAACGTGTTAACGCCAACACTAGTGATGGGCAGTTGAAGCTTTTATGAAGCTTTGCACAATTTGAACCGATTGGTTCAAAAAGGTACAAAGCTTTGAAGCAGTGGTTCAGTCATGATAGGGACATCTGCTGGTGAAATGCTAGAACTCTTCTACTAGATGGCTCTGATCCTTGGAACCATGATCGAACCGGTATGAGGAAATGAAACAGTTACTGCTTCGAACGTCACTGGTCACGTGACTTTTCCCTGAGTGAAGCAAGCTTCGGAGCAGTGGTTCATATGCAAATGAAGGCGGGGTTCGGAGCTTGTGTCGGAGCTTCAGTTTCACACGGCCATCACTAGCCAACACCTTTAATATATATAAATATATGTGGGGTTTTTTTCAGGCTAGCTAGATTGCATTGCATTGTGGGTCCTTTAGGTCCTCTCACAGGTGGGTTTACCAAAGATAGTATATAGCATGAGAATACACATTTTGAACCCTGCTCTGCTCCAACAATTGCATGACATATATAAGTTCAGTGTTCCATCTTTCTATGGCTTATTTGTGCATATTGTTTAAAACTCAATGTAATGGTAATGGCATCAACTCAGTGGTCTTGTGGTTAGAGTGTCCACCCTGAGACTGGGAGGCCCGGGTTCAATTCCCAGCTGGGTCATACGCCAACATTCTAGTCTACCAGTAAGAGTTAAATATATATAATATATATATTTGCATGACACCTGCTACATGAGAACTTTGGCCCCATCCGGACAAAACTTCAGAAGCAAATTTGTTTTCATCAAAAAATGACGTTTTTATAAGCCAATGAAAGTTGCTCGTTTGTGAAGAGTCTTCTTCTGCTTGTTTCTCTCTGGCAACACTGGAGCAAGTACATTGTGCCAGATTGTGTGAGAGGAATAAGCATGTGGAACTTATTTCCATTTGTCACTTTGACCACTAAGCTCCACCCTCGGACTGCTGAATTGTGCATATTGTTCATATTGCTTACTGCTTGGTGGCGTGTTGTTGGGTTGTTTCATTGATGACTACAACTAAGCAAATCATTGTGCCTGGATAGCTCAGTCGGTAGGGTGCCTGACTTCGGAACACAAGATTGAGGGTTCAAGTCCCACTGCTGACAATACAAAGTCTGAGTCTCCAAAAACCCTGCTGTGTTTCCACAATCACATGATGTATTTCTTCCATGTTTCTATGGCTTATTTGTGCATATTTAAGGAGCGGTAGTGGCTCAGAGGTAGAGTAACCGGATGGTAACCACAAGGTTGCCGGTTCGATCCCGGGCTCCTGCTTAGTTAGTGTCGATGTGTCCCTGTCCCACTGCCATCAGTGTATGAATGTGTGTGTGAATGGGTGAATGTGATGCACAATCTATGTAAAGCGCCTTGGATAAAGGCGCTATATAAATGCACCATTTACCATTTACCAAGCAGTCCACTGAATGTGTGTGTTGTTTCCAGTACGTCTTGTGTCTGTTGGGTAGCCTCATTGGTAGAGCGCATGACTTGGAAATGAGAGTTCCTGGGTTCAAATCCCGGCACGGACACCTAGTAATATGAGTCAATCATGCACAATCTCATGTGGTCTTCTACATCTAAGTTCATGGTTCTATGTGTAACCCAGGGTAAAACTCAATGTAATGGTGGTTGTCACCATTCGGCCATGTTGTGTTTTGTCACTATTCGGCCATGTTGTCACTAATGACAGTTCACAGCTCAGTTCACCACTCACTCACAGCTCACCAATCATTTACTCATTCACCAAATCAGTGGCCTTGTGGTTAGAGTGTCCGCCCTGAGACTGGGAGGCCGGGGTTTGATTCCCGGCCGGGTCATACCAAAGGCTCTAAAAACGGGATCCAATGCCTCCCTGCTTGGCACTCAGCATCAAGGGTTGGATTGGGGGTAAGACCCTGTGTCATACTAGCGTCATGTCCAGAGGGTGTGTACTTGTACATCAAGCTGCCTCATGCTACAGAAACAGGAGATAGGCACCTGCCCTATGGGCCTCATGGCTGGGCAAGGCTGTTTGACTGTCACTCTTCGGCCATGTTGTCACTAATGACAGTTCATAGCTCAGTTCACCACTCACTCACAGCTCACCAATCATTCACTCAGTCACACCAGATTACAATGTGTGAGTCAGTCTCACACATAATCACCTGATGTATTTCTGAAGTTCAGGCTCCCATGTTTCTATGGCTTATTTGTGCGTATTGTTCTTACTCCTTATTGCTGCTTGCTTGATCCCGTTTTATTGCTGCTTGCAGCTATATTTTTTGTTTGTACTCATGTAAAGAAAAATATATGTGTATGAATTTTCCCAACTAGCCACCGTGGAGGGGCAAGTAGGGAAAAGCTGGGACGATATTGGTACCTCCCGATACGATATAGGTGGCGATATTAGGCCTTCGATAATGAATATATCATAA
Source organism: Benthosema pterotum (assembly GCA_039105355.1). Classification (NCBI taxonomy): domain Eukaryota; kingdom Metazoa; phylum Chordata; class Actinopteri; order Myctophiformes; family Myctophidae; genus Benthosema; species Benthosema pterotum. The sequence continues at coordinate 7,410,099 of CM076987.1, forward strand.
TGTTTGATATATTGCGATATTTGCGATATATCAATGTATTGCATGAAATTCATCAACAATATATCATGATACTGCAACTGCAGCTGGAAAACAAAAACAAAAAACAACAAATGAATGAATAAAAAAGTAAAAGGCAAAAATCAGAACTTACTAATGTATATCCTCAGATAGCTTTTATTTGTCTCAACTGATTCTCATACCAGGCTTTTGGTTTTTATCTTGTGTTTGTTTTGATATGTCAAAAAAACAGCTCCCGTAGGATTTTTGTGCTAAAATTGTTTTTTTTGCAGATCTTGGTTCTATAGGGTCCAAACTATGAAAAAATGATGAGGGGGTGCAAATTTTCCCGCCCCCGACCCATTTCTGGGGGGGTCATCTATTCGGGACCTCCCAGAACAGTATGCTAGCCAGTTAATGTCCAATTTTCACAATATTAGAATTGTTTTATATATTTTAAATCATTCTGAGATGATTTCTTAGACTTCTAAAGTGATCAGAAGAATGTTTTCTGACTTTTGATAGGGGTGTTTCCTCACTTGGGACCTCCCGGACTGACCATTTTAATGAGATAATTACCATATTTAACTAAATACGCAAATTAACTAAATAATTATGTGAAATACAAAAATATACATTGCAGAAATGGATTCTACAGGAAAAAATACATAAGGATCAACTGAGAAAAATTGGTATAGCCTTTTATGAATTTATTATTATTTTTATATGCACAAGTACTTTAATTGACACATATGCATGCATGCATATAACAGGGGGAATTATATAACTATAAACTATTCAATAAAATGCTTTTTACCAAGCTTTTCACAGTTGATCCTTATGTACTGTATGTTTTCCTGTAGAATTTATTTCTACAATGCACATTTTTGTATTGTGTATAATTAATTAGATAATTAGCACATTTTACACATGGGCGGAAATAACAGGGAAACCCCTATAACAAAATGATGAAAGGCTCTATCAAACTTTTCTTAGTTGATCATTATGTATTTTGCCATGTAAAATCCATTTCTGCAATGTACATTTTTGTATTGTGCATACTTGTCCATACTGAGATTCGACACATGGGTGGAAACAACAGGGAAAACCCTAACAAATTGATAAAGGGCATTGCCAAACCTTTCTCAGTTGATTGTTATGTATTTCTCCCTTGCATTTTTGTATTGTGTATAATTGATGATAATTGGCATATTTGATACAGAAATAACAGGGAAACGCCTCACAAATATGGGGCAATGTTTTCAGACTGGTGGGTAGATGCAGGAGCGATCCCAGAGGTATCCATGTACAAGCTACAGAAGCCTGTCACTACTGTGCAATGAGCCGTTCACTAAGTCCCTCCAGAATCAGTCCTTGTCCAATAGGCATGTTAGTAGAGGAAAGCTTGACCAGCATAGCAACAGTTGCTATTTGGATTGGCATTGGACAGAGACTAAACCCCACCTCAAAGGGTGCAGTTTTGAGAAGGGCTCATTAGACTGTACAGACAGTCATTTGAGGCATTGTTAAGATACAGAATCCAGGCGATAAGAGATGTATCACTTCTTTGGAGCAGATTTCAGGCATTCATTGGAATTCTGACAACAATTCAAACGGCCTTCAGCTGGTCTTACTCTAGTGCCATGCTATCCAGGTGGCCAATGTAGTGTAAGATACAATACTGTATTTGACTGTACTGTATATGCAGTATGGTATATCGCACTATGTTACAGTACAGTATGTTACATTACACTACAGTAAGGTACAGTACATCCTGCTGCAGTACAGTACAATACAGTAAGGTACAGAACAGTCTGCAGTCAAGCATGATACAGTACAGCCGTATACAGTATATTACAGTACAGTACAGTGTACTAGTACAGTTCATTAGAGTATTGTACACTACATATAGAGTATTGTACACTACACTGGCCACCTGGATGACTAGAGTGAGACCAGCCAAAGCCATTCGAATTCTAGTCTTGATAACATGTGTTACATCTCCCATCGTCTGGATTCTGTATCTTAACAATTCCTCAAATGACTGTATGTGCAGTCTAATTGCACAGAAGTAGTGACAGCATTAGTGACAGCATTCTACAGCTACACATGATCTCTCTCTCTGTGATCACTCCTGCATCTACCCACCAGTCTGAAACCATTGCCCCATATTTTTGTTAGGGTTTCCCCTGTTATTTCTGTGTCAAATATGCTAATTATCATTAATTATACACAATACAATACACATGTACAGAAATAGATTCTACAGGACAAAATACATAACAATCAACTGAGAAATGTTTGGCAATGCACTTTAACAATTTGTTATAGGGTTTTCCGGTGTTTTCCGCCCATGTGTCAAAAATGTTAATTATCTCATTAAGTATGCACAATAAAAAGATGTACACTGCAGAAATGGATCTTACATGGCAAAATTCATAATGATCAGCTAAGAAAAGTTTGATAGAGCCTTTCATCATTTTGTTATAGGGGTTTCCCTGTTATTTCCACCTATGTGTAATATATGCTAATTATATAATTAATTATACAGAATACAAAATTGCAGAAATAAATTCTACAGGAAAACATACATAAGGATCAACTGTGAAAAGCTTGGTAAAAAGCATTTTATTGAATAGTTTATAGTTATATAATTTTCCCTGTTATATGCACATGTGTCAATTAAAGTACTTGTGCATATAAAAATATAATAATTAATTCATAAAAGGCTATACCAAACTTTTCTCAGCTGATCCTCATGTATTCCCCCCTGCAGAATCCATTTCTGCAATGTATATTTTGTATTTCACATAATTATTTAGTTAATTTGTGAATTTAGTCAAATATGGTAATTATCTCATTAAAATGGTCAGTCCGGGAGGTCCCAAGTGAGGAAACACCCCTATCAAAACTCAAAAGTCAGAAAACATTCTTCTGATCACTTTAGAAGTTTAAGAAATCATCTCAGAATGATTTAAAATATATAAAACAATTTTAATATTGTGAAAATTGGACATTAACTGGCTAGCATACTGTTCTGGGAGGTCCCAAATAGATGACCCCCCCAGAAATGGGTCGGGGGCGGGAAAATTTGCACCCCCTCATTTTTCCATAGTTTGGACCCTATAGAACCAAGATCTGCAAAAAAAATAAATTTTAGCACAAAAATCCTACGGAAATACATATCACACCACACTATTGTGTTTGTTTTTTGGGGAATGAAGCAGCTATAGAAGTCAGTTAACATTTTAGTTCTGTGACCCGTTTTTCCTCCCGGAATTAGCTGAGGAATATATTATATATATTGCGGGAGGAAGTATACAATATTATCACAACAACGATATTTCAGCACACCCTCAGGGGCAAGGCCTCCCTCATGGGACCTTCCTAAAATCGCCAATGGCCAGTGTGGCGTGGCGCATCGGAGACGCTCCATGCCCCCAGAGGTAGCGTCACTAGCGTGGTGCACGGTGGGGAGAGTCCGTTGGACCCATGGTTGTCCAGACCCGACACGAAAGGGCCTACAAAAGATCCTGTAGCCTAGGCCTATAGCTCTGGTCCAGAGCTCCACTGCTTCTGAGTCTGACTTGCATTGGAGCTCTGCTCGTCTCCGTTCAATCGGCCATTACTCCACCTGACCAGCCTCTCTTCTCTAGTAGATATATAAAGAACGTTTTCATCGTTTTTCACTGAAGGGAATATATTATAAGGAAATATAATGTTTCATATGCAACTTTTCTTATGGCAATATCGGTAGAGGGCATAAATCCTGGTTGTTTTTCCGGTGAAAAACGATCGCGTTCTGGCCAAAAATTCCGTTTTATCCGTGTGGTGGAGGGCTCAGAGTGCTCCCACTAAGGTAAGTGGGCTTTCTAATGACACAAGACGTGTTTATTTTGGTGAGTAGGTAAAACGTTCTTTATATATCCACTAGAGAAGAGAGGCTGGTCGGGTGGAGTAATAATGGCCGATTTAACAGAGACGAGCAGAGCTCCAATGCAAGTCAGACTCAGAAGCAGTGGAGCTCTGGACCAGAGCTAGGCCTACTCCTGGACTAGCTCCTACGGCACCACTCTCTCCGCTCTGTGCCTCTGCTCTGAGAAGTGGTTCCTATGCAATACTCGTCAGAATCTCTCGGGCGAGGCAGATGATCGGTACCAATACAACTCGCATTTACTCACCATAGGTCCTGTGGAACAACCAACGCGCCAAAAAAGATCTCTCATCTGTTCAGTTTTTTTCCGGCCCATAAAATCCATCCGATGATTTCGGGAAAGTGTTTTAATCCGCAAATTCTGTCACACAGCTCTGTGATTTTTGCAATGGCGCCATCTATATGGCGCCATTGCCTCGCCCGACCGATTCAGACTAGGTATGCAGTGGAACCACTTCTCGGAGCGGAGGCACGGAGCGGAGAGAGTGGTGCCGTAGGAGCTACTCCTGGACCTGAGAAACCTGAGACTTTTCATTGAATTAAAATTTCAGTGTGGGTGGGTGTTGAAACCTCTGTCTCTCCACTCCTGTGGGGGTGTTGGGGGGTGTTGGGGTTGTGTCTGTGTAGCCTTGGATTCCAGGAGGCAGATTAATTTTTGACGATGGGATCGATAGAACCACCCCCCCCCCCCCCCACACACACACACACACACACATCTCTGAGAGAGCCGAGGGCACAACACTGCCCAGGGGACGATCAAATAATAATAATAAAAAGGTGAGAGGCAGAGAGAGAGAGAAGAATTCACCCTCTCTCTCTCTCTCTCTCCTCTGTTGATAGATCTGACTCCACCTCTTGGGAAATCATTACTTGGCATCATTACACACGCGCACACACACACACACACACACACACACACACACACACACACACACACACACACACACACACACACACACACACACACACACACACACACACACACACACACACACACACACACACACACACACACACACACACACACACGCACACCAACCTGCACGTGAGCAGCAACCAGCAGTTCAGAGTCTTGCTCATGGGCAACAATGTATTCTTGCATCGAGTGATCTCGGCGCATAGAATTTTATTTTTCCAATTCATTTACTTAGAAATTCAGTCCAAATATAAAAACATGATCAGCGATTCAAAGCAGGTGAGTTTCATGCCCGCTTTTGGGTATTTTTATGCTGAACTAAACGAAACATTACAGTATGTCGCAGTAGTGTTGTAGTCAAAGACACCTAAATCGAGACCAAGACCTAGGGGGTGGAGAGCAAAACGAGAACGAGACAACCACGGTACTAGGGGAGTCGAGATCGAACCGAGACTAGCACCTATGGCATGGGTGTCAAACTCTGGCCCGTGGCCAAATTTGGTCCGCCTTGTAATTTCATTTGGCCCTCGAGACATTATCAAATTTAAGGGGAAGATCACCCATTTTCAACATTTTAATATGTCATTAATATACCTTAGAGATGTTGTGTGGACATGATAAAAAAAAAGTTCCCCCAATTCTGTATTTCCTAAAAATGGAAGTCTGAAAAAATCATTAACATGGTGAAATACATCTGATGTCATCACCAAGATGTATTTCACCATGTTAATGATTTTTCTTTCAGACCCATTTTTTCAGACCCAATTTTTGAAAATGTGGGTGGAATTCCCGTTTAAAAGGTTAGTTCGTTCAAACTTGGCCCGCGGCTTTGTTCAGTTTTAAATTTTGGCACTGTATCTGAGTTTGACACCCCTGACCTATGGGGTCGAGGCCAAGGCCAAGACCAAGACCTAGAGGGGTCGAGACCGAGGTTGGGGCCAAGACCTATAGGTCTGTTTTTATAAATGGACTCCTCGGGTCCTGATAATAGATATGGAATATTTCCTTTGCTTTGTGTTGTCAGTGGTCTTGGTGGTGGAAGAGACCCGCGGAGACATTTTGGGTCCGAGAGACTAAAAACAACAAGCAACATCAAACGGTGGTCCTCCGTGGCTAAAATGCAGATCTAAATAGTGGGCCTTGGTATGAAAATGGTTGAAAACCACTGAGTTAGTATAACAAAGTGAAAGCAGACCAAACAACTCCATTATCCACACAATGAACACACACACACACCACACACAACACACACACACACACACACACACACACACACACACACACCACACACACACACACACACACACACAGTAATGACTGGACATCAGGAACACATTTAGCTCTCTCTCTCTCTCTCTCTCTCTCTGTCGTTATCTCTCGTCCCAGCTCTGTTATCTGGCCCCAGATAGCCTGCTTTAGGCTGAGTTACCATCCAGGCTATCTGGGGCCAGACAGACAGCCTAAAGCAGGCCGTCTGGGGCCAGATATACTAGCCTCTCTCTACCATGAGAGAGAGAGAGAGAGAGAGGGGCGGATGTAATATTTCCCAATTGGGGGGGGCAGGAGAAAAATGGTATGGGTGCGGCTTCGCACCACGGGCGATGAAGTTGTACCCATACCATTTTTGGTTACAGGATTTTCATTAGACAAGTAAAGCATCAATAATAAATAACATAAGTTGTTGTTGAAGTTGCAACAGACTGCACGCAGCATGCTAAAGGTCTGACTCAGAGAGTTTTTTGTTTTCAATGAGGAAATGCTGTTGGTTTAGTGGTGACACAGCTGTAGTTAGTTAGTAGTAGTAGTAGTGTTTCAAATACTTTTAATTATAAGCACTTTAATTTGAAATATCTTGGGTTGTTTTGCATGCTATCGTGTTTGGTGGGGCAGGCTGGGCATTTAGGGGGGCGTTGCACCCCCCCCCATGCCCGTGCCTAGATCCGCCCCTGTTGAGAGAGTCTCTCTCTCTCTCTAATTACCTGGATAGATTTCGATCCTTGGGATTTGTCACCCTGGGAAAGCGGGGGAGGGCGGGGGGGGGGGGGGGCGTGGGTTGAGATTAAAGTTTTATTGCGCTAATTAGCCAAAGGTTTTGTTTTTCCAAAGTGTGAAGTTTAGTCGACTCGGAGGCGATAACCACAACGACACGCGCATCTCATTACGCCGTTAATAGTCAGAGCAATTAATGCTAATTGAATTCTGTTATCCGACAGACGAGCAGTCGAAGAAGAAAAAGAAGACTTGTCTTTGATTATCGACGGAGATTCTGAGATCAGAGCTCTGCAGGCGCATTGAGAGAGATGGATTATGGGTAATAATGAACGACGTGGTTGAAACAGACCATCAAACTCACAGAACACAGGTGTGGTCATTTATTTTGACGGACCATTTTTGTGTTACAAATGAATGGAATCTTACAGTTTAGACAGAATTTTTCGGAAGCTCTTAACATTTTTTGGCGTTGAATGGTGTCAAGTTATACCATATGTAAGGGATAACACCCGACGAACCGGTGATTTGTTTCCTAATATTAGGAAACAAATCACCGGTTCGAAGGCACTTATGGCTTACGTCAGTGGTTTTCAACCAGTGGTCCTTGAGAGGGCTCCAGGTGGTCCCCAGGCTAAATTCAGGCTTAATGGCAGCATGTAAATAACCAAATACGTAGCTAACCAAATGGACCCGCTAACGGCGTGCTGGAGCTAAATGCGGAACCGCACCGGGATTGATATGAACACAGCTGTTTGCACTTTGGGGACCTTGATTATGCAGCGGTCCGTTATAGAGCGGAGCGGTGAATTATAGTGTAATACGTCACCGCTCACATGACCAGAACGCTGGCTTCTGATTGGAGCATTCATTCAAGCCATGTAATAATAAAAAGGAATAGTTACCTTAGCGCCAACTGATCAACGTCAAACACTGCGTCGTCGTCCTACTGTTTGATCTGTTCATAATGCCTTTCATTGTTATTATTATTATTATTTATTTAACCAGTATAGGTCCAAGACCAGTTTTATAGCACCACTCCCCCTCAGTGCCACCCGCTTCGACCGTTAACAATCAATAATTCCCAGGATGCTGCTTATTAAGCAGAGTTTCCCCGACAAGGCAGGTTGTCTGGGAGCAGACTGACACGATTGCATTGAAAAGACGAAAACCTGGAAGTCCGATCAGTGTGAACGGTTGGCGACGTGCTGGAGGTTATGTTTAGGATTAGTGCTATGGTTCAATCGCAGCAAGGCATAATGACATGTGATAGACAAACTCTCTCCACCAATAGCTTTTCTATATGATAAAACAGAGGTTTTCAACAGGTGGTCCTTGAGAGGGTTTCCAGGTGGTCCCCAGGCTAAATGATGGAAGTTGGTTAACCAGATGTAACTCTTGAGAATGAAAAAATGAAACCAAATGGACCCTTGCGGATCGACTTGGTTTCATTTTTACACTCTCAAGAGTTAAAATATTCATCATCTGAATTGGCACCAAATAATTAAGAAGTTTACACTGTTTTGTTTCCCCAAATTCCAGCCTGGAAGTGTGGACAAAATCAAAAGAATTCTTTAATTTTAGGTCTTTGGGTGAAAATGTCATCAAATGGTGCTCGTGGCGCAAATGCTGAATAAATGGTGGTCCCTGGAGTCAAAAAGGTTGAAAACCCCTGTGATAAAACATTGTTTTAAAAAATAAAATGTCACACAAACATTTTTTCCACTGCATAGGGCATGCCTTGTTGACGGATTTGGAAGAGATTTTGAAGGTCTGGTTCCAAAAATGAACCAGTATTTATTGTGTCAAGTCCATGGAATGAATGAGCTGGCTGGAAAGTGTCCTAGTGGTGGACAAAGGGGCGGGGCTTAGCTAAAGGTCTGTTGGGAGAGAGTAAGGGGGGAGGGGGGGGGGGGGGGGATTGGGACGACCAAGAACAGGAAACCAGACGTTCCATATATGGTAACACAAGAGAAAGTGTATTATTAACATCATTATTTGTGCTTGAAATTGTTACAATTACAGTTTATTTACAAGCCTAGAAAATAATGGCTGTCTCTCATTCACACACATGCAGAACAATGTACAATAAATAGCAAGACAAGAATGGATCATTATTTTATATTTTACAACTCAAAAGTTTTTCTGTGTTCCTTTCTTTCTTTTCTTTTTTTTTGTTTACAAAATCCATCAAGCTTGTAGTTACTTTCATGTTGATGTATTTCTTTTTTTTTGTTGTTGGGGAGGGGGGGGTGATAAAAGAAGCTCTGAAATGAAATTAACACAATTATTAGAGTTTTTCCTGATAATGAAGAGACATTTTTCAATCGATCATCGGATCGGCAGCCGAATCGACATCTCTAGTCATGTCATGTTATATCCATACGGTGACTTTAGACTGAATCTTCGCTGTGATTTAGGATACTGTAGTGTAGCGAGTATGTACTGTAGGTGGGGGCGTGTGACTGATTGGCAAAACATCTCGCTATGTTATGGCACCGGTTTACATTCAATATGGGAAAAGATTTTAAATGATGACTTTATTTTTTTCCCCCCAGGGATAAAAAAAATTGAGCAAGTTGTTTTGCCATTCAGTGGGCGTTCCCTCAGCACCAATCACATGCATAATTTCTATAGAAATGCGCAGTGACGTCAACGCCCCGGTTCTGGAAGTCTTTTCCCCATTCATTTTTCTCATAGACTTTTCGAAAATAATTTATATCTGAGTTGGCCAAAGGTCGTGACAAATCATGACAACAAACACAATATCGTCAAATAATATATAATTAGGAAGAAGTAGAAAACGGCATGATACAAGACTTTTTGTTTCGTTTTTCATCTTAGAAATTATTTTATTGTCCCAAAAGTTTGTGTGTGTCATCATGATTCGTCACGACTCGAGTTGGCTTTTTTGGGAAAAGACTTCCGGAACCGGGGCGGTGACGTCACTGCGCATCTCTATAGTCAATGTGTGGCAAATATTTGGCCGACCACTTCCGGCCACAAGGTAGCGCCAGATCCAACTCCAATCAACTTTCAAGGTAGAACAGGGGTGTCAAACTCATTTTTGGGGCAACTCTATTTTGGGGTTGGGGCCCATTGGACTTAATGTGACTTCATGTGGGCCGGAGCACCGCGGTACCAGTCGCGCCGCGGTGCCAGTCGCGCCGCGTTGCCAGTCACAGACCAGTCACCAGACTGCAAGCATGCACACGCATGTTTACGTACACAGCCGTAATTTCTCCGCTACAGTATATCACACAATCAAGTTTATTATTAAGAGTAGCTATTAATAGTTATTAATGACTTTCATTATTGGTTTTATACTTGTAGCCTAGATTAAGACATTTGCTATGGGAGATGCTATTTTTATTTACAGTGCGCCAATAAAACATTCAAATTACAAAAAAAATAAATTTCAAATAGTGTCTTAGCTGAAATTTGGAAATGGCTACACAACCCATGGAATTATGCAGACCTGCATAATTGATGGATCATCGAACATTAAAAAATAATGATTAATAACAATAACTAATCCTTCTAAAATACAGTATATTTTTTAAACTCTGAATTGGATTATTATTATTACCCGTATTTATATTTAAATAGCCAAGCTGTGATCTGAATGATCCCTCAGTTATAGACCCTTATACTGGTGAAGTAAGTAACCTGACTCCGCCAGATGGGGCAGCAGAGAGAGTAGGAGGGAATACTCCTCTCTCTGCTGCCCCATCTGGCGAGTCAGGTTACTGCTGAAGTATAGTTCTCAATTGCAGCAGCGCAGTACACCCCCCCCTCCTTCCCTCCCCCCTCCACTCTCTGCAAGTCAACATTCCAATCATTAAGTACTCTCAGCTGTGAAGCTACCGGACTAGTGCTCAGAAAGAGAACTCAGAAGCATTTCTTTAAACGACCATAACTTTTGATAGGAACATGCTAGAGACTTACTTTTTTTTTTGATAGACTCAGACATTTTTGCTCTACAAGCCTAGGCCGGATTAAATCATTGCGCGGGCCGCATCCGCCCGCGGGCCGTATGTTTGACATCAGGGAGGTAGAACGATATCTCCTCAAATAGAGTATGAGGCAATCACACACTCTGAGCCAATATAATATAATATAATATAATATAATATAATATAATATAATATAATATAATATAATATAATATAATATAATATAATATAATATAATATAATATAATATAATATAATATAGTTGTTGTTGTTGTCGTTTGATCATCATGGTGGATTATATAATCTACCAAACTGTGGATAAGGTTATGAATGGTTTTGGATCCTAAACATCAGTACAATGTTAAATAGTAACATTTGTTTTTGTAAAAAATAAAAATCATATATGTATCTGATCAATCAGGAGTGAACTCTACTAATTATGTAATTATGAAACTAATAATAACTCTATAATGCTAAAACAAAAGAATTAGAAAATAAAATCCACATTGTCATTTTTATTTATAAAAAAAATTCTAATAAGGCTACAAATAGTGATGTCATGAATCAGTTTCAAGCAATCAGCAAAAATGTAAAAAAAACAAACAAAACAAAAAAAACTCCTTTTTCCCCTCGGAACCGCTAATGCAGCCAAACGACCAATCAAATAAATACAAAATGTAAGCCGCCCCCTTTAAACACGCCACGTCGCGTTCCGCAGCAGTGGCGGCCATTCTGTGTTTCCACCACTGATTAAAAAAACCTTAACCTAGAGAGATTTCAGAAAGTATTTCTATCAATTATTCGAAGCTTAGACATATTTGATGCTCAGTCAAAAAAATAAAAATAAGATTGAAACCCACACAAAGATGCATATCATCCATCCATTCTCCATTCAACCGCTTATCCGTAGTTGGGTTCTGGGTAGCTAAAACTCTAGATAGTCTACGTAGAGTCTAGAACCCCCCAGAATGCCTGAGAGGCATCCTAACCAGATGAGTGTCCAAAGCTGCCATTTCCTTTCTAAAGCGATGAAGTGTTGAGCCAGTCAAGTAAACCAACAGCCAATCAAATGATCCTAACGCACATACAGCCCTTCCGTGGGGAAGGGGTGGGGGATGGTTGGTAGAAACATTTCTCTCTCTTTTTTTAATATTCATTCAGTCTGTCTGTCTGTCTCTCTGTCTGTCTGTCTGGCAACCCAGTAAGCATGTTCAGGATCGGGACAAATTAGTGACGTCTTTGTTATATCCAGATCAAGGCGATCCAAGACTAGTTAAATCCGGTCCAGAATAATCACCTGATTTCAACCAACAAAAATCCTGTCCACTAAAGACGGACGTCCCTGGATGAATCAGAGAGAGTCAGGGAAAACGTCCTGGAAATAAAAATCATCATCCTGGACGTCACTGGAAGACGTCATGATGATGTCCTCCAGTGACATCCTGACTGATTTAAGTAATACTGGCCTTGATCAGAAAAACACAAATACAAAGAGCCATTAAAAACAAAACAAATTCATAAACCTTTAAAGGCATTTTATTCTTAATCGCAAAGACCAATTGTTTTAAACTGAACCTTCCAAAGTGCGACCAACAAAGACGACGACGCTGTAAAGAAAAAGAAACCCAAAGCCAGTGGAACAATTGTGAAGTCTCGGTATTCACAACCGGTTGAGAGAAGAACCGGTCTTTGCCAAACCAAGACCATCCTGGCCTAAACCAGACCATCCTGGCCTAAACCTGGGTTTTCCAAACCCAAGGCTGAGTACACTGCAGGAGACAGTCCATGGCCCCGCTGGCTTTACCAACGCTGTAATACAGAATTATTCTGGAAGCTGAGAAAAACACAGAGAACGATAAGGAAGGCATCGAGATGAATAAGTTCCTGTTGACTTACATCACAGCAACGATGTGGCATGGTAATGCAAAGCTGCAGGCAGATTGTGGATGAGGGTTTTTGTCATTGGGAATCAATGGCAGGTGCTGCAGCTCTAGATTCATCCCATTGTAAAGGATTTAGAGTCGCATTGCGGCTAGTCACGCGTAAGAACTTCCACCTGGCCGTCGGCAACGAGTAGTGCCTTTTAGTACCATATTTTTCGGACTACAAGGCGCACTTAAAAGCCTTTAATTTTCTCAAAAAACAACAGTGCGCCTTATAATCCAGTGCGCCTTATATATGATTATTTGCTGTTGCTTCTATCCAACGTTGACTGCAATACCTTCGATTCTGTGCGCCTTATATATGGAAACCGCTCTAAAATAGGCTATTCATTGAAGGTGCGCCTTCAATGAATAGCGCCTTCAATGAAGTGCGGAAAATACGGTTCTCCGGTAGTCCCTAAGGATTTTTAGGCACTACCCTGACTCTCTGATTTATCCAGGGAGGTCCGTCTTTAGTGGACAGGATTTGTGTTGGTAGAGATCAGGTGATATTCTGGTTTGACTAGCTTGGACGCCTTGATCTGGACACAATCAAGACGTACAAGTTCTGGTCGTTGTCCACGGTCCGTTCGAGATGATCGGCCTCCGTGTTACTCAGCTCTGTGGGTTGGACTGTATACTGCTGAGGGGGGGAGGGGGGGGGGTGCGTGGGGGGGGATGCTATATACATCGAGGGGGGGGGGGGGGTCTGTACATTTTAGGAGGGGCTTTGTAAGGGGTCGTGTCAACATGTATAAACATAAACATGTTTGAGAGGGTGTTGGAATAGTGTCGTGCTTCCATGTGGTCCTTCGAGCCGGATTTGCATAATGCATATATGTCAAACTCAAGGTCTGGGGGCCAAATCAGGCCTGTGAATTAATTAAACTTTGGCCTGCGGGATGATATTTATTTTATTATTAAAACTGGCCCTCTGGTAGGATATATATATATATATATATATATATATATATATATATATATATATATATATATATATATATATATATATATATATATATATATATATATATATTATAATTATTATTTTTATTTTTTACTTGAAAAAAAAGAAAAGAAATCAAAAGCGATCTGGTTTGTTATTTTTTATGTGCAGTGATTGATGTCTTCCTTTTGTATTTAGGGTTTCTTTCTGGAGGCTGAAACTTTCCAGTCAAATGAAGCAAATGGTGAAAAAAAAAAAAAAAACATCACATTATCATCCCCTCCCCTAACTCCTCCCCCTTTATCATCTAAACTACAGCTGTGGGTGTGGCTTCAGTTCAGGTGGACTGAACTGAAGCCACATTCAGTAACCACATTCAGTATGCCTGAATGAACTGGTGGGGGTGACCACATAAAAACTACATTTAACAACAACAAAAAAATCGTAATCCTTATATAACAATAATACCTGATGATCATGTTTTAAGGTGAAAAAAAAAAACACATCTTTAAGGTTTATTTGAATTTCCAAGATGTCACAATTAGAATGGAGAATGGGAGAATTGATATTCTGAGCAACATTTGCCTGTTCTCTCTCCTATTGACACGGATTGATATCAATCGATACAGCGCGGAACTCTTATCTCTAACACTACCGACGCCGATACAGCGTGAAACTGTTTCCGACATCGATACATCATGGAACCGTTATCTCTAGCGGTACCGACATCGACACAGCGTGGAACTGTTATGATTCCACCATATGATGTTTGGTTCAGAAACATGTTGGGTGACACGACCCCCTAGTGATCTTGTAGATCAGCTTTTTTTGAAGAGATGATAAATAAATTTGGGCATTGGGGAGAAATGGGGGGGGGGGGTGGGTGGGGGTTATTGGTGGGTGGGGTTATGGGTGGGGCGGCGGGGGGGTTAGTGCTTTATCTTTGTTGTAGTGATTGTTGCAAACCCACTCCTCTATTTCAGTCTCTCTCTCTACCTTCGTCCTCCTCTTCTTCGTTTCTGAGAAAGGGGGCGGGGCTGTCCTTCATAAGCCCCTCCCCCCTGGGCGGGGCAGGGCTTCATAAGCCCCTCCCCTGGGGGGCGTATCCCTCCTTCATAAGCCCCTCCTCATAGTCCGACTGACACAGAATCATGTTGTTCTTCAGGAAGAACTTGTCCCCCACGCAGAACCTGCAAACAAACACACGCACACACACACACAGACGCACACGCACACGCACACGCACACACACAACACACACACACACACACACACACACACACACACACGCACACACGCACACACACACACACACACACACTTTGGGTTAGTGGTCTATAGCAGGGGTTTTCCACCAGTGGTCCGGGGACCACCAGTGGTCCTTGAGAGGGTTCCAGGTGGTCCCCAGTAAGTTGTTTAACCAGATGTAACTCTTGAGAACGTAAAAATATCATTTTTACACTCTTAAGAGTTAAAATATTCATCATGTGAGTTAGTCCAAGTCTACACAACTAGAAGATTAACGATGGCCAGAAGCAAAATGAATCTTTAGTTTTGGGCTCTGTAGGCCTAAAATATCCTCAAATGGTGGTCCGTGGCTCAAATGCTGAATAAATGGGGGTCCCTGGAATCAAAAAGGTTGAAAACCACTGGTCTATAGGTTTACTATAGACGCTATAATGGAGGTGGACAGTAGTGTGTATGCACAATGTGGTCACAGATAGACAATAGACAGGGAGCTGAGTCCAATAAAAGAAGAGAGTAATCTACTTTAATATCCATATCAAAGCTCATATGACATTACAGTCATAGTCACAGTGAGTGGACAAGACCATAAAGCATTTCTACTGGGTCAAACATTTTGTATTTCATCAAGACATTAAGATACATACAAGTACAGTAGAAGAGTTTGCACCAGCAAATTTAAACAACTCTAAAACAGAAGCACCTGAAACCTTCGTTTATCTGCTCATAAATCTTCGTCCTCAAAGCGCAGACAGATTGTTGCCCCCCGGGCACCCAACACGCGCACACACACGCGCACACACACACGCACACACACACACACACACACACACACACACACACACACACACAGCAACCGAAACAAACGTCGATGTTTATTTCAACCGTTTCACATCACACTAATCTAAGAAGAAAGATCTAACTACAGCGCTTTAAAAGGCTTTTAGAGTGTGTATGTGTGTGTGTGTGTGTGTGTGTGTGTGTGTGTGTGTGTGTGTGTGTGTGGGGGGTGTGTGTGTGTGTGTGTGTGTGTGTGAGAGAGAGAGAGAGAGGGAGAGAGATTAGCTGACTTCTTCCATTAGGACAGATTTCCCAGAATAGAGAGACAATAACTCAGAGCTAATTGTCCGTAACCGACTGCTACTCTCTACACAGCTGTGTGCGCGCGCGTACGTGCGTGCATGCGTGTGTGTGTGTGTGTGACGTGTGTGTGTGTGTGTGTGGGTGTGTGTGTGTGAGCGAGCATGCGTGCATGCGTACGTGCGTACAGTATATAGCCAGTATAGAATCCACTACATATGTTCATCTGACCTCATCAAAACCAGTACACTCAAACCTCATTGGCCAGTTGTCAGTTGGGTGACAGCAGAGACATGTCACTCAGTTAACCCATTTATACGAATAAGTCCCTCCCCCAACCCGTCCTTGTCCAATGGCGATGTTAGCAGAGAGGTGAGGACAAGCTGTCCTTGGATTCGCCATTGGCGATGCGCATGGAAGACGCGTTTCTGAACTGCCAACATAGTCAACATGCAAAATGTATTCTTATAAACCAGGGATTTTCAACAGGTGGTCCGGGGACCACCAGTGGTCCCTGAGAAGATTCCATGTGGCCCCCAGCTTCGTGGAAAGTTCGTTAACCAGCTGTGACTCTCTGCTGATGCTGTGTGTTAGATGTATAGCTCTGATATCAGAGGAGTAGACCTACCTCTGGTTGCAGAGCTGGCAGGCGAAGCAGTCCAGGTGATAGACGTTGTCTTTGGCTCTCATCACCATCTCGAAGGCAGGGATGAGTTTACTGCAGGCCGCGCAGTTCCCCGTAACGCCAAACAGCCTGGAGACAGTTGACACCAAGCCGTTAGCACAACACACCACCCTGTTACTCCAAAACACCACCCTGTTACCCCTGTTAGCCCAAAACACCACCCTGTTACCCCTGTTAGCCCAAAACACTACCTTGTTACCCCTGTTAGCACAACACACACCACTCTGTTAGCCCAAAACTCCACCCTGTTACCCCTGTTACCCAAAACACCACCCTGTTACTCCAAAACACCACCCTGTTACTCCAAAACACCACCCTGTTACCCCTGTTAGCCCAAAACACCACCCTATTACTCCAAAACACCACCCTGTTAGCCCAAAACATCACCCTGTTACTCCAAAACATCACCCTGTTACTCCAAAACACCACCCTGTTACTTCAAAACACCACCCTGTTACCCCTGTTAGTCCAAAATTCCACCCTGTTATCTCAAAACACAACAATGTTAGCCCAAAACACCACCCTGTTAGCCCAAAACAGCACCCTGTTACTCCAAATCACCACACTGTTACCCCAAAGACTTACCTTGTTACCCCAAAAATACTACCCCATTTACCCCCGTGTGGAGCACTGTCCACACGTCCCAGAGTCTTCTCCATTCTCTCTAAAACACCCTGGACAAAAACTACGGAATGAACTTCCCATTGCAGTCAGAAACTGTACTGTAGATTCACTCGCAATCTAAACTATGGAATGAACTTCCCATTGCAGTCAGTACGGCAAAAACAAGTAACTTCATTTTTCCCCGCTCCTATGCCAGCAAAATGCGGAATGCCCTGCCAACAGTCATCAAGACACGCAAATCCCTTGACTCCTTCGAAACCACCATCAAAGGACACCTACGGATGGCTGAATTTTGTAACTGGCCAATGTTGTAAAAAAAAAAGAAAGAACCCCCCCCCCCCCCCCCCCCCCCCCCCCCCCCCCCATTTTTTTCTTTTCTCTTTTACCTCCACTATGATCTGGTGCTTTTGAACTTACAGAAGTAAATATTTGTCTTTCAACCCAAGATATTTCAAATTAAAGTGCTTAGAATGATTTGAAACACTACTACTGCTACTAACTACAATTTTGGCACCACTAAACCAACAGCATTTCATCATTGAAAACAGAAAACTCTCTGAGTCAGACCTTTAGCTTTATGCATGCTGCGTGTCTGTTGCAACTTCAAACAACAACTGATGTTATTATTGATGCTTTACTTGACTAATAAAAGTCCTGTAACTGAAAATGGTATGGGTGTGGCTTTTTCATTTTCTCTTGCCCTCATACCATGTTCTCTTGCCCCCCCCCCCCCCCCCCCCCCAAATGGGACATGTTACATCCGCCCCTGATCCAAAGAGAAAATCTCTCGTAATTTATATATCACAATATATCAAATGTTGGTGATATTGTCATTGTCGAGTGCCTGTTATCACTACAGATATGATATCGCACACATATCGTCCCTACACACGCGCACACACATACACGCACACGCACACACACACACACACACCCTCTCTTTCTCTCTGGTAGAATCATTGATCATGGTCCCATTAGCACCTTAAATGACACTTAATTACCCACTACATTAACCATGAGGCGCGCGCACGCGCGCACACACACACACACACACACACACACACACACACACACACACACACACACACACACACACACACCACACACACACACACACACACACACACAACACACACACACACACACCAACACACACACACACACACACACACGGGGCAGAGAGCGCAGTGCTGTGCCATCACTCAACATGATGAATGGGTGCTGCCCTCCACCACCCCCTCCCCCCTCCTCCCCCTCCTCCCCCTCATTAGCATATTACCGTTACGGCGTGGAAAACCTCGTAAGTCCAGTGAGATCATCCATCCACCAATGAGGGAGCGCCTGTCTCCTCCTTGCCGATTTTTCATTGGTTACGTGTGATATGCGAGACACGCGCGCACGCTTACACGGTCAAAAGGCTGACTGTGCACCACATTTTCACGATCTTTCAAAAATATCGGACCTACAAGCTCATGGCAAATCGTGACGCAAATATTTGAATATACTGTATATACTGCAGAGATACTGTAGGTGTAAGGGGGAATAGAAATAATATTACAGTAATATTATTACTTTTCTCTGTAAAAGTAATATAACACGATTATGTCCTCCTAAACACTAATAATATTACAGTTAGTTCTACTAACAATACTAGTTACTTTCAACAGTATTGCGTTGGTGAAGGGAGATGAGTTAATGCCATTTTATTTTTTACCTAAACAAGTGTGATACGAACAGGCTGCAACCTATTACTAAAATGTGGAACGCCCTACCAACAGTCATTAACACTTTCACTGCTTTAGGCACTCGCCTAAAAAATAAATCAATAAATAAAATAAAAATACTTTGGTGCCCCTAGTGGCCACAAAATGGCGGGAAAGGCGGGTTAGGCAGAGATGCTGTTAAGACAAGTGAATCTTTTGACTCCTTCAAGGGATTCATTCATTTAGCTCTACTGGATCTCTTCTGGGGTATCTTAGGACTGTAGTAGATAATAAAAAGATGACTTTAAAATTTTGTAAATAAATATGTATTTAGGACCATGTTCCAATGCCCCCTCCCATAGCTAAAATCCATACTATGAATAAGGAAATGTCTGTCTGTCTGTCTGTCTGTCTGTCTGTCTGTCTGTCTGTCTGTCTGTCTGTCTGTCTGTCTGTCTGTCTTAAACCGTCGTAACTCCTCCCTGGCTGAACCAATCGCTCTGACTTTTCACACGGGCATTGGCCATAATATTACAAAGAGATTAACACACACGCATTAGCACGCACATACCAACTGTACATATATTGGTGTTCATATAGCCTATTCAAACGGGTAAGGTCCTAGTCCCTATAACTAAATAAACTTCTACTTTCTCTAATAACAACCTAAAACCTAAATACATTGACAACATTGCAAATTTATGTTTATCACAGTTTTTATAGACAGTGATCATATATTGTATCATATCGTATTGTGTGATTGTATACGACGCATCAATGCTTCCCTCAACTATGAGGCAGAAAATAATTAAATCATGGAGATACAAGCTTTCACCGCTGTCAGAGACCCCCCTCCCTGCCCCTCCCACCAGGGTAAAATCCATGACAATCTGCATAATTACACTTCAGGGTTAATAACACAATAATGATTAGTTGCATCTCGACAGAAACACACCATGTGCGCGCAGTGCCGCGCACACGCACAACACACCACACACAACACACACACGGCACTCGCACACGCACACGCATGCACGCTTCCAACAATTAAGACCTATTTTAGAAATGGGTCAACAATACAAATGATGTTAGTTTTGTGGATTAAACAAAAATGTCCATATCTACTACATAATTCCATACGAGAACTAGACCAGAACTCCCACAACGGGACTCTGGACATCAGTTAATATGATGTCAATGGACAACTTTGACCCCTTTATCTCAGGGGTTTTCAACAGGTGGTCCGGGGACCACCAGTGGTCCTTGAGAGGGTTCCAGGTGCTCCCCAGGCTAAATGATGGAATGTCAGTTAACCAGATGTAACTCTTGAGAATGTAAACATGAAACCAAATGGACCCTTGCGGGTCCATTTGGTTTCATTTTTACACCCTCAAGAGTTAAAATATTCATCATGTGAATTAGCACCACTTAATTAAGAAGTCTACACTGTTTTGTTTGCAAAATCCAGCCTGGAATTGTGGAGAAAACCAAAAGAATTCTTTAGTTGTAGGTCTACGGGGTGAAAATGTAATCAAATGGTGGTCCGTGGCTCAAATGCTGAATTAATGGTGGTCCCTGGTGTCAAAAAGGTTGAAAGCCCACTGCTTTATCACATGAAACTACTTTTTAGGCATAGTTTTGTGGATTCATTAATGTTTACTGTGTGACCCCAGTGACCTCCGCAAAATGACCAAATCATGACGACACACACAATGTTTTGGGACAATCAAATAATTTCTAAGAGGAAAAACAAAACAAAAAATGTTGTATCCTGCCGTTTTCTGCTTCTTGCTGATTAGATATTGCATGTTTGCTGTCATAATTCATAATTTGTCACGACCCGAGTTGGCTTTGTCCGCGGCGTAATAATGTTTTTTATTATCCATTTTCGAAAAGTCAATGAGGAAAATGAATGAGGAATCTGTTTCTGGAACACGGGCGAAGTCATGAAAGGGTTGGGACTGCGCAGCTCTATATGAAAAATATAATATATATATTTTTTCATATATTTGTATAATAATCTGAGTCAGGGGCGGATTGGCACATATTTTCCCACCGGGACAATTTTGCCTTTGCCATGCCACCCTGGTGGAGGCGGGGCAGCTGGTTAACCAGATGTAACTCTTTGAGAGCGTAAAAATGAAACCAAATGGACCCTTGCGGGTCCATTTGGTTTCATTTTTACACCCTCAAGAGTTAAAATATTCATCATGTGAATTAGCCCAACTTAGTCTACACAACTAGAGAATGTAGAAGATTAATGGTCATTTTGATCTGTATCTTCCAGGCGAGCATCTAGCGCATTCTAGTGCATTTTGGAAGTGCCACTAGTGCATTTTGGATCTTGTCCAGGCACCGGGAAAACTCCCTGTACTCCAGATGGCCAATCCGCCACCTGATCTGAGTGCTTGTTTGGGCTACAGACAGAGTGTTTAAAAAATTATCAAAAGAAATTATCAAAATTCATTGTGGGGATCCTCACATTCACTAAACATAAACACATTCACTGTGACACTGACAGAATATTCAAAGATTTCCAACCCGTTTTCACGATTTTTTCCCCAAAAATATCAGACCTACAAGCTCACAGCGCACCACTGGGTGGTACGCTGTGAGCTTGCAGATCTGATATTTTTCAACAGCTAAAGTACAACATATAGAACAGCATAAGGTGCTTAAAGGGGAATTCCATCCATTTTCAACATTTTTTCTGAGAGCGTACAAATGCAACCAAATGAACCCTAACGGGTTCATTTGGTTCCATTTGTACGCTCTCAGAAAAAAAGAAGCGTCTAAAGAAATCCATTAACATGGTGAAAATACATCTTGATGATGTCATCAAGATGTTTCACCATGTTAGTGGTTTTCTTCAGACCTCCATTTCTTGGGAACACAGAATGGGGGAAGGTTTTTATCATGTCCACCGCCCAACACCTCTAGGGTATACTAATGACATATTAGATGTTGAAAATGGGTGGAGTTTTCCTTTAATACAGTCGACGACACTATAGTAATAAACAACTCAACAGATACAATGAATTGTGGTTTTGAGAAATGGTACAAATGGAACCATTTCACTGACATGTGGGATCATTAAATGGTATGAATGTGACCATCCCTTTCAGAGTGTCGTTTAATTATCTGCTGTCAACATGCAGCGTTTTTTCTCCCATGAGCCTCTCTGTCTGCTTCACGCCTAATTGAGCTAATCTGCACCTGGAGGTGGAAATTATACCGCCTGAAAAAAATTAGCATAATGAGAGAGAGAGAGAGAGAGAGAGGGAGAGGAGAGAGAGAGAGAGAGAGAGGGAGAGAGAGAGAGAGAGAGAGAGAGAGAGAGAGAGATGAGAGAGAGAAGAGGGAGAGAGAGAGAGAGAGAGAGAGCGCGCTATGATGGACTATAACAGTGGTTTTCAACCTTTTGACACGAAGGCCCACCATTTATTCAGCATTTGAGCCACGGACCACCATTTGACGAGATTTTAACCCCCACAGACCCCAAAAGTAAAGATTTCTTTTGGTTCTGTCCCAATACCAGGCTCGATTTAGGATACAAAAACAGTCAAACATACAGATCAAAATTATCATTTCTTCTACATTCTCTAGTTGTGTACACTTGGGCTAATTCACATGATGAATATTTAACTCTTGAGAGTGTAAACATGAAAACAAATGGACCCGCAAGTTTCCAATTGGTTTCATTGTTAACGCTCTGAAAGAGTTACATCTGGTTAACCAACTGTCCATCATTTAGCCTGGGGACCATCTGGAACTCTCTCAAGGACCACTTTTGGTCCCCGGACCACCGGTTGAAAACCCCTGTCTTAGACCTAAGGCCTGGGCTACAAGTCTATGGATCTATTGGGAAAAAAGAGGATACTTTCAGTCGTCACGGGTGGTCCGTGGCTCAAATGCTGAATACATAGTGGGCCCTGGTATCAAAAAGGTTTAAAACCATTGACTTATGTGATCTACTGCTTCTGACCTTACAGAACTGAATATTTATGTGTTTAACTGTCTGATGAAATATACAAGATGGTCACTATGGTAAAGATTTGAATTCATGGTGTGTACCAGCCTGGTGCACTAGGGGCGTCCAATGTAGCTACACTATGTGAACCTGATGCTCGATCCTGATTGGAGGAGAATTCTCCCTCCACCTGGGGAACTTTTATTAGCTCTCTGCTAACGAGGGGGAGGGGGAAACTAATATATGGTCTGCACCCCTTATAATAGAGCATTTTAACAGAAAGGTGATATCTGACAAAAGTGAAATCACTTCCCTACCTTTAAATAGGGAAGTCCATAATTTACAGTTATCACCTCTGTTGTACTTGTACTTGAAATCAGGCCCGGATGTACTGTAAATGCCATTTTCAGTTACAGGACTTATATTAGCCAAGTAAAGCATCAATAATAACATCAGTTGTTGTTGAAGTTGCAACAGACACACAGCATGCATAAAGCTAAAGGTCTGACTCAGAGAGTTTTCTGTTTTCAATGATGAAATGCTGTTGGTTTAGTGTGGTGACACAATTGTCGTAGCGTAGTGTTTCAAATCATTTCAATTAGAAACACTTTAATGTGAAATATCTTTTAAATGTGGGTTGTTTTGCATGCCATCATGTTTGGGGGGGGGGGGGGGGGGGGGGGGGGGGTGTTCAGGGCATTTATGGGGGCATTGCCTCCCACCCATGCCCATGCCTAGATCCGCCCCTGCTTGAAATGTACTGTAAATCTAACTGAGCTGCATAGTAAAACACATTTCATACAGTTATACCAAGGCAAGAAGGACAGCTAGCTTTATCCATTAGCATTAGCATTCCTACTGGCTCTGCTGCGTGTCTGTGTGTGTGTGTGTGTGTGTGTGTGTGTGTGTGTGTTGTGTGTGTGTGTGTGTGTGTGTGTGGTTGCGTGCGTGTTGTGAGCGCACGGCAGTGCTCTTCATGAATAAATCAACGATGTTCAAATTGTTAGCGTCACACATTTACACCTCAACCCTGCAGCGCAGTGACACACACAGACACACACACACACACACACACACACACACACACACACACACACACACACACACAGTTATCAGAGAGGTTCAGCTTGCCGTTTTGAGGCGACAGCGTTGTGATCCAAGGTTTTATCGTGTGTGCGTGAGTGCGTACGCGTGTGTGTGCGTGCGTGTGTGCGTGCGCGTGTGTGCGTGTGTGCGGTGTGCGCAGTGATCCAGGGTTTTATCAGTGTTGCCTCCACCGAATTATTAAAATAAAAACATGATGTTTTTTTCCGTCTCTGTTTAACCCTTTAAATGGGCCTTTATTTTGTCACGATTTGGAAGAAATAAAGGACTGCCCCAGTAAAAAAAAGATGTGCACATGCACACACTTTAGGGAGAGGGAGTGCAACAGGCCAACATCACATACACCAGGCTCACCCCCCCCTCAATCCTGATTGGGAAAAGACAAGAGACAAGAAAGTCTTTTCACCCAAAGCCCCAAACTGAAACTAGGGTTTTATGAGCCCAGGGGCTCACTGGTAGGAACTCCTTATATGGTCACCACACTCTATAGTAGGGGGAGTATCACATATTAATCAGAAGGCTATTCTATGGGTAACAGATTACTATGAACACCTGGACAAATTCAGGTGTTCAGGACAAAATAATTCATTCACATTCGTCAGTCTGAGTCTGCATGGGTCCGGCATGCCCAAATATGGCAAAGCCTTAGACACATTCACCCTGTCTCTCACTGCTCGTTTGTTGTGGACACTAAAAGCTGTATAGGAGGATCGGCACCGCTCAGAGAAGCAATGTGAACCCATAATGCTCTGCAAACCCCAAAATCAAAACTTTCCAATTCCATTGCAGTAGAAACTGCAGACTCACTCCCAATCTAAACTATGTTTTTATCCAAAGGGGGTCGACATTTTATTGTGCCTGTCACATGACCTGTCACAGGATGACGTCACAGAAGACCTGTAGTATAGAACATAGTATGGAACGTTCCATGATTAGCTATAGTTAATTGAAACGTAAAAACATCGATGTATATACACTGTTCTTTATTTCACCAGCGGGGGGTCGCCATTATCATTACAAACAGAACTGTAAAATATGGGATGGAGGAGGAAAAACATGTAGTTGGATCTATTCACATCACGACAGGCCTCCAGGCTTGAAGCAACAGGCCCTGGTGGCGAAAAGTGGAAGTGCAGCCCTATAATGAAAGTGAACGGGCTTCATGACGTCACGGGTGTCATGGCGGCACACATGTGGACACCAAAAATTTGGTGTCCGGAAGTTGCCTACAATGTTATTCCAATGGAACTCCGGCAGTCTTCCGGGTGCTTCAAAACGCCACTGAGCAACTTGTATTGAAATGAACGGCAAGGGGGCGGGGCTATCGCTCGAGTCCGCTCTCTATATTTTATTACTCTATGGATCTATTGCATTAGTTCTACTGCGGAGCGAATCTTCTGTGGCGTCATCACTATGACAGGTCATGTGACAGGCACAATAAAACGGCGACCCCCTTGGGATAAAAACATGAACTATTTTTAAACTAAAGATCTTATTCTATGTGTTTCAATTGTTCCATTCTAGTTATAGAGGACAAGTATAATGTATTATCCATATTTGTCTCATTATGCAGGGATCCTTTTAATGTATTTGACGTATTGTCATGTATTTTTGCTCCAATGCACTATGGTGGTAAGCAGTGTTGGTCTATATTACTTAGGAAAGTAACTTCTTTACTTTACTTGTTACCCCTTAGACAAAGTAATATCATTACTTTACTTATTACTGGATTTGAAGAGTAATATATTACATATTACGTTATTACTTTCCCAAGTTCTCAACACCGCCTTTGAAAAAATAGAGAAGTACAACATAATCCGGTTATTACAAAATAAAGCAGCAAGCGATTTGTAGTGTACATAACTGCGTATGGACTGGATCTACAATCTACTGCACATCTCTGTTGTTACAGTACCTGTCAGTGTCAATAGTTTGTACATCTGTTCTATTTTTGCATGCAACAACAAGCTCATTTTAAAAAAGTAACTTGGTGTTACTTGCAAAGTAATACGTTACTTATTACCCATTTTTGCAGAGTAATCTCGTTACTTTACTTTTTGGAGCAAAAGTAATAATGTTACAGTAATATGTAATCTAAAATTAGTTACTGCCCAACACTGGTGGTAAGTGTGTGAATTATCTCTTCAAGTCAAATCAGATCATAAAATTCAGCTGTTGAACCTTAATCTGTTACCACGGAAACGCAGTGTGCGTGCGTGTGTGCGTGCGTGCGTGCGTGTGTGTGTGTGCGTGCGTGCGTGCGTGTGTGTGTGTGTAAGTTGTTCTTTGTGCTTTTAATTAAAACTCAGTCTTGGTTCAGAGGGTCCTGTTGACCTCTGGTGACCCCACTTTGTGAGGAGGGTCAGTCCCATGCATATATTACACACACACACACACACACACACACCACACACACACACACACACACCACACACACACACACACACACACACACACACCTGTCTAACGAATCCACTTGTAAATATTCAAATTATGATGATCTTGTAGATCTCCTTTAGGTTATCTATTTTAGGGTTGAAAAAGGAAAATAAACGTCTCTTTGAAGTCCTCACAAGTACAGCCACGGTGTGTGCCTGTGTGTGTGTGTGTGTGTGTGTGTGTGTGTGTGTGTGTGTGCGTGGTGCGTGCGTGCGTGCGTGCGTGCGTGCGTGGTGTGTGTGCGCGCGTCTTCAAGGCGGGTCGCTGAAGACATTTCAATTTCAAAGGCTTCAATTTAGCTTGAATGAATTTAAAGCTAAACCAGTCAATAAGTCATTAGAACAATCTGCCGCTCCACGTGCACACGCATGCTTGCGTGTGTGTCTGTGTGTGTGCATGGATGATGGATGCATTCAATTGAACAAAGTAACTGAGTCAATGAATATTTCATTACCCATGTGTTGATGTGCTGGACACACACACACATGTGTGTGTGTGTGTGTGTGTGTGTGTGTGTGTGTGTGTGTGTGTGTGTGTGTGTGTGTGTGTGTGTGTGTGTGTGTGTGTGTGTGTGTGTGTTAACTTGCTAAAAACAGATTCACCATTCCATTTTCTTTGGGTTTTTTTTTTTTTAACAGAATGATTATTATTTCACCCAATAAAGTTCAAACCTAAAAACAAAAAAATCTCGTTGCATGTTTTTGTTGTTCGTGAAATAACTGCATATTTATAGTTATTTATCTAACGTAAAATGAAGATATTACTTTGTAGGATAATTGGCGATCGTGAAGTTTACTTAAATTATTAATGGAATGACTGGTGACTTTCTGTGTACGCCACATTGAGTTCTTTGCCTCGACAACGGATGATTAAAAATCAATACTGTCACCTTTACAACAAGGTATGACTTGTAGAGATCACACATTACTGGAATGAGTAACACTGATAAACATGTGGGTTGAAGTTAAAGGGGTACTCCACCTTCAAAAAAAACTTTTGGTCATTTTATGGTCTACTCAGCCTCATGTGAACACACCAGACAGTTTATAAGTTACTCCTTTCAGTATTTAGATATTTGATGTTCATTAATCTGCCAGACCCAAACCCATTATAACTTAAAACTCCATTTTAACCATGACAGATTATTTGAAAACAACCCATCTTTTTTCTGGTGACTGATATTGTCCTCCTAATACGTCAGAGGGCCGTGGAATTGCATCTACAGTTTTCATTTATTTTGAAAATATTGTTTTGTA
>CM076987.1:7442864-7460364 GCA_039105355.1 Benthosema pterotum
TGTTCAGAGCTTTATCTCTGAGGGAGGGGGGGTAGTGGGGGGGGCAGAGAGGCTTTAGAGCTGCATGTCTCAGACTCAGCTGCTCTTTTTGGGGGAGAAATCTCATTTAGATACACACACGCATACACACACACGTGCACGCACCCACACACACACATCTGAATACAAAGTAACAGAATAACGTGCAGGGAATCAAAGTGCATGACCATGTTGCACGCACGCACGCACACACGCAACACACACACACACACACACACACACACACACACACACACACACACACACACACACACACACCACACACACACACACACACACACACACACACACACACACACACACACACACACACACACACACACACACACCACACACACGTGAAAAACGAACTCAGTCAGAGAAAGCAATCAATGTCTGCCTCATCACTAAGCATTAGGCAGTAGCATTGTGTGTGTGTGTGTGTGTTTGTGCGTGTGTGTGTGTGTGCGCGCGTGCATGTGTGTGCACATGCTTATTTGTTAACACCACCAGCAGTGCTGTGATGACAATGCATCGAATATATATTTAGTCACCTTGAACAGGTTAAGGCTCTTTCAGAGTTCAGAATTTCGGTGGCCACCGCGAGCACCGCTCAGAGCACCGCGACCACCGCTATTCCAAAGTCCACTGCCAGCACCCCCCCCCCCCGCTGTGGTGTGTTGTGTTGTGTGTTTTCTTTTTTTAAAACCAGCCGTTAAAAACAAGCAGCCGCTGTGGTGCGGTGGTTAGTAAAATCCGAGAGGAGGGCTGGAAAGTGCGGTGGTTGCGGTGGTATGGCGTCATATTGTAGGCAACGGTGGTCGCGGTGGTCACCGAAAATCCATTTCTGAATAGGCCTTTAGTCACACGTCCATATATAGTCACACATCGTGACATCACACCTCCATATAGGGTTGTGCCCACCACCATATACTGTATAAAGCATATATGGAGAATATATGCATATGTGCATTTATAAGACATTATGATACAGTGTGTTTCTAGTGTAAATGGAACTGATTCAGTAACATTATGTTACAGTGTGTTTCTATAGTGTAAATGGAACTGATTCACTAACATTGTTACAGTGTGTTTCTAGTGTAAATGGAACTGATTCAGTAACATTATGTTACAGTGTGTTTCTATAGTGTAAATGGAACTGATTCACTAACATTATGTTACAGTGTGTTTCTATAGTGTAAATGGAACTGATTCAGTAACATTATGATACAGTGTGTTTCTAGTGTAAATGGAACTGATTCAGTAACATTATGTTACAGTGTGTTTCTATAGTGTAAATGGAACTGATTCACTAACATTGTTACAGTGTGTTTCTATAGTGTAAATGGAACTGATTCAGTAACATTATGATACAGTGTTTCTATAGTGTAAATGGAAACTGATTCAGTAACATTATGTTACAGTGTGTTTCTATAGTGTAAATGGAACTGATTCAGTAACATTATGATACAGTGTGTTTCTATAGTGTAAATGGAACTGATTCAGTAACATTATGATACAGTGTGTTTCTATAGTGTAAATGGAACTGATTCAGTAACATTATGATACAGTGTGTTTCTATAGTGTAAATGGAACTGATTCAGTAACATTATGATACAGTGTGTTTCTATAGTGTAAATGGAACTGATTCAGTAACATTATGATACAGTGTTTCTATAGTGTAAATGGAACTGATTCAGTAACATTATGATACAGTGTGTTTCTATAGTGTAAATGGAACTGATTCACTAACATTATGATACAGTGTGTTTCTATAGTGTAAATGGAACTGATTCAGTAACATTGTTACAGTGTGTTTCTATAGTGTAAATGCAACTGATTCGGTAACATTGTGATACAGTGTGTTTCTATAGTAAATGGAACTGAGTGTGTAGATATAATTGTGGTGGGGGAAAATATATATTTGCCCATCCCTAATATATACATACTGTATATACAGTATATAAATACACACACCTGTTAAATGTTTAAAAATGACCAGATTCAATCAGAATAATCACAGCTCTCAAACTGGATCACCACTCGGTATACTGCCAAGTTACGCACAAGTAAGCCTACTCGTGCGTGAATGGAGGGAGCCAATATCAGAGTACCGCAAGGGACGACCGGCCCACGCATCGCCGACCACCGACCGCACACCGACTGCTTAACTTGTGCCCGCTCCACTCACCCAAGTAATTACTTTAATCATGATTAATCACCATTCGGGACGAGACAATGCAAAGGAAATGCTCATATCCATTGTGCGGACTGAGAAGGATCCCGTTCAAACAGCTGTGACAGCTGGCTTATACAGAGCACAGCGCTGGATGACGCGCATATCGCTAGCAGTCTGGGTTAGGGTTAGGCTAGACAGATAGTATTGTAGATTGTAGATTTAAGAACTAAAATCTCTGTCACGTTTGGTCTCGGTCTTGACTTGGTCTGATTTGACTTAACTACCTCTCACACACACACGCACACGCACACGCACACGCAACACACACACACACACACACACACACACAGAAAGACTGTACCGAACTGCTGCTATCCTCTCTTGCACATGTACAGTAATACCCCTACAGTAATACCCCTACTCTGACATAGTTGTCATAGCTGTCTTAGCTGTTAGTATAGTAGTGCTTAGTTGTAGTATGTTATAGTATGTTAGATGTATAGTTAGCTGTAGTATTCCATAGTTGTAGTCTATATTTATATGTCTGTTTAGCTTCTTAGTTGTAGTATGTTTTAGTCTTAGCTGTAGAGTTTAGTTGTAGTATATATGTCATGTCTAGTTCCTGTCTAGCTGTCTGTTTAACTTTCACTACTTGCCACTTTATAATACCTGGTTGTAGCTTAGCACCTTCACACCACTTTATGCTGTTACAGTTGCACTTTACTGCTCTAGTCTGTTGCACTACGTCACTTACTGTTTCTTGTATTGTTTGTTTTTTGTCCTTTTTCTTGCACTGTCTATTGTCTTATTGCACTGGGGAACAATGGAAACGTTATTTCATCCCTGTATATGTCCTGACATACACTGGAGTGACAATCAAGAACCTTGGAACTGGAACTTAAGGGGTCTTGACTACAATACGAAATATACTACTAATATACTATATACAGTGTGTATTTACAGTATGAGCGTGTAATACCGTGTATACATGTCTCTTACCGTAGGTAGTCTCTCCTACACAGGATGAGGTTAGCCTTGGTGTACAGGGTGCTGCCCACCTCCCCCAGACGACAGTCACAACAGGCACACTTCAGACAGTCTTCATGCCAGTATTTATCCAGAGCTTTGAGCAGGTAGCGGTCCTTGATCTTCCTCTGGCAGCCGGCACAGCCTTTAGGCTTGGTGTCCGGTTGGACCTGGAGCATCTGGATACCTGGAGAGATAAACACATTATCATCATCATCATTATAAATTCACTTCCAGCATTTTTTTACCCAGTTTACCGGTAGGTCTTATTTTGAAAAGCCAAATGTCCAGACAGGAAGTTAAGGTCTTATGATAGGGTTTAGAGTTAACGTTGTAAAAAACCTCCGTTTCGAGAGCCAGCGAAAGCCATCCTTGACAGCAACGGCCGCCACAACGGTTTTATAACAATCGGGTAAAAGGTTTTATAACCGCCGCGACAACCACGACTGTTATGTCGACCGTTTTGCATTTAACAGTTACGACCGTTTTTGCATAATAGTCGACCTTTTGCATAGCAGTCGCAACTGTTTTGCATAACAGTCAACAGTTTTCCCTACTAAAAACCTAACCCTAAACATAACCTCAGTAAAACGTATGTCTAAACCTAACCTTAACCCTTGAGAATGTAAAAATGAAACCAAATGGACCCTTGCAGGTCCATTTGGTTTCATTTTTACACTCTCAAGAGTTAAAATATTCATCATCTTAATTAGCCCAAGTCTACTAGAAGTGTAATGGTCGATTTGGTCTGTCTATGTTTTGCCTGTTTTGTTTCCTAAATCAAGCCTGGTATTGTGAAGAAAAGCAAATGTCCTCAAAAGGTGGTCCGTGGCTCAAATTCTGATTAAATGGTGGGCCCTGGTATGAAAAAGGTTGAAAACCCCTGGTTTATGGACATGATGAGAATGAGGATATGATCCAGTAGCATTACGACGTGGAAACCAACGCGTCACTGCTGTGCCCATATATACAATGTATAGAGCAATGTCACATCCAAATATGGAGTTTCATGAAGGCCTCAATGTCTCAAGACAAGTTTCCGTTGTCTCGGTCTTGTTTTTGTCTCGCCCTCAATTGTCCTGGTCTTGTCTCGGTCTCGCCGCTCTGCTCTTCATTTGTCTCGTGGTCTTGTCTTGGTCTTGTCACAAGCAAATGTCTGGTCGGGTCTCTTACTACAGAACAATCAACAATTGACTTTTTGGCCTCAACCTCTCTAGGTCTTGGCCTCGGCCTCGACCCCGCTAGGTCTTGTTCTTGGTCTTGTTCTCGACCCCTCTAGGTGCTAGTCGCGTCTTGATCTCGTCTTGACCAAGTTTGTGATTGTCTCGGTCTTGTTTTATTCTCGACCCCCCTAGGTCTTGGTCTCGGTCTCGATTTAGGTGCTCTCGACTACAACACTACAGCCTTGCCTATTATGGAGACATCCCCAAATATTGAGCAGCAAACAGTAGTTTGCCGATTGTCCTTTAATGTCATGTATAATGATGTTTCTCAAATAGACAAATATGTTTTCGAGGAACCACTGAGACAGACAGACAGACAGACAGACAGACAGACAGACAGACAGACAGACAGACAGACAGACAGACAGACAGACAGACAGACAGACAGACAGACAGACAGACAGACAGACAGACAGACAGACAGACAGACATTCTCTCTCTCCAATAGTGGGTGCAGGGGTGTGGGGGCGGGGCTTGTATTGTTAGTTCTTAAAAAAAAATCAAGGAGGGAGAGAGAGAGAGAGAGTGTGTGTGTGTGTGTGTGTGTGTGTGTGTGTGTGTGTGTGTGTGTGTGTGTGTGTGTGTGTGTGTGTGTGTGTGTGTGTGTGTGTGTGTGTGTGTGTGTGTGAGAGAGAGAGAGAGAGAGAGAGAAGCGAGGGGGGCTTTTGTTGGGGAACAATGTGGCTTCGCACCAGAAAGAAAAGATCTCCTAATTAGTATTCTAACTGAAGACCCCCACTGGCGCACACACACACACGCACACGCACACGCACACGCACACACACACACACACACACACACACACACACACACACACACACACACCACACACACACACACACACACACACACACACACACACACACACACACACACACACACACACACACACACACACACACACTCCTGCTTCTTCTCCTTCCTAGTCAACAGAGTGAACAGTGAGTGTTCAGGAAGTCTAACTGTGAGAGTGCAACGATTAACCTAATTGATAATTCCATTAGTTTTCAACTCATTTAGTAATCGATTAATTGTACTGACAACCACTGCAGTTATCCACGGTCTAACTAAACTACAGATCAGTGACCATCTCTCAACTTGGTCTTACTCTTACTTTTATCTTGAAAATTAAGTTAATATTACGCAGACTTTAGTTCAGCCTTTAGTCTTCGCCCTCCACAATATTTTACGTATCTCATTTGGCCCCTTAGGGAAAATAATTGCCCATGTCTGATTTTGCTGATTGTTTTATTAACAGCTTGTAGATTTACAGTACGATCCAAGCAGAACTACAAACAAACCGATGGCTGCACACAATTTCCTTCAACTAAACAACATGATAGACATGTAAACAACTACACAATGTCCTTTAACTAAACAACATGACAGACATGTACTGTAAACAAATACACAATTTCCTTTAACTAAACAACATGCTAGCCATGTAAACACATACATAAGATCCTTTAAGTAAAGAACATGAAAGCCGTAAACACAGAATCAATTAACTATGAATGCATTATTCGATAAATCACTTCCCTACATGGAACCAAACGGACCCTTACAATTTCTGTGCAGCTCAGACGGAAAATGAAAGCCTGGGACACTCACTAACCCAACAACAAGATGTGTACATGCACACGCTCGACATCGGTAAATTGTTAAATGGTGCATTCCTATCGCGCCTTTACACCCTTTCACATACCTACGGCAGCAGAAACCATGCTAGGCTGACCAACCTGTCCCTCTCAGGGGTTGACACTAAGGTCTCAGAGGCACTTGCCCATTGGGCAAGTGCAAGTCAGGTTCTACTTGCCCTCAGGTCATGGTCACTTGCCCACCAAAAATATATTGTAGATTTTGCATTTAAGTTTACTTCCTACTTTGCTTTCCCTGAGAGGGTTCCAGGTGGTTCCCAGCTAAGTTGGTTAACCAGATGTAACTCTTGAGAACGTAAAAAAGAAACCGTTTCATTTTTACGCTCTCAAGAATTAAAATTCATCATCTTAATTAGCCCATAGTGGTCACAGACCCAGTGGTCCCTGACCCCATTAAAATGATAGTTTGGAACCAAATGAACCTGGGAGAGAGATAGGTAGAGATAGCTAGAAAGCAGGGAAAGACGCAGAGGCAGAGTGCAATGACTGCCTTCAAGACAAATATATCTTGTGTTGTGTTATAGTGCACTAAGTTGCACACTTGCCCGATCGGGCAACCAGGTAGCAGTCTTCACTTGCCCCACCATTTTTTTTTACTTGCCCCGGGCAAGCGGGCAAGTGTTAGTGTCAAGCCCTGCCTCTCATGGGACATCACGTCCTCATTTCCAAGACTTGTCAGGTGTTTGTGTGTTTGTCTGTCCCGACATTGTGACTGACAGCCATCAGTGTTTAAATGCCCTAATATTT
Organism: Benthosema pterotum; assembly: GCA_039105355.1. Classification (NCBI taxonomy): domain Eukaryota; kingdom Metazoa; phylum Chordata; class Actinopteri; order Myctophiformes; family Myctophidae; genus Benthosema; species Benthosema pterotum. Next base: position 7,449,716 of record CM076987.1, read on the forward strand.
GGCTTTCTGTTGACTCTTTTCGTGCTATAGATGTTAAAATAACCCCAGTAATTCCCCCCGTGCCATTATATTCACACACTCACTCCAGAGAGGCCACATTGCATGTACTGTCATATCAAAAATAGCAGATTTACAAGATCAAAACGCATCGCGCTACAAGACGTGTTTTGAGCATCAGCTATTGTTGATACATTTGAAATAAAATATGTGAATTACTCTTTGAATATGACAAAGTTGGCAACGTGTTTTCCCACTTGTCCCACACATGGCAATACTTCTGTCCAGTGGCGTTTCTAAGCAATTTGGAGCCCCAGGCTCCCCCCCCCCCCCCCCTCATGGGTCCTGTGCCTATGACAGGCACAGTAAAATGCCGCCCCAAAGGGATAAAAAGGTGAACTATTTTAAACTAAAGGACATATTACAGGGGTTTTCAACCTTTTTTTTACTCCAGGGACCACCATTTATTCAGCATTTGAGCCACGGACCACCATTTGATTACATTTTCACACCAAAGACCTAACATTAAAGAATTCTTTTGATTTTGTCCACAATTCCAGGCTGGATTTTGCCAACAAAACAATGTACAATGAACTTCTTAATTAAGGTAGGGGAAGTGATTTCACTTTTGGTACTTTTGGTACACTTTTCAGGCTGGTACTACACCATGAATTTCAAATCACTTCCCCTACCTTTAAGTGGTGCTAATTCAGATGATGAATATTTTAACTCTTGAGAGTGTAAAAATGAAACCAAATGGACCCGTGCGGGTCCATTTGGTTTCATTTTTACACTCTCAAGAGTTACATCTGGTTAACCAACTTTCCATCATTTAGCCTGGGGACCACCTGGAACCTTCTCAAGGACCACTGGTAGTCCCCGGACCACCGGTTGAAAACCCCTGACATATTATGTGTTTTAAATGTCCAATTCTAGTACAAGTATAATGTATTTATCCATATGAGGCTTATTAGCCTGGAATCCTTTTAAAGCATGTCTGGTGGTCACTCCCCCCTCATGGCGCCCTATAGGCAACTGCCTAGTCTGCCTAATGCCAAAACGCCCCTGCTTCTGTCCCTCAAATGAACAGTTTGGATGTGGTCAATAGGTTCCACCATGTTTCATCAAGATATTTAGAGAGATGCAGGCATATTTTTCACAACAAACCATGATGTCATGCTCCACTGAGACAGACAGACAGACAGACAGACAGACAGACAGACAGACAGACAGACAGACAGACAGACAGACAGACAGACACATCACATCTGCACGACATTTTCCACGACATTTTCACCCCATCATCACTTTAATTATGGTTACCATGGCAACATGGCAGAGAGAGAGAGAGAGAGAGAGAGAGAGAGAGAGAGAGAGAGAGAGAGAGAGAGAGAGAGAGAGAGAGAGAGAGAGAGAGAGAGAGAGAGAGAGAGAGAGAGAGAGAGAGAGAGAGAGAGAGAGAGAGAAAGAGGGAGAGAAAGAAAGAGATAGAGAGAAGAGGGAGAGAGGGAGAGAGAGAGAGAGATAGAGAGAGAGAGAGAAAGCTGGATAGAGAGAAAGAGGGAGAGAGGAGAGAGAGAGAGAGATAGAGAGAGAGAAAGAAAGCTGGATAGAGAGAAAGAGGGAGAGAGGGGTAGAGAGAGCATGCTGCTGCATTCATTCATTTATTCTTCAATACTGTCGGTTCATCATTATTACATATTTCTCTTCTATATAAAGCTGTGGTTTTCAACCTTTTTCATACCAGGGCCAAGCATTTATTCAGCATTTTAGCCACAGACCACATTTCATCTTGAGTTTAATACTCTGGGACCCAAAAGCAATCTATACGGGTCCATTTGGTTACCAACCGCTGATATGAAGACGTGACAGTGAAAGAGAACCAATATATTACATGTTAGATAGTGCGTGTTTATATATCAACATTACTGTATGTTGAATGATTTCAGTTTTTTTTTAAAGGGGCTGATGGTAAAAAAAAGTGTTGCACTCTGCTCGAGTACAAGTAGGCCACGTACGGCCTGCTTGCAAAATGCTCAAGTTGGCACTGGACTCAGTGCAGTTCTAGTTTAGTGTATAGATAATTAGAACCGCATCTTCTTCTATGGTTGTGGGCAGCTGTGGCTCAGGAGGTAGAGCAGGTCGTCCAATGACCCGTGGGTCGGCGGTTCGAATCCCGGCTCCTCCTGTCTACGTGTCGAAGTGTCCTTGGGCAAGACACTGAACCCCAAGTTGCCTCCAATGAGTCGGTCGGTGTGAGCTGGCCACCATTGGTGTGTGAATGTGGGAAGTGGGGACGCTGGCGTCGACTGTTCGCCGCTCTACTTCATGTATGAATGAATGGACCATTGTAAAGCGCTTTGAGCACTTGGAAAAGCGCTATAAAAATGCAATCCATAAAAATGCAATCCATTATGGCTTCACTGCACTACAGATTTAATTAATATATAAAATAAAATATAATATATGAAACTCTTTGTCAGCTGGTATAATAATATTAATTATTATAACTATAATTATTATCGTTAAGATTATTATTATAATTACTACTACTGGACAGGGCAGTTGTTATGAGACAGGTAAAAGGGCAGGGGATGAAGCACCTTTGATGTATAATGTGTGCTCTTCCCTGTAATATCAGCTACTGTTAGCATTGGTGGATAAACATGGGATTTGGAATGTGTGTGAATCTGTCAGATTCTCAGATACATTAAATAACACACTGCGAGGATGATGGAGGCGAAACAACCCACCCAATCAACACTAACGATTGTGTGTGTGTGTGTGTGTGTGTGTGTGTGTGTGTGTGTGTGTGTGTGTGTGTGTGTGTGTGTGTGTGTGTGTGTGTGTGTGTGTGTGTGTGTGTGTGTAGTAGCAGTAAGCGTCAGAGCGTGATGAGATTCCTCCCGCTTACATACTAAGTTGTGACCTGCGGTCGCAATAGTTGTGGATGCAGTGAGATATATAGTACATACTGTAAAAGCCAGGCGGAAATGTCTGTATGTCACACACACACACACCATATTTGGGCATGCCAAAATGTGCAGTGTATGTGGCAACACAGATATTTTTGCAAACCCAGCGAGCGACAGTACTATGTAAGGCAGGCAGAAATGTCTATGTGTCTGTGCCATAAGACACGCAGCGTCTTACTGCTGTGTATCTGCTACACAGAAGGGAAATTAAACTACAGCCTATAGGAAGTGTATGTATCTCTGGCTGCATAAATAAAGCAAATCTATGCTTTGGCCCAGTGTTGCCAACTTGGTGCATTTGTGCTATATTTAGCATTTTTTCAGGACCAAAATTTGTGAAAAACCCCTGGTGGAAAATATAGTTTTTTGGCTGGTGAGTTGGTTGACAGGCGCCAGAGGTAAAACCCTTGTTTTTCACCATTTTCCCTCCTATGTTCAGAGTCCAGAGATCATAAAATGAAACCCTCACAGGTCCATTTGGTTTCATTTTACGCTCCCAAGAGTTAAATTACATTTAAACATTTGAATCTGAATTACCTATAATTTTCAAGAATCTACACATTTAGAAAATGTATGGCAAGAATTTTGACCAACATTTTGCCAGTTATCTTATATTAGTCCGAGAGACTAAACTCAACATCAAATGGTGGTCCTCCATGGCTAAAATGCAGAATAAATAGTGGGCCCTGCGGTATGAAAATGGTTAAAAACTCCTGATCTAGCGCATTCTAGTGCATTTTGGATTTTGGCAGTTGGCAACACTGCGTTGTCCTTATATGGAGTTGACCACCAGCTTTTGGGTTTGCGTCTGCAAACAACCCAACAAAGTATTTTAGAAAAATAAATATCTATTCTCTCTAAGACTTACAGGTTGCAAACGTGATCTGTGTGTGTGTGTGTGTGTGTGTGTGTGTGTGTGTGTGTGTGTGTGTGTGTGTGTGTGTGTGTGTGTGTGTGTGTGTGTGTGTGTAACAGTTACAGTGCAGTAGCACTAACAACAACTGTAAGCTGTCAAATCATCACATCAGGAACAACAGCAGGAATTAAACCTAGATTAAACCTAGATCACAACCGTCAGAACAGTAGGAATTAAGCCTAAATTAAACCTAAATCACACCAGGAACAACTGCAGAAATTAAGTAGCCTGACCTCAGTCTGAATTATCATTTCAGTTCACTTCAATATTCACAGGGGGAAAAATAAACTAGTATTTTTAACATGCTTATTCAGGGCTGAGCCAGGTTAGAAATTAAGCCTAAATCACATCAGGAACAACAGCAGGAATTAAGCCTAAATTAAACCTAAAATCACAACAGTAACAACAGTAGGAGCTAAGCCTAGATCAAGCCTAAATAACATCAGGAACAACAGCAGAAATTAAGCCTAAATTAAGCCTAAATCACATCAGGAACAACAGCAGAAATTAAGCCTAAATTAAGCCTAAAATCACAACAGTAACAACAGTAGGAGCTAAGCCTAAATCGAGCCTAAATAACATCAGGAACAACAGCAGGAATTAAGCCTAAATTAAGCCTAAATCACACCAGGAACAACTGCAGGAATTAAGCCAACATTAAGACCAAATCACGGCAGAAATGCAGCAGGAATTGATCCTACATTAAACCTGAATCATATGGGGAAACCCATGCATTAAAGAACCGCAGAAATCAAACCCGAAATCAAAGCAGAAACAGACAGCAGACAGGCATTAAGCCTAAATACAATCAATCACCTCAGAAGCAAACAATCAGTCGAACACATGGCAGTGAAAGAAACGAACGAATCATCACAACATACGAACAGAAAACAATACAAACATTAAACTGTACGGAGGATGTAAACATCAGACGGGACGCTACAACAACAACAACAACACCAACAACAACATAACATGTAAACAGACAGAAACAAAACAAACAAACAAACAAAGAGATTCTCACCGAAACTTTTGTCTCTATTCTGCATTTGTTGATCTTCTTTTGGAGCCTCAACATCCGAACCGTTTAGCAGAATCAGAAGCTCAGAAACACACGCCGAGGAGCATCTACAAATATACAAATAAAACCCTCCTTTAAAACCTGTAATTTTTTTTTCACCTAAGACGACACACTGAGAGGAAACTGAAACTGAACATCATCTAAACCATTTATATTTACACACGGAAAGCATCCAGTACCGAAAAATAGAAAGCCTCCTGCATGCAAGAGCTGCAAGCTTTATAGATGGAGATATTGTATTGTTGTTATTATAGACCTATCTCTGTCTCTCTGTGTGTGTGTCTCTCTCAGACTGAGAGAGAAATGCTACAACAAGACAATCTGCACCGCTTCGGTTGAACACACACACATTAGCATACACACACACACACATGCAGACACACACTGAGACACTAACACACTCCGCCTCTGCTGCTGCTGCTACTGCTGCCTCCCTGCTCTGTGTGTGAGGCTGAATGAATGAATGAGAGAGAGAGAGAGAGAGAGAGAGAGAGAGAGAGAGAGAGAGAGAGAGAGAGAGAGAGAGAGAGAGAGAGAGAGAGAGAGAGAGAGACCTAGGCAGAGAGGAGGCTGTTCAAGTGATGCATAAGGAGAGGAAACGACGCCCCCTAGTGTCTGCATCGGGTCATCGCCATGCTGTGAGTCTGACTGCATGTTTCAGTTTATTCTATCAGTTCATTATATCAGTTTATTATATTATATCAGTGGTTTTCAACCTTTTTTCATACCAGGGCCCACTATTAATTCAGAATTTGAGCCACGGCCCACCATTTGCCCTTGAGATTAGACTCTTGGACGGTCGGACTCGGACCCCAAAAGGATTTTGTCCATGTCCAAGTTTTTGTCCATAATTCAGGAGAGATAGCCTAAGTGGCAAAACGTTCAACATTTTCTAAATGTGTACATTGTTGTAAATTAGGTTATTCAGATGTTTAAATATAATTTAACTCTTGAGAATGTAAAATTTTACGATCTCAAGAGTTACAGATCTGTAAGGGTCCATTCGATTATACCAACTGTCCATCATTTAGCCTGGGGACCACCTGGAATTGTGGTGGTTCAGGGGCCCCAGAGCTGGGGGGCCTCTGAGCTTGAGTATCCGCGTGATCACTAAGAGGCTCAGGCTCAGGGCTCCCCGAAAAGGAATAACAGTTTATTTAGCTTTAGTTATTTTCTGCGTTTATTATTTTCAAGCAATGATGTAAATCCTGCTGGAATGCACGCCAGAAAGAAAAATGCTCTAGTGTTGGGGGGGGGCCTTTGGCTGGCGGCGGCCCAGGGGCCCACAATGTCTAGATCCGTCTATGCTGCTAACACAGTTAGCAATGCTACCACAGTAGCAAAGGCCCAGTGCATTGAAAAATACGTTTTTCATACTTTTAGACCACATCCAGATCTGTGGTCATTATATGGCCTCCATAAAACTTTTTAATTTTAATTACTTACTGTTAGAAAGCCTGTCAGCGCCATACTGCCGCCTGCTGGCCTGACCTGGCAGTATCTTGTAATTTTCCGTTAAGGCAGGCAGCCTGATTAGAGAGTAAGACTACAGGTGTGGAGCCTACAGCCAGTACAAACAGTGAGAGCTGCCTCCAACACCTCCTCGTGGTTTCCTTTCCTTTACTTTTCCACCGTGCGTACATGAATCAAAAAGTAAGTTTGTTTTCTAATGCTGAACTGACTTTATGTTATGTGAACTTATGTTTTGTGTTTGAGTATTTGGGAGAATATGTCAATTTGTTTAGTTTATAGAAGCACATGGTCTGCTACTGTTTGACTGCACTGCATATTAGGGATGAACCGATATGTTAATAATTTCTAATGCTGGTATATGCTTATGTTGTTTGTTATTGTTTGCCAGAATATTTGGAATGTTTCAGTTATACATTTGATAATATGTAGACCACAACTTTGAATGTTTTGATTACCCTGTATTGATGACTCTGATTTGCTGATGTTATTTTCTGTTACTGATGCTGCCATGTTTGTTTTGTTTTCTATTGTTACAGACCACACACACACACCCCTGTATAAAGGAATATTGTGCTCCAATAAAGTCTGCTAATCATCCTCCAGAGCCAGGCTCTTTGACCGGAGTCGTTCATATTGTCCGCCTCAATCAGCGTTTAATTTATAGTACCTGGAGGTGTCCCCCTCTGGTACAAATTGGTCCTTCGAGCCGGATTGAGTGCAACCGCCCAACAATATGGACAAAGCAGTTTCGGGACCACCAGAGCCATCGGGTAGGCCCAGCAGAGTACATCGTTTGCCTGCTCATCTCAACGACTATGAAGTTGGTCATCTACATTCCCAGGATCCTCCTCCAGCCGCTTCTCAACGCCATTCGAGCCAAGCCAGAAGCAATTCGAGGAAAACATCCAGTCGGAGTGGCATCAGCTTCAGGTCCCATTCAAGTAGGCACTCTTTGCTCTCCGTTGGTACCTATCCAGCTCAGGCTCTATCTGATATCCAAACTGCCATTCTGGAGGAGAGGATAAGGCAGATGGAAGTTGATACCCTCCGTCAACAGCTAGATGAAGATTCACGAGCTGATATCGAGTATCAACGACTAGATGCACAAGCTAAGGAAGCTCAACGCCTACAAGAGGAGAGTCAGAGAGAGGCTTTCCGGCTACAAGAGGAGGGTCAGAGAGAGGCTATAAGGCTACAAGAAGAGGCTCAGAGAGAGGCTAAGCGTATACAAGAGGAGGCTCAACGGCAGCAGGCGGAGGCTCAACGCCACCAGGAGGAGGTCATCGCAGCCAGAGAATATCTGACAAAACAATTGGATAGGAACCGCCGTTTGAAGGAAGCAGAGAAGGAACTGGAGGTTGCTAGACTCGTGACATCCCTTCTTACTGCTGACTCCAACACTGCTGCACCGAGTCCCTCTTCACCACCTGGTAGTGTTTGCAGCTTTCACCAACTCACTACAGCGTTCTCAGCCCGCAGTCAGCATTCAATACTCCTTAATCCTATGGAGTCAGCTGCAGCTTCCTCTACCCAACATCCCATATCTCCTTCACCAGAGCTGGTAGCTACAGCGACGCAGACTACTAACGCTGCTCCTCAACCGGTGTCCCACAACCGTGACCTGCCCACTGACGCTACTTATGAGCTGCCATCCTGGTTTAATGACCCTATTCCAGACTCTGAACTACTGCAGCATCCCCTACTTGGGCCTCAGGGTTCTGTCCCTGCCCCAGCTCTACCTCGGCCGCCAGTACCACAAGGTCTACCCCCTCGGCAGCCAGCCTTTCAAGCTGCAAGTCTTCCAGCTGTTCGTGCGCCACAGCCTTCTGGCTCAACACAGACAGAATCACATGCCATGGCCCCTGCATTGTCATCGCGTGTACCTGATCCAGCGAAACGATACACACCGTCAACTGTGGTCAAGTCCGAAGCTGTACGAGATGCGGCAACACCGACTACAACACGAGCACCAATCGTGCAACAGCCATCTTCTACTTATACAGCACCCGTCTTTCCCGCTACTAAACCTTCGTCATTCAACACTGCAGAATCCGGTGCCATCTTCCAAACTCCGTATGCTCGTCAGACGCCTAATGCCATCACCGCTTCCTACCCTGGTTACCAACCACAACTCAGGGCTCCCTACCCTGGTTGCCAACCACTACTCGGAGCTCCCAACCCTGGTTATCCGCCATCAATCGGAGCTTCATATCCTGGTTACCAACCATTCCCTGGGACTTTCTACCCTGGTTATCACCCACCACCCGGAGCTGAGCTACTAATTGCCTCTGCATATGGTATCCCGCGACCTACCTTGCCAGTGTTCCAAAGTGGCCACGAGAGCGACTTTGCTCTGTTAAAGATGGCACTGGATAGTTTGGTTAGCTGCCACAGCCATCTCAGTGAGCAGTATAAATACCAAGTGCTGCTTGACCACCTGAAACTCCCTAGTGCTCTACAGCTGGCTAAGGCGTACATGCATGAACCACAGCCATACACCGCTGCACTGCAAGCTCTACAGGAGAAGTATGGTCAGTCAAGACAACTCGTCCAGTCTGAATTGGCCTCCATCCTTAACGCCCCGGCTCTGAAGATGGGTGATGCTGACGCCTTCGAGACTTTTGCGCTCTCGGTTCAGTCCCTAGTCGGGATGTTAAAGACACTTGAAGGACAAGGTGGCTACGAGCTCCATTGTGGTTCACACGTGGACCGCTTACTCAGCAAGTTGCCTCCAGCCTATCGGGACGGCTTTGTGGAGTATTGCCTGTCTCATCAGATTCTAGAGTCAGGTACTCTCAAAACCTACACTCTCTCCGACCTAGCTACCTGGTTACAGGTCAAGTCACAAGCCAGGCGTATCTCCAGCCGTGCCGCAGCTCTTTATGAGAATGAGAATCCCAAGCCAGTCAAGAAAGACCAATGGCCCATATCGCCAAAGCCCAGGCCAACCCCAGTTCTCCTTGCAGTGGAAGAGAAGGCTACTACATCCAAACCTACCCCCTACTGTCCTTACTGTGACAACCAAGACCACTACCTCAATGCCTGTGAGGAATTCAAGAAATTGAGTACCAGTCAGATTGTCGAGTGGATTACAGAGGGCAAGAGGTGTTGGAAATGTGGTCGAGGGCACAATGTGGACAACTGCAGCCTGAAACGCCCATGCAAAGTCTGCAAAGAGCTGCACCTTACAGTACTGCACGACTCCATCCAGGAAACCTCCAGCTCGTCCTTAATGGTCAGTCTTCCACCAGCCAAAGTTTGCCTGGACAGGCCTAACCACTCTCAGAGCGTCATGCTGAAAGTGGTGAAGGTGCTCCTCCACAACGGTGACCGCACCATGGAGGCCCATGCTGTCCTGGATGATGGGTCACAGAGAAGTATTGTTCTCCCTCAGGTTGTACAAAGACTCAATCTCACTACTTCTCCAGAGACTCTCCCACTGCGAACCGTCCACCAGAGTGTCAAGCTACTCAATGGTGCCTCAGTCTCGTTCGAGATATCCCCGCTGCTCATGCCTACTGAGAGGTACAGAGTCTCCAATGCCTTCACTGCCAGTGGGTTAAGTTTTGCTGAGCACACCTATCCAGTTTCTGATCTACAGAAGCAGTACCAGCATTTGAGAGGGCTCCCGTTACCCCCAGTCGATCATGCACTGCCGTTACTGTTGATTGGGTCTGACCTACCTCACCTGTTGACTCCCATCCAACCTGTATGCCAAGGACCACCTGAAGGACCGGTTGCCATCCGCACACGACTTGGATGGTCACTCCAAGGTCCGATGGGTCCCTTCCAAGACTCAGATGAGGAGCAACAATGTTTCCACATCACCACTGCTTCACTTCTCGGCGAGCAACTCAGTCCCACTGAACACCCTTGCCAAGTTGACACCCTGACCTTGAAGGAAGCTGCACTTCCCAACCTGGCAGAGTCTGTGGTTCGTGGAGCAGAGTCTGTATCTCCTTCCCAGGCTCCTAACCCCAGCCTCGTCCACACCTGGAAGGAGCTTCTCCAGGACACTGTGAGGTCCCTTCACGGGGCGGCTGCCTCCAAAACCGACCTGCCTCACTCCGTTTCAACACCAAAGCCGATGTTGCAGCCAGCCTGGATTGGTTCATTCCCACATGGAGCCTTCGGTGGCAAATGTTCCATTTCCCCATCACGCCAACTGTCCGCCCTTCCTTCAGGCCCGGTGGTCCCCGGCTATGTG
>CM076987.1:7465364-7475364 GCA_039105355.1 Benthosema pterotum
TGTTCCAAATGAAAGTCAGCAACGGGATCTTTATCAGACGATGCGCTGGGACTAATAGTTGGATTAAAGAATGAAATCTACATTTGGTCGTTTTCTACGCCTTCGTCGTTACCGGCGGACGACCACGGGATCGGCGGTCCAGGAGTTAATATAAGCTTCAATCCTAATTGATAAATTACATAAGTCACTGTTTCCTGTTGCGCTTCTTGTCAGACTCACAACTAATTCTGTATAGCTACTTGTGATATTGTAGACTCGAACCTGTGGTCCTAAGGCAAGAGCTCTACCGACTGAGCTACTCAGACACAAGATGGAAGCTTATTCGCATTTGAGGTGTCCAACGTTCTATCCACATGAGCCATTTTTGCACAAAAACATCTAGCTTATGGAAACATACCTAGAGACAGATCGACTAGAGAGAGAGAGAGACGTGATAACATCCCATACCTGGGTGGTACAAGTATTTGTAAAATAATTAACACTGACTCTATCTGACAAGAATGGAACAGTCTATTTACAATATGGCTGCCGTTACTGGTGCGTGCACGGCTGCATGTGTGTGTGTGTGTGTGTGTGTGTGTGTGTGTGTGTGTGTGTGTGTGTGTGTGTGTGTGTGTGTGTGTGCGTGTGCATGTGCATGTGTGTGTGCACGCATGCACATCGCAGCAGCGCGTCCAACAATCAATCAAAGTTAATCCAAAACCAATTTACTTCCCTATTTTCCTCCGAACAGGAAAATATCTTCTAATCTCTCTGGCCGACAATCCCCTGATTGTTACGCCCTGCGCTCTGGCTTTGAGACACACACACGCACGCATGCACACGCGCACACACATACACGCGCGCACACACACACACACACACACATGTTACCATTGGGTTTTGCAGCAGCATGCAGTCTTTGAACACCCCTACTTCAGGGGCGGATATAGGCATGGGCATAGGGGGGCAATGCCCCCCTAAATACCCAGTCTGCCCCCCCAAAACACGATGCCATGCAAAACAACCCAAGATATTTCAAATTAAAGTGCTTAAATTTAAAATGATTTGAAACACTACTACTGTTACTAACTAACTACAGCTGTGTCACCACTAAACCAACAGCATTTCATCATTGAAAACAGAAAACTCTCTGAATCAGACCTTTAGCTTTATGCATGCTGCGTGTCTGTTGCAACTTCAACAACAACTGATGTTACAGGACTTCAACAACTGAAGTCCTGCAACCGAAAATGGTACCATTTTCTCTTGCCCCTCCAACATGTTCTCCATTGCCGCGCTGAGCATTGCGATGGTCGGCAATTAAATGTGAACCAAATGGACCCTAGCGGGTGCACTTGGTTCCATTTGTACCCTCTCAGGAAAAAAATGAAAATGGGTGGAATTCCCCTTTAAAAGGTCAGTTTGTTCAAACTTGGCCCGCGCCTTTGTTCAGTTTTAAATTTTGGCCCACTCTGTACAGTATCTGAGTTTGACACACCTTCATTAAATAAATGCTAGGAGGATAAAGCATTAATATGTGTCAATTTGGCACGAACTTTGTCCATGAGAAGGTGCAGGCCGGTGCCCAGTGTGATAGAATAGACCATAACGTCATCATTCCTCATCTGAGACAAGCTTTTTTTAGGCTGGTTTCTCTCGCAACATCTGGCAACCCGGGCCAGCTAGCAGCTTGAGCGAGTCGGAAAAGACGGAGATTGATTTTCAAACAGAATAGATTCATATTCTATCACACATTACGACCATTAACAATTCATGCGTTCATATTTGATGATTAAATGATTATTATTTATTCAGTGCTCTGACTCACTTGCGAGGGTTAATAAGTTCTGACGTTCTGCTTTAGTCCTTTTAATCTTTTTTCAAATGTTTTATTATAGTCGACTAAAAATACCGAGATCGTCTGTCTGTCTGTCTGTCTGTCTGTCTGTCTGTCTGTCTGTCTGTCTGTCTGTCTGTCTGTCTGTCTGTCTGTCTGTCTGTCTCTCTCAGAAACAGAAACTCCTCTAATAGTCGTCAAGATCATTAAAGACATCCTAACGAGCCTAATTAGGAGGAGGACATCTGTGTGTGTGTGTGTGTGTGTGTGTGTGTGTGTGTGTGTGTGTGTGTGTGTGTGTGTGTGTGTGTGTGTGTGTGTGTGTGTGTGTGTGTGTGTGTGTGTCACACTGGGCGTCGTCATTTTAACGAACACTTTCATCTCCTAACAAGATTTCTTTTTTTTTACTTCATTAGAAGGAATTTGGGTTGATTTTCATAATTAATCAAAGTGTAGGAATCATTTTTTTTATTCAACCATCATTAAAACGGTGGTAATCTTGCATGTACGTTTTACATTAAAATGTCCAACTTTACTAAACACATAATATGAGAAGTTCACTAAGGGGCGGATTGGCCATCTGGACTACAGGGAGTTTTCCCGGTGGCCTGCGCCACCTAGTGGCCTGCTGGACAAGATCCAAAATGCACTAGTGGCACTTCCAAAATGCACTAGAATGTGCTAGATGCTCGCCTGGAACATACAGATCAAAATGACCATTAATCTTCTACATTCTCTAGTTGTGTGACTAAGTTGGGCTAATTCACATGATGAATATTTTAACTCTTGAGGGTGTAAAAATGAAACCAAATGGACCCGCAAGGGTCCATTTGGTTTCATTTTTACGCTCTCAAAGAGTTACATCTGGTTAACTAGCCCCCCCTCCCCACCCCCAAGGGTGGCCTGGCAAAGGCAAAATTGTCCCGATGGGAAAATATGTACCAATCCGCCCCTGAGTTCACTAGATAAGCTTTTTTTCAGTTCATCCACCAATGAGATGAGTGTGTCTACAGACTCCACTGAGCACAAGTGCCTAAAAAGGTCTAAAAGTGAGTTTTAAAGGGTCTAATCTTAGATTAGACATTGATTAAACGTCTATTCAACTAATCTAAGGTTAAACATCTAAAAAATATTTCACGTTTAGACCTTTTTTATACATTTTCACTTGGGTGAGCGGAGTGGGTGCTAGTAAGGCGATCGGTGCGCTGTGTTCGGAGTTCGTGTTTTTTTGGCCTACTTGTGCACGACGCGCGAGTTTGCGCTCTACCGAATAATGGATTAATGGATTGCATTTTTATAGCACTTTTCCAAGTGCTCAAAGCGCTTTACAATGGTCCATTCATATACATTGGGAAGTAGAGCGGCGAACAGTCAACGCCAGCGTCCTAAACTTCCCACATTCACACACCAATGGTGGCAACAAGCTCACACCGACCAACTCATTGGAGGCAATTTGGGGTTCAGTGTCTTGCCCAAGGACACTTCAACATGTAGACAGGAGGAGCCGGGATTCGAACCGCCGACCCACGGGTCATTGGACAACCTGCTCTACCTCCTGAGCCACAGACGGCCCAAAGTGCTGAAGTGCTGATCTAGTTTAGATCTGGGCTCAGCAGGGGCGGATCTAGGCATGGGCATGGGGGGGGCAATGCCCCTCTAAATGCCCAGTCTGCCCCACTACTGTAAACATGATGGCATGCAAAACAACCCAAGATATTTCAAATTAAAGTGCTTGTATTTAAAGTGATTTGAAATTATAAACAAAATCACATCTGCACAGCACCCCCCACCCCTGTCTAAATAACGTTCAGTCCCCTAGAAGAAAACAAAGAGGGGAGAAGGGGGGATTTGGGCACGGGGCCCTTTTCACTTTAATCTGTGTGTGTGTGTGTGTGTGTGTGTGTGTGTGTGTGCGCGCGCGCACGCGTGTGCGCCGGTATCGAACCGCAGCGTCCATCTTACTACTGCTGCATCCAATTTTGCTCCATCAAACACGCACACACACACACACACACACACGCACGCACGCACGCACGCACGCACGCACGCGCGCACGCACACACACACACACACACACACACACACACACACACACACACACACACACACACACACACACACACACACACACACGTGCGCCAACTTCGTCTCTGCAGGATGCTAATCCTGGGCCTCTCTCTCTGTAAGCCTGTCAGTGTGTCACGTGTGTGCGTGTGTGTGCGTGCGTGCATGTGTGTGTGTGTGTGTGTGTGTGTGTGTGTGTGTGTGTGTGTGTGTGTGTGTGCGTGCGCGTGTGTGGAGGTGTTTTCTTCGTCAAAGAAAGTCATCAGTCATTTTGGAGAAAAAAAGATTAAAAAGTAAAAAAAAAAAAAACGAGGTAAAAAAGGTAAATTGAGCAAATCGGCTTAAAGGGTAAAAAATGCAGTTGAATTTAAATGAAGTGTTAAAAGGGCTGACAGGTTTGGCTCAGGAGATAAAATATTACATTCATTATAGAAATATTACTGGACAAAAACACAGTCATATTCTTTTGCATTCACTTTTGTTTCTGCTAGTTTGATTTTAGTCGTGGAAATAAGAATGTTTTTGTTTAGGTACACGAATTAAAATGGAGTTCCATGGACTTACAGGGTTTGTACAGGGAAGGTCTGCATTTACTATGAAACCCTGTGTCCATATATAGTGGCCAAACCATCATGTGTTGTGTTTGGCAGTAATGAATTTTAGATTACATATTACTGTAATATTATTACTTTTGCTCCAAAAAGTAAAGTAACGAGATTACTCTGGTCCTCTCTCTCTGGTCCTTTTATTTATTATTTTTTCTTTCATCTAAGAAAAACATTTACAATGTCAGATTTTGTTGGCTTTGTTTTCAGGTGCAGTTTGTGGGATTGGAGACTATTACCGGTATTATTCCAATAAATTGGATTCAGTTCTAAAAAGAGCTCATTAAACAGATCATGTTGTACATCTCCATTTTTTCAAAGGTGGGAGTTGAGAACTTGGGATAATAATAACGTAATATGTAATATATTACGCTTAAAATCCAGTAATAAGTAAAGTAATGATATTACTTTGTCTAAGGGATAATGAGTAAAGTAAAGAAGTTACTTTCCTAAGTAATATTGGCCAACACTGGTTGTTGCGACACCACATGACATCATGAAGAATCTTAAACCCCCTATATATGGAGGCTGTCACGCCTTGTGACATCACAAATCCATGGAGAATGCCATTCCATTATGTTGAACTGACCTGATTAAACCCTGCATATTCAAGGCACACTCTATGCAAAATTCATTCCATATGTCTGTCTGAAAACACACCTCTTCAGACTCCATCTCGACCCACTTGTATTGCATACCAACCCACAGTACCTGCTGCAATGACTTATATAGGTTGCCTAATGTATTACAATGTTTTTAGAGCTTCATTGTATGTTGTAAAATGTATTATAAATCCTGATTAAATTGTAAACTTGTCACCATTGTAAGTCGCTCTGGATCAAGAGCATCTGCTAAATGCCTAAATTGTAAATCGTATGTTAAATTGACCTCATTAAAGGGGAACTCCACCCATTTTCAACATTTTAATGCCATTAATATACCTTAGAGATGTAGTGTGGACATGATAAAAAAAGTTCCCCCAATTCTGTATTTCCTAAAAACAGAAAAAACAAAATGATGACATCATCAAGATGCATTTCACCATGTTGATGATTTTTCTTTCAGAGCCCTTTTTCCTGAGAGGGAACAAATGGAACCAAATGGACCCGCTAGGGTCCATTTGGTTCACATTTGTATCCTATCAGGAAAATTTTGAAAATGGGTGGAATTCCCCTTTAAACTCTGTACACCCATGAATGAATGAAATAATTTATCAATGAATGCATTACAGTACAATTGCGATTCCAAATATGGACAAGGAAAAAAAAAGTTCCACTGACTGATATTTCAAAATCTGATCCGCATGGCCTTACATTGTACACTAAAACCGCTCTCAAAGTCACTCTTTTAGTACATAAACAAACACAAACAAAGTTGATTCAGACACTATGGATCATCACAATGATGTTGACTTCCTGGTGATTTCACCATTTTTATTAAAGATGGAATGCCATGATTTTTTTCTACCCTAAAACATGATCATCAAGTGTTATTGTTATATGAAGATGATTTTTTTTTTTTTTTCCAAAAAAAGTTGGTGCCCAACCTTTTTTGACCCAAGATCTACTTTGCAGCAGTCAACCCCTCCGGGATCTACCAGTCCAATATCAACATTTCAAACCACGCGCATCGTTGCTAGCCTGCAGTAACTTCACAACAACACAACACTACTTTACTTTATGTCCATATCAGCATGAAGTACAACAGACTTGTCATAAATAGGCCTACAATATAAGTACAACAGACTTGGACAAACACTGCCAATGCAAATGGCATAATAAGAACAAGTTGCAGAACAGGCCAGAATAGTCCATTATAAGTTGCAGAACAGTCCATTACACGTTGCAGGACAATACTGCAACAGACAGCAGACAACAATCAAACAAATGAGCCGCTTCATAGACAGACAGACAGACACGCAGACACACACACACACACACACACACACACACACACACACACACACACACACACACACACACACACACACACACACACACGAAAATCTCTCTTTTTTTTCTTCCCCCTCGATCTCCCGAGATCTAGCCTACTCGTGATCAAGCCGAGATCTACCGGTAGATCCCGATCTACTGGTTGGGCTCCCCTGATATAGAGCATCACCATAACTCATGTGGTTTATATTTTTGCATAAAAACATTAACTTTTTGTTGATTTAACTATTTGAAAATCTGTATCTAGTCCGGGGTTTATTTTTTAATAAAAATAGTAAATAAAAACACATTGGACCCAGGTCCAGGGGCCCCTTAGCTAAGGAGGAGATTTTGAATTATCAATTTATAATCACTGGAATTTTGCATTTATTTTCTATTTTATTTCTTCTCCAGATTTGGTATTATATCTTGGCAAGGTAACTACGCAAAAAAACTCAAAAAAGTGGTCTTATACCTCCCAGACACACACACACACACACACACACACACACACACACACACACACACACACACACACACACACACACACACGCACACACACACGTGCGTGCCCCTGGAGTGGTCATTATAAGGTGTTGATGTGAGAGCTCTGATACAGATCCTAATCCGCCGAGGGTCCGCTCCGCTCTGCTCCGCTCCGCTCCACTCCGCTCCACTCCGCTCCGGGGTTTGCAGGCCTCTCTATAATTGATGGTTTTTCAGGGCGATTAGAGGAATGAGATGAAGATCTGGGAGCACGGATCGATCACACGCACACACACACACACACGTGTGCACACACACGCACACATGCACATGCACACACAGAGGTCTGTTCTGATGGTTTTTGTATCGTCACAAAGTGTTTAATTTCATTGAACATAAGCCTGAAATTAAATCAAATTCAAGATCTGCTAACTCCAATATATTATTAGTTTACAGATTAAATAATAAAAATACCTTTTATTTTGTTTGTTTTGTAATTTTACACAGTATTTGCAACAATTCGATATTGTCCTTGAGTTGTTCTCTCGCTCCCTATTAGGTGAACATCTGTAAATCGGGGGCAGTAGCGCCACCATCTGTCCTGACTGTCTGAAACAAAAGATGAATTAAAGGGATAGCTCACATTTTTGGAACTAAAAGGGATATTCCATTTTCCTAAAATCTTTTGGTCATTTTATGGTCTACTCAGCCTCATGTGAACACACCAGACAGTTTATAAGTTACTCCATTCAGTTTTTTAGCTGCGCCGCCTCCTTCCTATACAAACCCATTATAACTTAAAACTCCATTTTAACCATGACAGATTATTCGAAAACAACCCATCTTTTTTCTGATGACTGATATTGTCCTCCTATAGAGGGCTGTTGAATTTCATTTACTGTTTTCATTTATTTATAAATTATTGTTTTATTCATTTGGGTGGGCATGTCCAAATAGGGAGGCGGCTACATACATTTTACAAAACAATATTTTAAAAATAAATGAATACTGTAAATGAAATTCCACAGATTAGTCAAGACACCAGAAACAACATGACCTCATCACACATCCTGTTGTGAAGATCTAGCGCTTCAAAATAAGGGTTTTTTTTTACCAGAATGCCGTGGCATACAGTATACAATAAGCCAGAACAAGACAACGTTGTCGTTTTCAGTGGTGTTTGGGTTGAGTGAGTTATTTTTTTTTAATCGCGTTATTGTTTCTGTAATTAATTAATCTCAATTAATGGCCCAGCCCTAGTCTATATACAGTATCTCCTGTGTGTTATTTTGTGTCATTTCTTCTCCATCACAGTGAATAACCTTCAGCGGAGGGTTTACAGGATAACGTAACATTTCCACACACACTGTCTAGCTGCTGATTAGCAATTAGCTCAACGCGCCGCCGAGCCGCCAGACGCTAATGCTTCATTTGCTCGCTCTCTTAATGACATGCAGGCCACGGTGCGCGGGCGAGCGACCGGGGGGAGGGGGGGGAGTGGGGATTGGGGGGCGTGTGAGGAGGAAAGGATTGAAATGTATGGATTTACACTTAATTCCTTTTCATTAGCAGAGCTGACACACACACACACACACACACACACACACACACACACACACACACACACACACACACACACACACACACACACACACACACACACACACACACACACACAAAGCCTGTAGGTATAGAGAAAATGTGGAAATGTCTTCAGCGTTAGTAATGGTTGATTCTCCTTCAAAGGGGAAGAGAGGCTCAGAATGCTAACGAGGCGCGCGCACACACACACACACACACACACACACACACACACACACACACACACACACGCACACGCACACGCACACGCACAGCCTGTGGGTTTTTATTGCCACAGTTGTGAGGACATCAACATTCCTACTGTTTTTCAGCTGTGTGCCATTAAAAAAAGAATGTGATTGTTATTTTTCAGATATTAACATGACGTTAACCTGGCCAAAACCTGAAATGATTTTGCCTATAGGGAGGGCGGGGTGCCGTCCCAATTTGGACGTCATGATGAGCTGATCTGATTGGATCTCACCAACGTGTCGTCATCCCCGGCTCCTCCCCCTACCGCCCCTCCACTGCTGTGATACGTCACATCATTTAGAGCCACGCCCACCGCAAAAGGTTGACTCCTCCCACTTCTAGGCCACTGTGGGTAACAAATTAGTCCAGGCTTTCTGTTTTCGTGCAACACGGACGTAAATGAAAGCCTGGGTGTTGAGACTAACATGATGTTGATGTCAGAAATGACCTAATATCAATGTTAAGGTTAGGTCTGTCTCTGAAGTCCAAGAAGTAAAACTTTTTCTTTTCTTTCTTACCTGAGCTGAGAGTTGGACCATAGTGGACTCCTGGGACAAGAGAGAGAGAGAGAGAGAGAGAGAGAGAGAGAGAGAGAGAGAGAGAGAGAGAGAGAGAGAGAGAGAGAGAGAGAGAGAGAGAGAGAGAGAGAGAGAGAGAGAGAGAGAGAGAGAGAGAGAGAGAGAGAGAGAGAGAGAGAGAGAGAGAGAGAGAGAGAGAGAGAGAGTTTAGAGTCTATATTTGTTTTATCAGACACCAACAATCCACAGTGATTTACAGTATCAACAACACAACAGAGTGTTATTGTTTTTGTTATTGTACAGGTGAGTAAAAGGGCAGGGGCTGAAGCCCCTTTCAATGTGCACATGATCCCTGGATATACCTATAGAGTGCTGCCCCCTTTGATGTATAATGTGTGCACTTCCCTGTAATATCGGCTATAGTGTTGGTGGATAAACGCTGGATTTAAAATCATGTAAGGATTAATCACTCCCCCAAAATACCCCTCAGCCTAAACAAAAACAAAAAATATATTTCCCCCACCCACCCCCTTTCCATCTTCGTATTTTCTCATTTCCCTTTTTACCTCCTCTATAATTTGATGCTTCTGACGCTATGTTAGCATTAGCTGCTACTGTTAGCTGTTAGCCTGCATGTCACTACAAACACAACTGACATCTGTAAAACAGGCTGCACTGCGCCAGGGCTACACGCTCAACACTGGAAGCTTTGGAGATACAGCGCTTGGAAAACAGAGCTTTTAA
>CM076987.1:7480364-7515364 GCA_039105355.1 Benthosema pterotum
CACACACACACACACACACACACACACACACACACACACACACACACACACACACACACACACACTCTTTTCCCTTCTCTCTCTGTCTAATGAAGTCCACAGGGTTTTCTGGTGAAGTTGTTTAAACCATCTCAGCACATTTAAAAGAAGAGAGAGAGATGCTGCATGCTAATCACACACACACACACACACACACACACACACACACACACACACACACACACACACACACACACACACACACACACACACCACACACACACACACACACACACACACACACACACACACACACGCGTACATGCACGCGCGTACGCGCACGCGCAACCGATTACCTACGGATGTTGGTGTGTGAGTGGAGCAGGTAATTGTGTAATTATGTGGTGAAATTGGAAGTCTAATATGTTAAAGTGGATTTTTTTTTATCCCCCCCACTTCCACTCGGATTTTAAGCTGTGCACGTGTGTGTGTGCGTGCGTGTGCATGTGTGTGTCTGCATGTGCAGGGTCAAAGTGGTTTTACACAAAAGAGACATGGAGGAGAAATCTCCTACATAGACATAGCGGTACTATATACTGTACTGTAGAGGCTACCAGAGCGTTATAGTGGGAGAGTTAGGATGTTCCCGTTCACTCCTACGTGTACCAGGTCGCTCGCGCTGCTGGAGGAGCATGGAGGAGCCCTGCGAGTCCACTCTCAAAGCGGAAGTCGATGAAATGCTGTGATCTACAAGCTCACAGCGCACCACCGAGTGGCGTGCTGTGAGCTTGTAGATCTGATATTTTTTTTGAAAAATTGTGAAATCTAAGAATATATTCTGTTTGACACCTGATTGTAGTTTCTGACACTATAGTTTCTCACTAGTTTCTAGTTTCTGATGCTAGATTCTGACAGATTCTAGTTTCTCTGAAAAATCTATGTTCCTGTGTCAGTGATGCTCAACATATTTCATGCCAAGGACCACCAGAATTATCTATATTTGGCTGCGGACCCCCCATCTGAAAACATGTTGTTGTAGGGATCCCCCAGAAGCAACGATTTTAGTTCAAAATATTTGCTTCCGAAAGAATATATATTCAAAGATTTGCATCACATTTTCACAATTTTTCAAAAATATCAGAGGTACAAGCTCACAGCGCGCCACTCGGTGGCGCGCTGTGAGCTTGTAGTTCTGATATTTTTCAATAGCTTAAGCTTAAGTGTAACAAAAGGGGCACGGTGGAACAGTGGCACAGTGCTGTCGCCTCACAGCTAGAAGGTCCGGGGTTCGATTCCCGCTAGGGGTGCTGCTGTGGGTGCTGGCGGCGTGTCTGCTCCTCCGCGTCATCAGTGCCCATACCCGAGGTGGGGTTGGTGAAAGGGCCTTTCTGTGTGGAGTTTGCATGTTCTCCCCGTGTCCCCTAGGGTAGATACCCTCACATGTTCTCCCCGTGTCCCCTAGGGTAGATACCCTCACATGTTCTCCCCGTGTCCCCTAGGGTAGATACCCTCACAAAAACATGCTGTGATCCTGGACTCTATAGACTGCCTCCCCCTGGCCAGCCGGGGCGCCTGATGGAGGGGACAGGAACTGGTTGGAATAACGTGTTCCTTCCACGCGCTACGTCCAACCAGGGAAACTCCCCCCTGTCAGGTGAAAAGAAGGCAGCTTGGACTCCTCATGCATTGAAGGAAGCATGAGGCCAGTCCGCTGCCTCCTCAGGTTGGTGGAGGGTGTGTAGAGCCCAGGATCACATTAGGAATTGGCACTGGGTGGAAAAATGGGTTACAAAATCGTGGGATAAAAAAATTAATTAAGTGTAACATAATGCTTTGAACACCAAAACGCGTTCAGTACACAAATGGTTAATAGGGACCAACAAAGAAGGCACGAAAACATTGTGTATTAATGGCGGTGACCTCGTAAAGAATGAATGCCCGCCGGAGGTTGATTTCGGATACTTTGTCACATGATTTGAAAATGATATATAATTACAGTATATTGACGCATTGAAAGAGCAGAATACTAGTGTCTCCATTCTCAAACTGTTAAGTCTAGTATCTGTATCCCTAGTATCTATAGTATACCCTGGACTAAAGGGATGCAGGGGCAGATGTAACCTTTCCCAATTGGGGGGCCACGGCAATGAAGTTGCACCCTATACCATTATACCCTATACCATTTTCAGTTACAGGACTTTTATTAGGCCAATAAAGATCAATAATATCAGTTGTTGGTGAAGTTGCAACAGACACGCAGCAGGCATAAAGCTAAAGGTCTGACTCAGAGAGTTTTCTTTTTTCAATGATGAAATGCTGTTGGTTTAGTGGTGACACAGCTGTAGTTAGTTAGTAGCAGTGGTAGTGTTTCAGATCATTTTAAATATAAGCACTTTAATTTGAAATATCTTGGGTTGTTTTGCATGTTTGGTGGGGCAGGCTGGGCATTTAGGGGGCATTGCCCCCCCATGCCCATGAGGGGATGTCCCTTTGGTCTAGTGGTTAAGATGTTGGACTTTCACGCGGGAGACCCGAGTTCGAATCCCAGGTGTTACATATTCACACTTATTTATTTATGGTCTCATACGCCGTTATCTGTACCTTCCCAGGATTCCTTGGGGGCGCGTGGTCACGGCTATAGCTCAGGGAGACAAGATTGAGGGGAAAAATAAATAAATAAATAACATTTGACTGCTTCTCAGAGCCCACAGACCTTCACCCAGTCCAGCCCAGACCGCAGAGCCCACGGCCGTGAGAGCATGATGAGGAGATAAGATGGAAGAATCCACATCACCAGCAGACAGATTTCATGACACGATAAGAATCAGCCGCAGTTTGAGAAGGTCAGCTCTTTGGACTGACTTTACCATGAGGACATCCAGGCGACATCACAGAATGCAGAGAGACAGTGTCTATACGATCATAGAATGCATGGAGACGGTGTCTATAGGGTCACAGAATGCAGAATGCAGACAGTGTCTCAGTAAACTATAGGATCACAGAATGCAGAGAGACAGTGTCTCAGTAAACTATAGGATCACAGAATGCAGAGAGACAGTGTCTCAGTAAACTATAGGATCACAGAATGCAGAGAGACAGTGTCTCAGTAAACTATAGGATCATAGAATACAGAGAGACAGTGTCTGAACTATAGGATCATAGAATGCAGAGAGACAGTGTCTCAGTAAACTATAGGATCACAGAATGCAGAGAAACAGTGTCTCAGTAAACTATAGGATCACAGAATGCAGAGAGACAGTGTTTCAGTAAACTATAGGATCACAGAAGGCAGAGAGACAGTGTCTAGTAAACTATAGGATCACAGAATGCAGAGAGACAGTGTCTAGTAAACTATAGGGTCACAGAATGCAGAGAGACAGTGTCTCAGTAAACTATATGTAGCACCCGTATCGCCGAGATATTGCCACTGGACTAGGTCTAGGTTCGTAGGAGTGGGGGGAGTAAATATTAGACCAGAGACACTGTTTTAAATGCAAGCCGGCAAAAAATTTACTTTATAGAAAGTAGTAGTTGAACAAAGACATACAAAGACATACACACACACACACACAGACCTTTGTCCCAAATAAGAAAAATAAACAATCCTGCAGGTATCATAAGGTAAGTAATTCCTCACTTTCCCTTTTCTTTCCTTTTTAGTTTAGTGGTAAAACTAAGTTGAGGTAGTTTCAGTTAGTTAGTTTCCTATTTTAGTCAACTATTTTAGAAAGGTGTAAACTAATTTTAGAAAACTAGTTTCTTTCTATTTTGGTTCTATTTGCATTCTATTGTCTTGAGTTAACTCTCTTCTTTCCCTTCCTTTTCTCCACAGGTAAACCAAACCAAAATGTATTCCCCGGTAGAGGTAGGTATAGGTAAGTGTACAAAATATCAAAATAAAATATCAAAATGGAATGAACCCTTAATTCACAACTTAGAATGCTATGAAAATAAAATACAGCTGGATGCTATATTTAAATCAGGATACAGCTCAAATCCAAAAACTTGTTTCTCTTTTGTTATCAAATAATGTAGTATTTAAGACACTGTCTTGGTTCTTTTCCAATACCAAAAATAAAATAAAATAAAATACTGTATAACTGACGCTGTTAATCAGTCCTTTTTCAGCTGGAAAAAATAAAATAAAATAGTTCTGATGCTGTAATTGACACAGTCTTTCAATTGAACCTTAGTTCTCTTCTTTTCAAAAACAAAATAAAGGTACGGACTCCTCCTTTAATTCACTGTCTCTGTCAGTTAGTGTCTCCAAATCCAATGGCACAGAGTATTGACTCAGTTCTTGAAATGTGCCTTTCAAAATAAAAGTAAACCAATTTCCGATACTCCTACCGCTCTGGCAGTGAGCAACTCAAGTTGTCAGCACGTGCAAAGGGGCACCCTTGCACTCAGCTCTCCAATCCGTGGTTCCTGGGACTCCTAGCTCGCCATCCAGATCTCCGGTTTTGTCACTGTAATCCAACAGGGACAAAAAAACCTGACCTGTGCAACAGGTCATAAAGAAAATAAAATAAATCTCTCAAATACTCAAAATACTCTGATTACTTCTGTACTGTGGGCCAATTGTCTTAACTAGGCCCAATTGACGCTGGTCGTTGGCAATCATTAACAATCACTGGTGTCAGCTGGCTGCTCTGCTCAGCTGCCTAATAGTAATCTTTTTTTACATTAATAAACCAACATTTCACCATCAAAACTTACAGAAAGTACTCTTAACCATGAAATAAAGCAAAACGTTTCCATATGCAAGTGCAAACATAAACATTTAGTGCAACATGTCAATGCATTTGTTTGTAAACTCACCAAAACACTCGGTCTGCACAAACACAACACAGACCGAGTTGGTTGCACTCCCAGATCTGTCCCAACACTGCACACAAACGTTGTGCTAGTGTCTCTAGTCGAAAACAACTCGTTTTCAACCTTAGTTTTCCGTGTTTCAATCAGTTCTGCAGCTTTCTTTCTGGCGTTCTCTCTGCTGCTCTGTCTCTCTCTGCTCTGCCGATCATAATGGCAGCCTCCGCTCTCTCACTCTAGCTGCACGTAGGCATTAAAGGGACAGTACACTGCACCTGCATGTAACTTAAAGGGTTGTTGTTTTCTACTGTTGACTCTTAAGATCTTTATATCCTTTTTAACTTATTCACACCACAGGTGATGTTTTTTAACTGATTGTGCATTTCAATGACTTTTATATTTATTCATGCATTTTAATACAGAGCATATATTTATTTAATATATATTGTATACCCTGTTTTACATGTGGGTTACATCCTCCCCTCTTTACCTAATGCACGTCCCTGTGCATTAAGCTCACACGTGTAGTATAGCGTGGGGCTCTAAGGACTTAGGCTCTTCAATGGAGTCTGTGATAACTTCACTCAAACTTTGAAATAGGGACTTGACTATTGTGACAAGTGGATTCCCTAGCTCTGGGTAAGTCAGTCGCTTACTGGCTTTTCTGTCTCTCGTGGACCTCCTGTGGACATCTTCCTCATTGGTAGGTCCAGTTTCGTCTATGAAGGTTTCACTCTGTTCAGGATTAGTTTGAGTGGGAGAATGGACATCCTCCACGTCATCACAAGGTAGGTCTCCACGTTCTTGTGCAGCAGGTAAGTTACCTTTTTCAGGATGGGGTAGGTCAACTTCTTCAGGATCAGGTAGGTTACTTTCTCCAAGATCAGTTGAATCGTTCTCTTCAGGACCAGGTAAGTCACTCTCTTCGGGATCAGGATCAGGTAAGATATCGTCATGACTCTCTACTGGAGCTTCTTCAGGTAAGTCGTCTGAAGGGTTTTGCTCGACAGTAATCAAGGTTTCAGGACGTTCTGGAAGATACGCCATGGTTTCAGGGGCATAGTTGAAACCAAGGGTTTCCACTCGTAGGTTCCCATTGTACTGGTATTCCTCTGATTGGGAGTCACTGTCATCTGCTTCATCCAAGGGGTCGCCCCTCGGACGTTGCCTGGTTCTTGGCCGTCTGGCTTTCTCCTTCGTGTCTGTGTTGCCTTCCACTGGAGTTACGGGTAGGAACCCGCATGGCAGCAGAAGGTCACGATGAAGTGTTCTTGTTGGACCTTCCTTATTCTCAGGTTTGACAACATACACTGGGATGTCACCTGCTTGTCTCAGGACAACGTAGACGTCTGGTTCCCATCTGTCAGCTAGCTTATGTTTGCCCCTCAAGCGAACATTCCTGACCAGGACTCTGTCGCCTTCTTTCAGGGTTGATTCAACGACGTGCCTATCGAACCTTGCTTTGTTGCGATCTGCAGTCTTCTTTGCATTTTCTGTGGCAACACGATAGCTGGCTTCGAGGTGGGACTTCAGGGTTTGAACATACTGGGAATGCGATCCTGGCTTGTGTTGGACTGGTAAGCCGAAGGCAAGGTCGACTGGCAATCTTGGCTGTCGTCCAAACATTAACTCATAAGGTGTGAAACCAGTCACCTCGTTCTTGGTACAGTTATAAGCGTGTACCAGTGGTTTGACATAATCATGCCATCGACTCTTCTTCTGGTTCTCAAGGGTTCCCAGCATGTTAAGTAGGGTCCTGTTGAAGCGTTCAACGGGGTTCCCTCTTGGGTGGTAGGGTGTAGTTCTTATTTTCTGTGTTCCGATGAGTTCACAGAGCTCTTTTATTGTTCTCGACTGGAAGTCTGCACCTTGGTCGCTGTGAAGCCGCTCAGGTATCCCATAGTGGACGAGAAAGTGGTCCCACAAACACTTAGCAACTGTCTTGGCCTTTTGGTTTGGGGTGGGGATAGCCACTGCATACTTGGTAAAATGATCTGTTATTACCAGGATGTCTTTCGTGTTACTTGAGTCTGGCTCTACCGACAGGAAATCCATGCATACAAGTTCGAGCGGTCTTGTAGCTACGATGTTTACAAGCGGTGCAGCTTTTTCAGGTAAGGATTTACGGCGTATGCAGCGGTTGCAGGTCTTGACTTTACTTTCTACGTCGGCTGACATTTTTGGCCAATAGAACCGTGTTCTGACGAGGTCTAAGGTGCGCTCCACACCCATGTGGCCAACGTCATCATGCAGGCTTTTCAGGACCATCGGTCTCAACTCTCCCGGTAGCACAAGTTGGTAGGACAGCTGTGCACCATCTTGTCGTTTCCGGTATAGTATGTTGTCTAGCAGCTCCAGCCTGTTCCACTCCCTTAACATCAACCCGAGTTCAGGGAGTTCGTTCCTCAGAGACGGTGGAGGCTTCTCCCCGGTCTCCATCTGGTGAATCACTTCTCGGATGCAGGCATCGGCTCTCTGCTTTTCCATCAACTCTGTAGCTGTGAAGTTGGGAATGACGGGTAAACCGCCAAGCTGGTCTTCATCTCCAAAGCTTGCTGGTATGGCCGTTGGGTTACAGGTGAGTGACATGACCAATGCTGTGACAGGCAATGTCCCCGCAGGATCTTCACCAACAGTGGAATGGACCAGATGCTTTTCACAGATGGCTCTGACTGTGCTCTCAACCATCAGGTTGGAGTGTTCTGATTCAGGTAGGTGTCTTTGTGTGAACTGCATGATCCGCTCCATTTCTTTCTGGGATGTGAAGTCATCAGTCAATCTGTTATGTGGTCGTCTGGACAGTCCGTCTGCATCTTGGTTCAGCTTTCCTGCTCTGTACTGCAGTTGGAAGTTGAACGTCGACAAAGCAGCTAGCCACCGGTAGCTTGTAGCGTCAAGCTTTGCAGAAGTCAGTATGTAGGTTAACGGGTTGCTGTCAGTGACCACGAGGAAATGACTTCCATACAAGTAGTCTTGGAATTTCTCTGTCACTGCCCATTTGAGGGCGAGGAATTCTAATTTGTGAGCTGGGTATCTTGCTTCACACGGTGATAAGCCACGACTGGCGTAGGCAATGACACGTGTCTGCCCCTCCTGTTCTTGGTATAGGGTGGCGCCTAACCCCACAGCACTGGCGTCTGTATGTAGGATGTAGGGTATCTTAGGGTCAGCAAACCCGAGGATGGGGGCAGTCGTCAACTTGTCTATGATCGTCTCAAACGCTACTTGGCATTCCGCTGTCCATCTGTCACCGAAGTTGTCTTTGGGGTTGTGATACTTTCCTACATTCACCTTGGAGTTACTGTGCTTCCGCAAAGGTGGGTATCCAGAGGTGAGTATGTTGAGAGGTTTCACGATCTTTGAGTAATCTTTGACATAGCGACGGTAGTAACCGCAGAACCCTAAGAACGTTCTTAACTCCTTCAAGTTGTTGGGTTTTGGCCAGGTCTTGAGGGTGGAAATCTTTTCAGGATCTGTCTCGATGCCTTTTTCGGACACAATGTGGCCAAGGTACTTGACGGACGTCTGGAAGAACTTACATTTCTCGGGAGACAACTTCAAGCCATACTCCTTCAATCTGTTGAGCACGTTTAACAGACGTTCTTCGTGTTCCTCCAGTGTCTGAGAGAAAACAATCAAGTCATCGATAAAGACAAGGGCTTGTTTCAGATTTATTTCACCCAGGCAACGCTCCATGAGCCTTTGAAACGTGCTTGGGGCGTTGGTAATCCCCTGAGGCATCCTGTTAAATTCAAAGAATCCCAGTGGGCAAACGAAACCGGTTTTGTGCTTGTCTGACTCCTCCATCTCGATTTGGTAAAAGCCGGACTTGAGGTCTAGCACAGAAAACCATTTTGATCCATTTAAAGCTGAGAAAGACTCCTCCAGGTTTGGCAAGGCATACGAATCCTTCACTGTTTGGAGGTTGAGCTTCCTATAATCTATACAGAGTCTGACTTCACCGTTCTTTTTTCTGACGACGACGATCGGCGAGGAGAACGGGGACTCTGACTCCCGTATGATTTCGGCTTTGAGGAGTTCTTGGAGATGCTTTCGCACAGCCTCAACGTCCTGAGGGTGTATCGGCCTCGCTTTGTGCTTAAAGGGTGTTTCATCACTGAGCTTTATGTGATGTTTTATCTTGTCAGTGCGCCCAAAGTCGAGGTCGTGCTGCGCGAACACCTCCGGCATGGAGTTCAGTTTCTCAGTTATCCGCTCCTTCCATTCATTGGGTATCGGAGATTCTCCGAAGTCGAAGTCTCTTTTTGAGTTTTGGTCAGGTTTGATGTCTGGGTTGTCAATGGGCTCGACACTTCGAATGGCATTCACTTCAGCTATGACGCTCTTTGGGGAGATGGTGATATCGTGGCCCGATTCATTTCTGAGGATCACTGGAATGCAGCGGGGTAGTTTGGCTGGAAGACTCGCAAGGCCACCATTCACCATTATGCCACCTGGCAGGGATGAGATCTCTGGTGGTTCAACCACGACCCACTTCCCGGTGTCGGGTATTCGGCAACTGACTGATCCCTCCACAACTTTTGTTTGACCAGGACCAATCGTTTCTGGTTCTTTGCTGAACAGTCTCACAACTCCAAGGCTGGAATGGACTTGTCTCATTTCGAGAGTTTTGAGGACTACTCTGTACCCATAGGGCAGTGGATGGTCATTCTGAAGTGTGGCGTTGGAGTATTGCTCATAGAGGATGTCTAGGGTGTTGGTGCCTATTAACACTGAAGACAGGGTTGAGTGTAGGTCTGGCACGATCAAAGCCAAGGTAGGTATTTCAATGTCTAGGCCAAGGGAGCACTTGGGGAATGTGATATTGACTTCAATATACCCTAAGTAGGGGACATCTTGGCCGTTGGCGGCTTCAACTTCAAGCAAATTGTTCAGTGACTGAACGGGTATGTGTGACAGGTTCTCCTGGTGGAATGAGTTTGGGATAGTTGTCACTTGCGAACCTGTGTCTAACAAGCAATTGCAGTCTCGTCCTGCTATTATCACTTGCGCAGTGGTTTTGGCTCCAATGAGCCCTTTCGGCAGGGTTACAGCGCGTTGCTTTGACTGTGAGCATGCCAACGAGGCACGCTGTTTCCTCTTAGGACACTTGGTTTGTGTCTCAGTCGCCATTTGTCCCTCAATGGCGACTGCCACTAGTTTAAATCGTCAGAGTCTGTGGAGCCATATTTCGATTCCCATTCCTGTTGTTTCTCTTTTAACAGCTTCCTCTTTGTGGCTACGAGAGAGGAGTTGGGCTCAGCTTCACATTGGGGCTTTATGTGCCCGTCTTCACCACACCTGAAACAGTACCAGGGCCTCGGCTTGTTACTGTGTTTGTCTTTCCCATCACGGTTGCTAGTCTGTGCTTTTTGTGGTTTGGCACTCTCAGCTTGGGACTTGCTAGTGGTGGGTTTCTTAGGTGCTTTCTGGGAATGGGTTTTGTCTTTTTGTGTCATTTTTGTAAGCTGTGACTGCAGCTGTGCTATTTGCTTTTTCAGGTCTTGTATTTCGGATTTGGACTCATTGCAACTTTGTGGTGTGTTGCATTCCTCAGCAAACTGACCATAGGCACCCTGGAAGTGCGACGACACCTTCTGCTTCGAAGCACTGAAGTGCTGCTTGATGCGACACTCCTTGGAGTAGCGTTTCTCCTCTTCAGTGCGGAGTAGCAGAAGTAGTTCTGCAAAGGTAGGTGGGTTGTCTTTCTTGTTTTTATCTTCAAGTTTCAGTTCGGATATCAGCGCATTGTCGTAAGAACCTCTGCAGAATTGTTTCAGGAGTTGTCTATCCAGGTCAGCTGCTTTAACACCGCCTCTCCTGAGAGTGGTGTTCAGCATCACTTGGAGTCGTTGAAGGTAAGTTGAGGGCTTCTCGTTGTAGTCTTGTAGTGTATTGAGGAACTTGAAATACAGGTCATCTCCGTCCTCAACTGTTCCAAATGCTGAGTCGAGGATTTCCAAATACATGGAAGGAGGTGAGTGAGGTGTCAAGTGTTTCACGATGTCAACTGCTGGTGACAAGAGACTTTCTTGTATTCTTCTCGATTTGTGCAGATCGGATTGCTGTGCATCTCCGAGCAAGAAGTCTGCGTTAGATCTCCATGTTTCATAATCAACTTCATTGTTTGCACGGGGGATACGTCCAGAGAAAGGACGGAGCCTCAATGACGCATGTGCTTGTGCTGTTGTGTCTTCATGTTTAACTATATGTTCGACAACGACTTTCTGCATTTCAGATGGATAGAGGTCAGTTAGGGTTACGGTGTGCTGAGTCTTTCCTTTGGGTGGCTGTCCAGAAAGTGTTGGCTCAGGGATATGTTGTGGGGTAAGTGCGCTGGGTTGAGGGCTCTCTGGTCCCATGTCATCCACAACATGCTGTTGGCGATCACCAGAGTTGGATTCTGGTGGGCTTTCATCCTCTTGGCCAACTGCTTCACTGATGCGAGAGAGCTCTTTTCTCAGCACATCCTCGAAGTTCTGGCCACTCTGCTTTGCATACTGCTTCAGCTCGGTGAGGTATGACTGTGTGGCTGACTGGCTAAATGTAGGTGTGACTACACTTGCTAAGGCCTCAATGTAGTAGGTAACATTGGAATCAGTATTGCTCTTTAGTTCTACAGGCAATTGGGGTGTGATTGGCCCTAGGACTTTTTCGTCTTTGTACTCTACAATGACCCGTAGGCCTTTTTCAGAAGGTACTTTTAGTTCTTGAGCAATGGGGCCATACTTTTTCAGGAAGTCGTAGACCTCTTTGTCAGCTTCTGTGTCTGTTAAACCACTAATTAGAAGTGAGTTTTGGACCGCAACACCGTAGTCCTGGATTGTCTTTTGAATGTCCTCCATCTTGAATCTAGTTAACTGGTCTCTGGTTACTAATTATACTAGTTTAACCCACTCCTGGCTAGCTCGCCAAAGTTTTTGTAGCACCCGTATCGCCGAGATATTGCCACTGGACTAGGTCTAGGTTCGTAGGAGTGGGGGGAGTAAATATTAGACCAGAGACACTGTTTTAAATGCAAGCCGGCAAAAATTTTACTTTATAGAAAGTAGTAGTTGAACAAAGACATACAAAGACATACACACACATACACACACAGACCTTTGTCCCAAATAAGAAAAATAAACAATCCTGCAGGTATCATAAGGTAAGTAATTCCTCACTTTCCCTTTTCTTTCCTTTTTAGTTTAGTGGTAAAACTAAGTTGAGGTAGTTTCAGTTAGTTAGTTTCCTATTTTAGTCAACTATTTTAGAAAGGTGTAAACTAATTTTAGAAAACTAGTTTCTTTCTATTTTGGTTCTATTTGCATTCTATTGTCTTGAGTTAACTCTCTTCTTTCCCTTCCTTTTCTCCACAGGTAAACCAAACCAAAATGTATTCCCCGGTAGAGGTAGGTATAGGTAAGTGTACAAAATATCAAAATAAAATATCAAAATGGAATGAACCCTTAATTCACAACTTAGAATGCTATGAAAATAAAATACAGCTGGATGCTATATTTAAATCAGGATACAGCTCAAATCCAAAAACTTGTTTCTCTTTTGTTATCAAATAATGTAGTATTTAAGACACTGTCTTGGTTCTTTTCCAATACCAAAAATAAAATAAAATAAAATACTGTATAACTGACGCTGTTAATCAGTCCTTTTTCAGCAAAAAAAAAATAAAATAAAATAGTTCTGATGCTGTAATTGACACAGTCTTTCAATTGAACCTTAGTTCTCTTCTTTTCAAAAACAAAATAAAGGTACGGACTCCTCCTTTAATTCACTGTCTCTGTCAGTTAGTGTCTCCAAATCCAATGGCACAGAGTATTTACTCAGTTCTTGAAATGTGCCTTTCAAAATAAAAGTAAACCAATTTCCGATACTCCTACCGCTCTGGCAGTGAGCAACTCAAGTTGTCAGCACGTGCAAAGGGGCACCCTTGCACTCAGCTCTCCAATCCGTGGTTCCTGGGACTCCTAGCTCGCCATCCAGATCTCCGGTTTTGTCACTGTAATCCAACAGGGACAAAAAAACCTGACCTGTGCAACAGGTCATAAAGAAAATAAAATAAATCTCTCAAATACTCAAAATACTCTGATTACTTCTGTACTGTGGGCCAATTGTCTTAACTAGGCCCAATTGACGCTGGTCGTTGGCAATCATTAACAATCACTGGTGTCAGCTGGCTGCTCAGCCTAGCTGCCTAATAGTAATCTTTTTTTACATTAATAAACCAACATTTCACCATCAAAACTTACAGAAAGTACTCTTAACCATGAAATAAAGCAAAACGTTTCCATATGCAAGTGCAAACATAAACATTTAGTGCAACATGTCAATGCATTTGTTTGTAAACTCACCAAAACACTCGGTCTGCACAAACACAACACAGACCGAGTTGGTTGCACTCCCAGATCTGTCCCAACACTGCACACAAACGTTGTGCTAGTGTCTCTAGTCGAAAACAACTCGTTTTCAACCTTAGTTTTCCGTGTTTCAATCAGTTCTGCAGCTTTCTTTCTGGCGTTCTCTCTGCTGCTCTGTCTCTCTCTGCTCTGCCGATCATAATGGCAGCCTCCGCTCTCTCACTCTAGCTGCACGTAGGCATTAAAGGGACAGTACACTGCACCTGCATGTAACTTAAAGGGTTGTTGTTTTCTACTGTTGACTCTTAAGATCTTTATATCCTTTTTAACTTATTCACACCACAGGTGATGTTTTTTAACTGATTGTGCATTTCAATGACTTTTATATTTATTCATGCATTTTAATACAGAGCATATATTTATTTAATATATATTGTATACCCTGTTTTACATGTGGGTTACATATAGGATCACAGAATGCAGAGAGACAGTGTCTCAGTAAACTATAGGATCACAGAATGCAGAGAGACAGTGTCTCAGTAAACTATAGGATCACAGAATGCAGAGAGACAGTGTCTCAGTAAACTATAGGATCACAGAATGCAGAGAGACAGTGTCTCAGTAAACTATAGGATCACAGAATGCAGACAGACAGTGTCTCAGTAAACTATAGGATCATAGAATACAGAGAGACAGTGTCTCAGTAAACTATAGGATCACAGAATGCAGAGAGACAGTGTCTCAGTAAACTATAGGATCATAGAATACAGAGAGACAGTGTCTAAACTATAGGATCACAGAATGCAGAGAGACAGTGTCTCAGTACAATATAAGATCACAGAATGCAGAGACAGTGTCTCAGTAAACTATAGGATCACAGAATGCAGAGACAGTGTCTCAGTAAACTATAGGATCACAGAATGCAGAGAGACAGTGTCTAGTAAACTATAGGATCACAGAATGCAGAGACAGTGTCTCAGTAAACTATAGGATCACAGAATGCAGAGAGACAGTGTCTAGTAAACTATAGGATCACAGAATGCAGAGAGACAGTGTCTATAGTAAACTATAGGATCACAGAATGCAGAGAGACAGTGTCAGTAAACTATAGGATCACAGAATGCAGAGAGACAGTGTCTCAGTAAACTATAGGATCACAGAAAGCAGAGAGACAGTGTCTCAGTAAACTATAGGATCACAGAATGCAGAGAGACAGGATCACAGAATGCAGAGAGACAGTGTCTCAGTAAACTATAGGATCACAGAATGCAGAGAGACAGGATCACAGAATGCAGAGAGACAGCGTGTCAGTAAACTATAGGATCACAGAATGCAGAGACAGTGTCTCAGTAAACTATAGGATCACAGAATGCAGAGAGACAGGATCACAGAATGCAGAGAGACAGGATCACAGAATGCAGAGAGACATGTCAGTGTCTCAGTACAATATAAGATCACAGAATGCAGAGAGATAGTGTCTATAGGATTACAGAATGCAGAGAGACAGTGTCTCAGTAAACTATAGGATCACAGAATGCAGAGAGACAGTGTCTCAGTAAACTATAGGATCACAGAATGCAGAGAGACAGTGTCTAGTAAACTATAGGATCACAGAATGCAGAGAGACAGTGTCTCAGTAAACTATAGGATCACAGAATGCAGAGAGACAGTGTCTCAGTAAACTATAGGATCACAGAATGCAGAGAGACAGTGTCTCAGTAAACTATAGGATCACAGAATGCAGAGAGACAGTGTCTCAGTAAACTATAGGATCACAGAATGCAGAGAGACAGTATCTCAGTGAAAAGTTTTATAAATAATAAAAATAAAGGAAGTGTTTCCATAGTGACAGTGATTGACGAGGGTCTAATTAGCATCATCAGATCTTCCTCCAGGCTGTCTGGAAGTTGTTATGCAAATCAGCTTGTCTGATGAAAACCTTCTATACGTTTTAATAATTAGCAGATCTATGAAATGGAGGAGTTGGGAGATGTTTTCTCTGCATCTGGTACGATAGAAGACGTTTTATCCCTAGATCTTTTTTTTATGTCAATTAAAAATTAGTCTTAAAAAGGAGGTACAAGTTTTTGTCAGGCAGCAGCAAAATGAAAATGTTAATGGTGTTTTGTAATGTTTTAAAGTGTTGCCGGGTGGAAAATCCAACTGATTTATTATTATGAGTTTTATTTTGTTCACTTCCTTCAGCAACTCATTAGGATGAGCACCAGCGCCCCCTAGGGGAGGCCATGTGTCATGGTGTAATGTTAAAGGGATATTCCACTTTCAAAAAAAAAAAAAAAAAAAACGTTTGGTCATAAATGGTCTTATGGTTTTAGGTTTTAATGGGTTCGTATAGGAAGGTGTCGGATATGCTAAAATGATCATCAAATGTCTAAATACTGAAAGGAGTAACTGTCAGGTGTGTTCACATGAGACGGAGTAGACCATAAAATGACCAAGAGTTTTGTTTTTTGTTTTTAAGTGGAATATCCCTTTAAATGGTGCATTCATCCAAAGGCCTCTAGGTCAGTGGTTTTCAACCAGTGGTCCGCAGTCATCCAGTGGTCCTTGAAAGGGTTCCAGGTGGTCCCCATGCTAAATAATGGAGAGTTGGTTAAGGTGGTTTCAGCCAGGTCATCAAATTGTGGTCTGTGGCTCAAATTCTAAATAAATAGTGGGCCCTGGTATCAAAATGGTTGAATACTACTGCTCTAGATCAGGGGTTTTCAACCCTTTTGACTGCAGGGACCACCATTTATTTAGCATTTGAGCCACGGACCACCATTTGATGACAATTTCACTCCAAAGACCTAAAACTAAAGAATTCTTAGGGTCTTAGGCTGGATTTTGCAAACAAAACAGTGTCGACTTCTTAATTAAGTGATGCTAATTCAGATGATGAATATGTTAACTTGCGGGTCCATTTGGTTTCATTTTTACACTCTCAAGAGTTACATCTGGTTAACCAACTTTCTATCATTTAGCCTGGGGACCACCTGGAACCTTCTCAAGGACCACTGGTGGTCCCCGGACCACCTGTTGAAAACCCCTGGTCTAGATAGAAAGAGTTGCGTCACTACAGGGGGAACAGGAGAAGCCCGGTTACGTGACTCAAGAGAGCTTTGCGCGCTTCATGCACAACCCATATTTGGCACAAACAAGGGACTTAATTCCTTTCACGTACTCTGGAACGCCCTACCAACAGTCATTAAGACATGCAAATCCCTTGACTACTTCAAAACCACTCTCAATGGACACTTACGGATGGCATGCAATTTGTAACTGGCCTCAGTAAAATACATATTTCCACTATTGTAAACAAGTGTATTCTTAACCAGTGGAGGAAACAATGTTTTACAGTGGACAGTTAGGAATTGTGGCCATCCGTATTTTGCCCTATGAGAGTGGGGGATCCCAGGGGGATATTGAACCGGGACTTGGCCACTCTACCTCTCATCCACCGAAATGTAATGATTTATAGGTAAAATAAAAAGTCCTTCTCTGAATAAATAAAACACAACAACTTCAGCAACAACAGATAAAGGCTGGAGTGCTCTTTGAAATGGAGTTATTATTTTTAAGGCAACACAGGAGTTATCAGAGGAGCGGACCAATAGGAGAGCAGCACAGGTCGTCAGTGTAATTGGGTAATTAGCGGGGGTGGGGTGGGGGGGGGGGTGGGGGGGCTCTTCACACAGCGTCACAAAACAGTTGAAATTAATTGAATTGTTGTGTTGTGCTTAGAGTACGCGCCACACACACACACACACACACACACACACACACACACACACACACACACACACACACACACACACACACACACACACACACACACACACACACACACACACACCCCCCCCCCACACACACACACACACACACACACACACACACACACACACACACACACACACTTTGAATCCAAACCAAGTGCTAAATGTATACAGAATACGGTGCAATGCTGCCCTCTACTGGATTCACTATGTCTGCAGACACATTATTGTGCACAATTTACAATTACCTGCTGCTTCAGTTCACTCATTCAGTCACACATTTTATGTTTTTAGAAAATATAAATTCACTACATGACAGTGACAGATTCTGTTCTGTGTCAAAACTATAGTCGACCAAAACAGAATTTTGGCAATAATACAATAACTGATAGATAAACAGAGGAGGATTATCCAAATGATTTTGACCTGGGGTCCACTGCTGTGCTACATCACATCATTTGGAGCCACGCCCACCCCAAAAGGTTGACTCCTCCCACGTCAATTAAAACAAAACCGACAAAAACAACAGGGCCTCCAGCTCCCCTTAGGGTTAATGATATGCTCTTGTTGTGTGCAAGAGCATAAAATAAACAAAGCCAGCAGTCAACTAGAAGTTAGGTATGCTACCTGTATTTTCTTTAGAATTATTATATTCCAAACGAATCCAGATATGTGGCAGGTAATTCATCTCTTCAGTTCTCCCTGCCTGGTCTCTCGCACAGTGAGCTTGTAGATCGGCAGACTAGCCAGTAGTTTTTTTTTTTTTTTTTTTTTTTTTTTTTTTTAGCTTGCTCCAACTTGAGTTGCATTGTACTTTCAAAGAACGAAAATAAAAATAAAACAGGTAGAGCATGTTGCTGGACACACTGAGCTTTTGCCAGCTACAAACTGATCTCACTCTGACACACACACACACCTGTGGTGATTGCAATCTGAGTAGGGAGATGAATCAGGAGATTGCCAGGTGTCAATCATCGTAAGGGTGGGGATGGCCTGTTAATCAGTCCATAATCAGTTGTCAACTGTGACTCAAGCAAACACACACACACACACACACACACACACACACACACACACACACACACACACACACACACACACACACACACACACACACACACACACACACACCTTGAATCCAAACCAAGTCCTAAATGTATTATTAGGGACTTTAAGAAAGCATCTCTCGGACTTGAACACGATGAGAACGTAGGCGTGCTCCGTGGCATGCAGTTGCGCCAGAAGCCCAACATACCAATAGTCAAGAAAGCAGGCGACGCCTATGGACTCCAACCCTTCCACTGGCGTCTCTGGTTTCCATGGTGACGCTCCTCTACAGCGTACCTCTCGTCCACATTGTTAACAAGACGCCAAGAGCTGCGTTTCACCGTCGGAGGAGAGGGTCCGACGGCCTAAGAGACATATACTGTATATCGAGCACTGAGCCATTCATCAGTGACATGGTACGTTGTGCGTTGGAACGATCTTATCTTAAACTGGCCACTGAGGACCACTGCACGTACGCTCTGCAGAGTTGAAGCAGTCAAGTAGACAGCACCTATAGTCTACTTCAGTCTAAATACTGAAGTGAAATGAAGTGCTCGTTTCACTTCAGTATTTAGACTGAAGTTGCTCTCTACCACAGCAGTTTCTGGGATGGGCGGGATCAAAGCAGCAGTCTTCACGGTGATTGGTTCATACCAACCCACATCAATATTGGGAAAGCAGACGACTGTTGTCATTATTATGCTAATGCGTTAGCATTAGCATAATAATGACGTCGCTAACTAAACAAACACAGCCGACGAGCGTTACTAGCAGTAAAATATGTCGGATGATGATGTTTATAAAACCTAAAGCCTGACGCTTCTTTAAAGAATAATAAAGTGAAACGAAGTGAGTGACAGGGCTGTTGGCCAATCAGGTGCTGGGCATGGATTTCCAACCGACAAACGGCCCCAAAGGCAACGAAGCCAGTCCTTGAATCACAAAGAAAAAATAAGGTAGTATTTTTACGGTGCTGATTCAGGGCTGAGCCAGGCTAGACAGCACCTATAGTCTACTTAAAGTGCAGCACAGTATAATGGAAGTGAATGGACGTTTATGATGTTCATGACGTCATGACCAGTTAGCATGTCCAACAGTTAGGCTACTACTTACATTTTGCCCATATATAGCCTATCTACGATTTTGCCAACCAAAATGCGGAAGTGGCATTCACTGCCATGTTATTCTAAACCCGGAAGTCGGCACCTCCATGGCTGCTTCAAAGCGCCACTGAGCAACTCCATTTAAAAATGAACAGCAAGGGGGGCGGGGCTATTGCCCCAGTCCGTTACTCTTTGTGCACCACACTATGTTATCTGCGCAGTGACTGGCGTTAATTGGGCTCACCGCGTAGAGCAGAGAGGCTCTTGGGAAATGGAGTGAGCGTAACGTACGTAACGTAAGCTGCGAAAAGATTATACAGTGCGTGTGTGTGTGCGTGTGTGTGTGTGTGTGTGTGTGTGTGGCTGGGGAACAAGACACACACACACACACACACACACACACCTGCATCAAGACAAGCTGCTTATTTATTATTAATGATTATTATTTATTTATTATTGAGAACGAAATCAATAATTTACACATTATCACCTCCTGTTCCTCTGTACCTACCCCCGAGGTGGGTGAGTGCGTGCGTGTGTGTGTGTGTGTGTGTGTGTGTGTGTGTGTGTGTGCGTGCGTGCGTGCGTGTGTGTGTAAATCATTCATCACTGAGGTTTTTGGAAGACTTTTGCACCACCAAATGCTTTGATATGAATCAATACTTAAATTAACTCGTTCTGTGCTCTCCGGTGGTCACTACATTTCACTGCCACCCATTCCTCACCATTAGAAGTCACTTTAACCTTCCTGGTTCATGACAGGATGTTATCATGACAACAGTAGTGCTAGTGTAGCACCCAGCCATGAGCCAGCCACAACAGCCCTGCCAATCGGGCTCAGCCCTATTGGCGCGACTTGTTGTGCGTTGGACTGGCGAGTGGGAGTCCCGGGTTCAATCCCCGCTTCTGCGTAATACTACAATCTGGCGTAGTCGGCAGGATTTGGAGTGCGGGTGTTATTCCCAATATACCCGTCTACGTCCTTGCGGGTCCACATGAAGGACATCATGTACGGCGGTCCGTGGTGTGAAGTGTGAAGCGTGAGGACGCGCTCCAAAAGATCAAGGGGGTGAATGTAGCACCCAGCCATGAGCCAGCCACAACAGCCCCGACAATCGGGCTCAGCCCACTGGCGAGTGGGAGTCCCGGGTTCGATCCCCGCTTCTGCATAATACTACACTAGCAATAGCTGATACTCTTTAGAAATCGCTGTATGTCTGCATGGATGTGACATTAGGATGCAACGCAGGGGCGGATATATATTGTGCCATATCTCGGTGTTCAACCTAGATATGGCACAAATCTGGGCCTAAATTAATTTCACTCCTATTCAGCCAAAATGTGGAACACCCTTCCAGCGACCATGACAACATGTGAATCCCTTGACCCCTTTAAGGCCTTACTTAAAGGTCACCTACGGTTGGCCACAACTCCAAACTGGCCTCAATAACCTCCTGTTATCAGGGGAGGATGTAACATTCCCCAATTTGGGGGGGGGGGGGCAGGAGAAAATGGTACGGGGGTGACTTCATCGTCTGTGTCGCTTCCATGGGCTCATACCATTTTTGGTTACAGGACCTTTATTAGTCAAGTAAAGCATCAATAATAACATCAGTTGTTGTTGAAGTTGCAACAGACACGCAGCATGCATAAAGCTAAAGGTCTGACTCAGAGAGTTTTCTGTTTTCAATGATGAAATGCTGTTGGTTTAGTGGTGACACAGCTGTAGTTAGTTAGTAGCAGTAGTAGTGTTTCAAATCATTTTAAATATAAGCACTTTAATTTCTTGGGTATCTTTCTTGGGTTGTTTTGCATGCTATCAT
Organism: Benthosema pterotum; assembly: GCA_039105355.1. NCBI lineage: Eukaryota > Metazoa > Chordata > Actinopteri > Myctophiformes > Myctophidae > Benthosema > Benthosema pterotum. The sequence goes on from CM076987.1 coordinate 7,501,262, forward strand.
GTTTGGCGGGGCAGACTGGACATTTAGGGAGGCACTGCCCCCCATGCCCATGCCTAGATCCGCCCCTGGCTGTTATCATTATACTGTTATCATTCTTTATTGTTGCTTATCTGTATTCCTGCTGCAGCATGCACATGTGATTTTCATGTTGTGTTTTCATTGATATTAATTGTTTTTATTTCACTTTTGCTGTATAGAGCTGCGCAGTGACGTCACCGCCCCTGTTCCGGAAGTCTTTTCTCCATTCATTTTTCTCATAGACTTTTCGAAAATAATTTATATCAAGACGATTACGCCGCGGCCAAAGCCAACTCAGGTCGTGACAAATCATGACAACAAACACAATATCGTCATATAATATATAATTGGGAAGAAGTAGAAAACGGCATGATACAAGACTTTTTGTTTCGTTTTTCATCTTAGAAATTATTTTATTGTCCCAAAAGTTTGTGTGGGTCATCATGATTCGTCACGACTCGAGTTGGCTTTGTCCGCGGCGTAATCGTCTTGATATAAATTATTTTCGAAAAGTCTATGAGAAAAATAAATTGGGAAAAGACTTCCGGAACAGGGGCGGTGACGTCACTGCGCAGCTCTATTGACATTATAGAGCCCCGACCATGTACTGTTTGCTATTTATTAGGGATGTTTTCCGATACTTTATCGGTATCGGAAAAAGTATCAGATCGGCCCTTTTCTTGTCATATTGGTATCGGCAAATACTGTATGGCTATCGGAAAAGTATCACTATTGGCCCTTATTTCTCATTATTGGGTCATATTGGTATTGGCAGATATGCCAGTCTAACCATAGATCTGACACAGAGGTATGGGGTTGACACTATGGCAGTTAAATAAAATATTGGGTCATGTGAACTTGCTTTTTAGTCGCCCAAGTGCACATTTGGGTGAGAATTTTGCTATTTCCAGTTGGTGCACTTCATATTGTTTTTCTTATTTGTATTATTATATATAGAGTATATTATTTTCTGGTATCGTCTAAGACAGAAATTGTGGTATCATGATTGGATCGGAAATGAAAAAAGTGGCATCGGGACATCATCACTATTTATTGTCTAATAAAATATTGAATCAATCAATCAGTGTGGTAAAATCCTCAAATCCACGGTGGGACAAAATAGAAAAAAAAGGTAGAAGTCGAGGGCCGGAGTTTCGACACATGGGCACCGGATTACGAGGATGACACCGGAAAACAGACACAAAAAAAAAATCCTTAAAAGTTTCCTGTTCTGCGATTCTCACCAAGCACTGCTTTCATAGTAAAATGAGAAAATAAATCAATGTGTTGCAAAAGTAAAACATTTAGCTGCAATCATTTCTTATCATGTGTGTGCAATATAAGAGGGGGGCAGATCTAATAGCAATTAAAAATCATCCCATGGGCCGAAGATACTTCTTTCAGGGGCCTGACTTGGCCAATTGAGTTTGACATATATGCTCTATGGAATGGATATAGTTTAGAGTTCTCAACGGGCCTGAAAATTGAGGCCCGGCCCTAACTGGGCCCTAACTGATCAGGCCCAAAGCCCGGCCCGGCCCGACCAATTAGCATAGTTTTTAGGCCCGACACGGCCCTACAATCTCGGGTCGGGTCGGGCCTGGTCGGGTTTGGGTAGAATTTAAGCACTCTACACTGAGTAAAAGTGAAAATACCAATCAGCACCATCTTCATAAGAGGTAAATACACAGACAGACTGACAGACAGACTGACAAACATTGTTATTTTTATTATAATAAAATAATTCAATATATATTGCTTTTTTCATGGAGCCCTAGGCCTGACCCGGCCCTACTGATCTGCATACATTTTAGGCCCGAGTCCGACCCTAAAATGTCGGGTCGGGTCGGGCTTGGTCGGGTTCGGGCAGAGTTTGAGAACTCTAATATAGTTGTTATATGTGGACTATGATGGCCTAGGAATATATTTGAACCATGGCGTTAAATGACCACAAATATTAGCCTAGTATTTGTAATATGCATTTGTTACATTAGAATGCAGGTAACATTAGAAAGTAGGTTAAATTTCATGTGAGGTTGGCACCTTCTGTGCCTGTGTTAAATCCCTTTTAAAAACACATCTTTACACAATTTGTTGTGTCTTTTATTGATGATATTGTGTTTCTAGTGTCTTTTTAGCATTTATTTAGTCTTATTGTGATTTATTGTCTCTCTATCAACCTGTGTTTGATTGTTATTTGCCACATGTTGACCCCTGTACACTACAGCACTTTGGAACATTGTTTTAGAAAAGTGCTATAAAGTTTATTATTATATTATTATTACCCTTATTATTTCCAAGTAACCTTTCACAGGCCGGTCAGAGACAGATGACACTGTCTGACCGACGATCCTATCATCCTTTACCAGAGTAAAGGATGATCAGACAAGTGTTATCTGATTTACTGGGAACTGGAAGAGGTACATTTATTGGGAACTGACCCAGGGAGATAGATCCGTTCCTCAGTCACTCCTTTCATCTGTTGTCCATTCACATTAAAGCTTAATCCCCAATCTGTTTTAACCATGGTGTCCTGAACGCGTTTTGGTGTTTTATCTGTTGAAAAATAGCAGATCAACAAGCTCATGTCGCGCCACCGAGTGGCGCGACATGAGCTTGTTGTTCTGCTATTTTTGAAAAATTGTGAAAATGTGCTGCAAATCTCTGAATACATTATTTTGGAAGCAAACATTTTATCTCAATTTTTCGCTTCTGGAGAACCCCGAGAACAACATGTTTTCAGATGGGGGTCTGCAGCCAAATATGGATAATTCTGGCTAGAAATATGTTAGCATCACTGACACAGGAGCACAGATTTTTCAGAAAAACTAGAATCTAGTGTCAGAAACTATAGAATCTAGTGTCAAAAACTCGATTCTAGCGTCAGAAAGTAGATTCTAGTGTCAAAAAGGAGATCCTAGCATCAGAAACTATAATTTAGTGTCAATAACTAGAATCTAGTGTCGGAAACTACTGTAGAATCTAGCGTCAAAAGCTAGAATGTTGCTGCAGCTATAATCTGGTGTCAGGAACTACTGTATAATCTGGTGTTAGAAACTCGAATCGAGGGTCAGGACACAATCTGTTAACCTAAGATTTACTACTAGATGAATAGTTAGTTGACTACTTGGGCCCAAAGAAATGTTTAGAATAAATACTGTACTTTTCTTTGTTTGTACGTGTCATCTATCTGTAATAAAACATGTCCTTTTCACTAGTGTAAAGGACATGTTTTATTACAGTGTGCATGCACAGCAATGTCCAAATATCAGGCATAAACACACACACACGCGCTCACGCACACGCACACACACACACACACACACACACACACACACACACACACACACACACACACACACACACACACACACACACACACACACACACACACACACACAATAATTGACCTGAATTGTATTTTAGTTTCCTTGTTATCGCATTAACTGGTAATTAAGACAATTACTTCACATGAAATTAGTTAGAAATTTGTTTCCTTGTTATCGCATTCACCGGTATAAGACCATGAATTCATGTGAAATGTATTTTAGTTTCCTCATTTACTCATTAACTCGGAAAAACTGAAGGTTTATAAGCCGAGATCAGAACACAGAGCCCAGAGATATACAGGGGACACATCTGGACACATCTGGCACTTTGTCACCGCACAGCTCGAACTCTACTATATTTCACTCTATAACAAGGTGAGACATTTCCCTTTAGTTATGATGCACCGATTTTAATGTTGCTGGAGGTTTATAACCTGCTTTAAAACTAGAAATCCCTTAATTAAATAAAATATTAGCAATGTTTTTTGTTTGTTGCAGACATCATTCCTGTCGTCATGCTGATGGTGACTCTCTGCGTTGCTGTGGCTCTGCTGGGAGCTACAGGTAAGTGAGGGAGTGTGTGTGCATGTGTTATGTGTATATATTACGTATCTACAGTAAAGCACTGTACTTACAATGTTCAATTTAGGCATTTAGCATAAGCTCTTATTGTGACTTATAGTAGGTAAGGTGAATTAGTAGTACACACATAGGGCTCCATTTTCGTTACATGCTAAACCCCTTATGCCATATCCCTTATTTCATTTTCACTATTTTGAAAAACTTTTTTGGACTATTTCAACATGTCAATCTATTAACACGTTGTGAGCTAGTAGACTGGCCATTTGAACTACTGAGAAATGTTTTTTTTTAATAGTTTAAAAAGGCAAAGAAGTTAAGGGATAAGGGGTATAGCGGTAACGAAAATCTAGTACACACAAAGACTCAAAGCCCTACAATCAGAGCCCATTTCCAGCAGCTGGTAACATGAGCCAGACCTGCAAAATTGGAAAGTTAAAGCTATAGCCTACTAGATAAAGGCAATAGACCTGCGCAGTGACGTCACCGCCCCTGTTCCAGAAACGGATTCCCCATTCATTTTTCTCATAGACTTTTCAAAAATAATTTATATAAAGACGATTACGCCACGGACAAAGCCAACTCGAGTCGTGACGAATCATGATGACATTAACCATTTTCGAAAAGTCTACGAGGAAAATGAATGAGGAATCCACTAGTGGAACAGGGCTGGTGACGTCACTGCGCAGGTCTATAGAGGTAACAAAATAGCTATATATATATATATATATATATATATATATATATATATATATATATATATATATATATATATATATATATATATATATATATATATATATATATATATATACATATATATATATATATATATATATATATAATTATTATTATTATATTATTTATATTTCCCATGTTGCTTCTACGCTGCAGCTGTTTCCCTGCAAACAGACACTTGCCTCGTCCTGCAGACTGTCCAGAACTTTGTTGTTGTCAAAAAATCATGAAAACAAAGCATTCACCTGGCTCAGGAAAGGCAGTGCTAATTGGTGAAGGGAGGGGGGTTATGTGGAGTGAGGCAGCGTTTTAGCACATCAGCAATCTCCAGCAGATTCCTAATGAGCCAATAGAGATGCGCAGTGACGTCACCGCCCCGGTTCCGGAAGTCTTTTCCCAATTCATTTTTCTCATAGACTTTTCGAAAATAATTTCTATCAAGACGATTACGCCGCGGAAAAAGCCAACTCGAGTCGTGACGAATCATGATGACACACACAAACTTTTGGGACAATAAAATAATTTCTAAGATGAAAAACGAAACAAAAAGTCTTGTATCATGCCGTTTTCTACTTCTTCCTAATTATATATTATATGACGATGTTGTGTTTGTTGTCATGATTTGTCACGACCTGAGTTGGCTTTGGCCGTGGCGTAATCGTCTTGATATAAATTATTTTTTCGAAAAGTCTATGAGAAAAATGAATGGGGAAAAGACTTCCGGAACCGGGGCGGTGACGTCACTGCACATCTCTATAGAGTGGAGGTGAGGTGGAGTTAGATTCTGTTTTTAAACACATCTGTTTAAACAAACACAGTGTTTGCCTCTATTACCTTTAACCTTTTCATTAAAACAAATCTTTAAAAAATCCCACTGAGCACAGATCTAAAAAATGTCTAAAAAAACGTCTAAAAGTGAAGGCTTTTAGAGGTCTAATCTTAGATTAGACGTTGATTAAACGTCTATTAGACGTCTATCTTAGATTAGATGTCTAATAGAATAATCAACTCTAATCTAAGATTAGACCTCTTAAAGACGTTTACAGCATATATTAGATTAGACGTCTATTAGATGTCAAATCAACGACTAATCTAAGATCAGACCTCTGAGTGTGGTTTTATTGACCAACTGCAAGGAACCTACATACTGTATGTGTGTGTGTGTGTGTGTGTGTGTGTGTGTGTGTGTGCGTGCGTGCGTGCGTGCGTGCGTGCGTGCGTGCGTGCGTGCGTGCGTGTGTGTGTGTGTGCGTGTGTGTCTTTCAGACTGTCATGTCATTCCATCTCCACTGGAGATCAGTGAGCCGCTGCCTCCTCTAGTGGGTGAGTCAGTGGACACAAAACATTATTTATGATAGATGTATTGTATTACGCATTTAAACATGTTGTGAGCTTGTGGAACGGTTATAATATTGGGCTACAGCCAATAGGCCAAGGAACAACATATTTGGCTCTGATCCAGTGGTTTGCGAGATTAGCCAGAAAAACTATAAATAAAAATAAACTGAAACTGAACTGGCAATCAAAACCCACCTGGCCACATACAGTATTTCTCTTCTGTCTAGCAGAGACGACAGGCAGAGAAGAAGAGATGGTGGCTGTGGAAGACCTCCTGCCCTTCCATGATGGAGATGATGGACAGGCAGTTAGAGAGATGGAGGCTGCCAGGGCAGATATGGTGGAGGGAGGAGAAGAAGTGATGGAGGGAGACAGAGCGTCGGTGGTGGAGGAGGAGAATAAACTGGTCTCCCAGGGTGAGGAGGAGATGGTGAGAGGTTCATGTCCGAGTGGATGGAGGCGCTATGGACGGCGTTGCTTTAGTTTCCAGTCGACTTCAAGGACCTGGGCAGAGTCTGAGGTGAGTCTGCTGCACACCCGCCTCGACCGTTCTCAAGCCATAATTCCCAGGATGCCGCTGCTTATTAAGCCGAGTTCCTCGTCAAGGCATGTTGTCTGGGAGCCGACTGACATGAATGCATTGATGAGATGAAAATTCATGGTAAAAGCGTGCATTGCATCTGTCTGTGTCTCGTGCAGAGGTACTGCTTGATCCATGGAGCCAACCTGGCCTCGGTCCACAGCACTGACGAATACTACTTCCTCCAGACGATGACAACACAGTACACCTGGATAGGAGGATATGACGCCACACAGGTCAGCAAATAGAATGACCATTTCATTTTATCTATGATTATTGGAACCAGTACATGTGTCGGACTCAGAATGTAACTCATACTCTGGGTTTGCATGCGTTTTTATACCATTTCATCAGGAACATCTGTGGTTCTGGAGTGATGGGTCCAGGATGGACTATCTGAACTGGTCCCAAGGAAACCCAAACAATGACGGCGGACAGCACTGTATGGCAATGAACTACGGAGGTAAGTGATAGCGATAGAGGAGAGGCGGGGAAAGCAATCTGTGACAGTCGTCACAATGGTTTTATAACCATCACGACCGGTTTTAGGACTTGGTTTGGATTCAATATGTGTGTCTGTCATGGATATAACATTTTTACCACTGGCCTCTGTCTCTGTGCTCAACAGGGGGCTTGCGCTGGGACGATGGTTTCTGCAGTGAGACCTATCCCTCGATCTGCGCCAAGAGGATCTGAGTGACATCAAACTGGGATGGGGCATCAAGCCAATGACATCAGTATAAATAGGCCTCTGGTGAAGATGTTGCTGCTTGCCGATTGTGAATCCCAGCTCAGAGATATTGAGATAATAGACAGAAAAGCTTCAAACTTGTTTTGACCAAGAAAATACTAAAATTCATTTTTAGAGTCAAAGATTTAGTCCATAATCAAGAAATATGCACAACTTTTAAAACCTACAGTAACTACATACAGCTAAGTGTATAAAGGAAAAAAAATGTTTGAATACAATATTACATCAACTTCAGTCAACAAAAGTAATTATAGTATATTCTATTTATATTATAATATTAATGACTGAAATGATAGCATGTTTTTTTTCTGAGCCAATCCGAAGGTGTTTGTACTTTAATTCTGATTAATCATGACATATAAATAAAAAGACAAATATATGAATAAATAACTGGTCTGTCCTTGTGTTCATTTGTGATCCAACACAGTTCCTTCCTGTCAAATTCACATTGGGTAGATACAATATGGGCTCCATTTTTGTCACACACTAAACCCCTTATCCCTCTTTTACTATTTTGATCAACTTTTTGGAATAGTTCAACATGCCAATCTATTGACACATTGTGAGCTTGTAGACTGCCATTTTCTATTGAAAACATGTTTTTTTAAATTAGTTTAAGAAGGCAAAGAAGTTAAGGGACAAGAGGTTTAGCGGTGACGAAAATATAGGTCTATGTATTCAGGTAATCAAAGTGACCACTCCCACTGAGTCCATTCAACTGCTAACCTGCCATACACTTAGCAGCTCACAATGGACCTTTGCTATTGTCCAATAGACCTTTAGATAACCCCCTCCCCAAACTACCATGGTCTCTCTCTAGGTCGTCCTCAGACGAGCCCTCCATCGTCGCCTCCAGTAATCCCGGTTCTCCATACATCCAGCCAGCTCTCTGATGCTCTGTGCTCCTGCATCCTTCTTGAGTACATCCACAATACATATGTTAATGTGGCATTCGCTGCCATATAGGAGAACGGATTCCACCGTTGCATAGAAGTCCATGATATTTACATTGGAATGAATGAATGAGCTTGGTCCCATTTTGTAATCAGTAAATGTGTCCGACAGAAGTTACGTCTACATGCAGTCTTTTATTGGACTCTATAGATGTTCGAACTTAACTGACGCATTAATACCAACCTCAGACATGAATAACATTATGAAAATTGCAAAAAATATAATCGTCCAGGTGAAAGTCACCCATGTTCAGTGTTCTAGGGTTAATAATTTGCTAACCTCATTGGCAACACGTTTTCCCACGTGTCCCACACATCGAATACTACTCACAAATGAACAGTTTAGATCTGGTCATCCTACCTTTGATCCGGTTCTTTGACAAAGAGCAAGAGCCAGCCAAGATATTCGCTACCTCCTCCTTCACTTTGCAATGGTCTTCCAGCTTCCCAGAAGCAACCAGAGCAGGGGCGGATTGGCCATCTGGAGTACAGGGAGTTTTCCCGGTGGCCTGCGCCACCTAGTGGCCTGGACAAGATCCAAAATGCACTAGTGGCACTTCCAAAATGTACTAGAATGTGCTAGATGCTCGCCTGGAACATACAGATCAAAATGACCATTAATCTTCTACATTCTCTAGTTGTGTAGACTAAGTTGGCCTAATTCACATGATGAATATTTTAACTCTTGAGGGTGTAAAAATGAAACCAAATGGATCCGCAAGGGTCCATTTGGTTTCATTTTTAAAGAGTTACATCTCGTTAACCAGCTGCCCCCCCTTTCTGACATGAACAAATTAATGAATAGGCCTACATGAATATCCCCCTCAAAAAATCGTTTTTGAACCTGGTGGTTCGATATTGATATCATGGCATTAAGAATTGTGATATATTGGTGTATCAATTTTTATGCCAACCGTAATAATGGACTTTGATACGCAGTGTTGAAACCAGTGATGTAAGGCATTCATAAAAATAAAAAAAGAACCAGAAGAGATAAACACAAACATTTGAAAAAGGAAATAAAACATTTGTATATATATATACACACAGTATATTCGTTTTATCTCCAAGAAAACGTGTTGTAATTTATTAGACATTTTTTTGTCAAAACACCATCAATCCCGTTACGCATGCGTGGGTCACTTCCTGGCCAACGACCAATCAGAACACTCACAAGATGTGATGTCAGAGCATAGGCTACGGTACAGAATAGATATATATAATATATATTTATAAGGTCTTATTTACATAATGACAAATAAAAAACAAATCGTCAAGCATTCAAGTAATCCCGTCGTCACAGAAGAGGAGGAAAAAAATAAAAAAAATACCAAAAGCAACTCTATAATTACAAACTCAAGTTATAAAACATTAAAAAACATAATATATAATAATCAGAAACGGTTAAAAAAATAACAACAACCATAATAATAATAACAATAATAATAAAGTCTCTTGTCTATGTATAATGTCTGTAATCCACATAACTTCAGAACCGTTCGCTCCACCGACGTCAAATTCAACACGAGTGCAGTGTAGGTGTGGAGTCGGTCGGACACACTGTTGTCCAGACCCGCTACAAAAGCCTCTGTCCAGGCTCTGGGGACACGACCCACATCATGTGCCCAGGGTCCATATATGGAGGCTACTCTATATATTTGAGCATGCCCGACAAATAATTCCATATATGGGCATGAAAGAGACACAGACGCAGTATCTGGATGGGGCATGCATTTCCAACTTGAATCGTTCCAAGTAGGCCAGTGCTGCGTGGGCACAGCTAAAGTAGTTGTAGTAGTAGCAGTATTAATAATAAGGGTAGTAATAATAATAATAATAACTGCATTTCTGTCGATTGCCAACTTGCACTTTGCACACATGCAGGCCATTCATGGCCTACTTATGCGCGAGCAGGGCGCAAAATACTCCTGAAACACCTAGAAATCTTTCGTCAGTCTCTCTACTTCTAGATGCTTCTAGATAAATAAAACAATGATTACAAAAAAGTGCTTTTTTCAGACGTAAAATGATCACTGCCTGTTTCTCGTTTTTGTTTGTTTTCTACCACAGCCAATCGCAGTACTTAAGCTCTGCTCAGGCATGTAATAAAATAATGCCATTTGAAGGCATGAAGTATTATGAACGTGGAAAAAAACAAAACAAAACCAAACAGCTGATACAAAATAATAGTAATAATTCATATTTATATTGAGGGCAATTGAAAAACAGAATGCTGTGTTGCCTCTTACAGTATGTCACCTTTAAGCTCATTATACAGAATGAGTCCACCACAAACTATATCTTTATATATTTTTACTTTCCTGTACATAGTATGAAATGTGGTTCCAAAGGGTCCCCAAGCTAAACCAAATGGTCTGCAACTCTGAGAGTGTACACATTTAACCATACAGTATGTGTATGTTTTTGTTTTGCTATGTCTAGGATCTACATTTTTATCTAAATTGCGGTCAGCCAACAACGGCTCCAGACAACGCCCCCTAGTGGCTCCCTGGCTGTAGTGTATATTGTGGCGATTTGCCAAAATAATATAAACATTTCAGTCACTGAAAGCCCCAGACACATGCACTGTCTTTGGGCCCTGATACACTAGCAATATTTTGATCAATATCAACTAACAATGTCAACATCAACAGGCAATATGATGAGACACATGGCAACAGGCAACACCTCCCATTAAAAGGGGAATTACACCCCTTTTTATTATTATTTTATACAAATTGTTTGTACAATTATCATTTTCAACCAAATGTTAAACAAACTTAACAGGCTAAAAAAGTTATATAATTTTCTGTCCAGTGAGGGAGCAGCCATGTTATTTTCTGAAAAAAAAATCTGTGGGAGTCTGCATGGGAGAAAGGATCAGATGATGCCAAGGAGGGCAGTGATTGGAGGGTTCCGAAATGTCAACCAGTAGAGGGCGCTAATGATCTGACTTTTGTGGACAACCAGGAGTTGATCATTTTCTATAGAAAAGGGAAAAGTCAACATTGATAATTGACGTTGCTTGTCGATATAGATCAAAATATTGCTAGGTGTATCAATGCTTTTACAATTAGATTGACAGTAACCTTGACACTCAGGCGAAAATGGAAAGCCTGGACTAAACCGTTAGCTACGGTGGCCTAGAAGTGGCAGTCATCAGTGCCCATAACAGAGGCGAAAGGCTTCTGTGTGGAGTTTGCATGTTCTCCCCACGTCCCCTAGGGTAGATAATAAACCAGCAACTAAGTGTAAATTCCACACATTCCGACTTGTTGGTGACGGTTATAACGGAAACATTAATATAATGTAAACCAATAACAATAATATTATCAAGTAAAAAAACACGTTCAATGACGTGCTACACAGTAAATAAAAACTCATCCATTCATATTGCAGTTGAAAATAACTTGTCGATCAGTTATTTATGGCTCAGATTAACTCAGTGTAACCCAGTAAACGTGGTCAGGACCGGGACGGATTAGTGACGTCTTGATTGTGTTCCAGATCAAGACAATCCAATAATAACATCAGTTGTTGTTGAAGTTGCAACAGGCACGCAACATGCATAAAGCTAAAGGTCTGACTCAAAGAGTTTTCTGTTTTCAATGATGAAATGCTGTTGGTTTAGTGGTGACACAGCTGTAGTTTAGTTAGTAGCAGTAGTAGTGTTTCACATCATTTTAAATATAAGCACTTTAACTTGAAATATCTTGAGTTGTTTTGCATGGCATCGTGATTGGTTGCCATGCGGTTACAGGACTTATATTAGTCAAGTAAAGCGGGTCACAACATCCGACAGTGCAACTTTCAGGACAACATTTTGGAAAGGAGTGCGTTTTGGAAACGGCGAGTGATACGACGTCATTTTGCAGTTGTATCGCATCTTTTCGGTGAAATGTTCGGAGGCAGGGGCGGATATAGCATGTCCCGTTTGGGGGGCAAGAGAATATGTTGGGAGGGGCAAGAGAAAATGGTATGGGGGCAGCTTCATCGCCCGTGTCGCTTCGCGCCACGGGCGATGAAGCCGCACCCATACCATTTTCGGTTACGGGTCAAGTAAAGCATCAATAATAACATCAATTGTTGTTGAAGTTGCAACAGACACGCAGTTTCATGAGAGTTTCCAATGATGAAATGCTGTTGGTTTAGTGGTGCCAAAATTGTAGTCAGTAGCAGTAGTAGTGTTTCAGATCATTTAAAATATTAATTTGAAATATCTTGGGTTGTTTTGCATGGCATCATGTTTGGGGGGGCAGACTGGGTATTTAGGGGGGCATTGCCCCCCCATGCCCATGCCTAGATCCGCCCCTGTTCGGAGGTCGGAGACAGCACGGATGGACAGCCCTTGAGAGTGTAACACCTGTAACCAAATGGACCCTTACACTCTCAGAGTTACAGATCTATAAGGAACCATTCGCGGACCTGAAGTTTGATGAACAGCAGACATTTTCTGTATGTTGTGTATCTGCGATGGTGCATAAGTTAATTGAGTATGCAGGACCCCAGTGGAAGTGAGGAGGATATGTGTGACATTTAGCTCTATCTTTTTGGCACAACGCGATGCGACTGAATCTGTTGGTAGGAGAAAAAAAGGCTGAATACAACTGAGTACAGCTTCCTACTGCTCTTCAGTGTTCATCAACTACTTTTTCTCACTGAGTAAAACTAACTGAAAACTAAAGCTATGATGACTAAAACGTGTCATTGTGAGCTTAAAGATCGGCTATTTTGTGTAAAAACAGCCATAACAACGTTTTGGAACGTATTGGAAGGGTCTAAGAAAAAGAAGAAACAAAAAACAGCCATTAAAATCCTGATATTCTAACATACAGTGTATCTACTTTAAAGGAAATAGAGGCAACTTTTCAGCCAAAAATCAAAAAGATATATAGCTATATTTTTTGCCTCTTTCGCCACTACGTCAGTTCTACTTCCAGCTGTTTCCCTGCAGACAGACACTTGCTTCGTCCTGCAGGCGGTCCAGAACTTTGTTGTCGCCAACAAAACATGATAAAACAAAACATTATTTTGTCAAGCTCAGGAAAGGCGGTGCTAATTTGTGAGGGGGAGGGGGTTGCATGGGGTGAGGCAGCGCTTTAGCCAATCACAACACAGCAGTCTCCATCAGTTTCATAATGAGCCAATAGAGTGGAGGTGAGGTGGAGTTAGATTCTGTTTTTAAACAAATCTGTTTGCAAACACAGTGTTTGTACACACTAAAGTTGCCACTATTACCTTTAACCTCAGATCTCGAAAACCAAAGCGAAAAAACAAACCTATACCACTCTCGGGATGTGAGAGCTTGCAGATCAGACAGAGATCCACAGCCAGCCGCTGTAGAAGTATATGCACATATAAATGTATATATGTACGGTCGCCCTGTGAGCTTGTAGATCTGCAAAAATGGTTCAGTCGGCAAGAGGGAATTCAGAGCGTCAAACAAAAAAACAAATAAATACATCATACAACTTTGTAGAATAAATTAAGGTGAATAAAAGTGAATAAATTAAAAGAGAAAACCAATAAATTAAGTTTGTATATGGAACGTTTTCTCCATTGCGGTGGAAACACCAAATAAGGAATAGTTCTCCTTTTTCTCTTTCTTTATGTGTCCGTTAAGTCTTTTTTTAAAACATCCGTGTGTGTGTGTGTGTCAGGGGCGGATGTAACATGTCCCATTTGGGGGGCAAGAGAACGTGTTGGAGGGGCAAGAGAAAATGGTATGCGCCACGGGCGATGAAGCCGCACCCATACCATTTTCAGTTACAGGACTTTTATTAGTCAAGTAAAGCATCAATAATAACATCAGTTGCT
>CM076987.1:7522864-7535364 GCA_039105355.1 Benthosema pterotum
GGAAGGTTCACTCCCACTTGAAGGCCACTTTCCAACGTGCGTTAGTCCAGGCTTTCCGTTTTCGCGCAAGGCGAACGAAAATGAAAGCCTGGGTGTCGAGGCTAAGACAAGGTAGACAAGGATCCGACTCAAGACACACTCCATATATGGCTAGTAGTACAGAATTCATCTGACTGCTGATTGGGCCTTATGGATGGTGCCAGGTAAATGATAGTTTAAAGGAGAATTCCACACCAAAACACCTAAGTTGATTCACACATGCTCAAACACACACATAAAACTGAAGGACTGTATCGAACTGCTGCTATCCTATCCTATCCTATCCTATCCTCTTGCACATGTATACCTCACCTCATATAGTAGGCTGTATGTTGTTTGTTTAGTGGTAGCTTATATAGTCTCGTGTATAGCTTTAGATTTTTAGTTGTAGTTTCTAGCTGTAGTATATTGTAGTTTTCTAGTAGTAGTTTCTAGTAGTTGTATATAATATATACAACTACTAGAAACTACTACTAGAAACTACAATATACTGTGTCAGGGTCTGGTACTTTGTTCCTCATGTCTCCCAGGCCGTTTTCCTTTTAGAGCCATCTAAAGATTTTTTTTTTTGTTTTCTGGCTAAAATCTTTTTTTAATCATATTTAAAAAGTAGGAACTTTGATCTTACTACTAAAAACAATTTTAGCCAAAAAAAAGAGAAAAAAAAATACTCTAAATGGCTCTAAAAGGAAAACGGCCTGGGAGACATGAGGACCAAAGTATCAGACCCTGACACAGCTAGACAGGACATATTATGTCCTGTCTGTTAGCTTCACACTACTGCCACTTTATCACACCTGGTTGGCTTAGCACCTTCACCTCAAGTTAGGTGTACAGTTTGCACTTTACTGGTCTGCTGCACTATTGTTTGTCTCGTCTATATATTGTCTCGACTTTGTCTTATTGCACTGTCTATTGTCTTGACTATTATCTTATTGCACTGTCTATTGTCTTATTGCACGGACTATTGTCTTATTGCACTGTGGAAAATGGAAACGTTATTTCATCCCTGTATGTCCTGACATGCACTGGAGTGACAAATAAAAAACCTTGAACCTTGAACCCTGATTCTCGGGGTGGGCAAAAGAATCGATATGCAATATATTGCAATTCTTAATGCCATGATGCCAATGATACCAATATCGAATCGCCAGGTTCAAAATCGATTTTTTTGATATTTATGTTGATATTAATATTTATGAACTTGTCATGGTCCATATTGTTCAGAATCCCCCCTATTTTCAACATGTTACTGTACTGTATTTTAGTTGCGTTTGTGTTTGTTAATGATTTTTCTTTCAGGACCTTTTTTCTGAGAGTGTACAAATGGAACCAAATGGACCCGTCAGGGTCCATTTGGTTCCATTTGTACGCACTCGGAAAAAAAGGGGGGAACGCACTCAATCATTTGTGGGGGGAAAAAAATCGATATATATCAAATCGAATCGCAGAATAACTAAGAATCGCAATATAAATCGATTCAGAATCCTAAATATCAATATTGTATCGTATCGTGAGGTAAGTGAATTGTCTCACCCCTACTTGATTTCTGTGACATGATACATAATGCTCTTGATTTTTGTCATAGATGTCCCATTTTCTACATTTCACCCTGAGGTCCTCCTCGCTTTCAACAGTTTGCATTGGTGCAGGTTGTCTTTATTCTAATGCAGGTATTTTTTGTAGCTCCAAACCTGTTTTTTTCCACACATCACATTATTATTTATAATAATAATAATAATAATAATAATAATAATAATAATAATAATAATAATAATAATAATAATAATAATAATAGATTAAATATTGAGTGACTCACAGTCCAGAAATGTCCAATTAGGAGAGAGTCTGCTGGCGTGACCTCTGAACTCATCCTGTGAACACACACACACACACACACACACACACACACACACACACACACACACACACACACACACACACACACACACACACACACACACACACACACCACACACACACACACACACACACACACACACACACACACACACACACTCAGTTTAAAGGTAATAGAGACAACTATAGTGTGTACAAATACTGTTTTTAAACAGAATCTAACTCCACCTCACCTCCACTCTATTGGCTCATTATGATTGGCTAAAACACTGGCTCATCCCAAACAACCCCCTCCCCCTCACACATTAGCTCCGCCATTGTCTTGAGCCCGACTGGGAAAAATGCAAAAAAAAAAAAAAAAAAAAAAAAATGAGTGTATTTAGATTTTTGGCTAAAAAGTTGCCTCTACTAACTTTAACTCCACACTGAACAAAATAAAAGTTATAAATCACTAGGCATGTAACAAAATCTCAGAAATAATCTATGAAAATCTATTCAAACTGGGGAAAATTAAAATGTATTGGCAATTTTAGCTAATAGATTTTATTAGAGGGTGTACCTGGTAATGCACTCTGGTTCCAGCAGAGGGCGCTGCTTGATGCAGATCCTGCACAGGCAGAGGACACATCATTTTAAACTGTGTGTGTGTTTGTGTGTGCGTGTGCGTGTGCGTGTGTGTGTGTGTGTGTGTCTGTGTGTCTTTGTGTGTGTGTCTGTGTGTCTGTGTGTGCGCGTGCGTGCACGTACCTCCTGCAGTCTGTCGATGTACAGTCGACACGTCTCCAAATCACAGTCTCCTCTCACTACCACGATACCTACTGGGAAGGCTGTGCACGCATGCACGCACACGCATGCACGCACACGCACACGCACACGCACACGCACACACACACACACACACACACACACACCGTTATTGTTTGACCTTGCGCGGCAGCAGCAGGGGTTTTGACGTGCGCAGCGTGAAACAGCTGAGTCAGATGACATCAGCGTCAAATCTGTAATCTTTCAATCTTGATTAATTTAGCAGCGTGCGGCGCGGCAGGCTGCGCGGCGCGGCAGGGGTTTTCACATCCATGCTGACCTGGTCACAGCCGGGATGACACGGATAGGACCCTGTTCTAATCCATGGACTGTGTGTTTTTGTTTGCATGTTCCAACGGTGAGATTTCTATCAGACTTTTGATATGGTGTTGCTGACATATGTATAAAAAATATTTTTTTTTTAAATCACACCTGTGTGAAGTGAGGGGTGTTCGTATCGTTTTTACAACATTGATTACAATGTGATGTTTGTGCTAGTGACACAACAAACAATCAATTTCTCTTTACCCGTCTATGGCTTTGAGAAATATACATGTACCTACCAGTAGCTTTAAACATGTACCTAGCTCTAAGCATGTATTTGATGTATAATGCTGACTTCATTGGTTCCAGAACCCTTACTGTGTGTGGAGGTGAGCCACCAGGTCCAACCTGTAGCGCTCAACCTCCACAACCAGCTCAGGTGCTGGTCCTTCGCTTGGAAAGGAGCCAGTTGAGGTGGTTCGGGCATCTGGTTAGGATGCCCCTCGAGTGCCTCCCTAGGGAGGTCCTCGAGGTACGTCCCACTGGGAGAAGACCCTGGGGCAGACCAAGGACCAGATGGATGGATTACGTCGACTCTCTGGCTTTGGATCGCCTGGGGATCCCCCAGGAGGAGGTTGCCAATGTTGCTCGGGACAGGGAAGTCTGGAGCTCTCTGGTGGAGCTGTTGCCCCCGCGACCCGACCTCGGATAAGCGGAAGAAGATGGATGGATGGATGGATGGATGGATGCTGACTTCATGGTTGAGTTTTGAATGTATGTATGTATGACAGGCTAGAACAGTGGCACCCAAGGAGTTAAAGTTGTAATAAGCAGTTTAAGCTGCGATCCACAATCGCCGTAGATGTCAAAATCATTTAACAGCCGTCCGCAACGGCAACGGGTTACCATGGTAACGTGTCTATGCAGCGTGTGTCAAGCATGAGCACTTATTAAAAACAGTACATGCATGTCAGTTAACGTCTTGCTTCTTTACATGCACTGATCATGCTCAGCAGTGGAAAGAGCTGCTGGAGCAATCTGTGTTATTCTAATTGTTTTATGAACATTGTTACAGGTATAGTACGGTAAGTGATTTGTTATTTTTGTTCTTTTTAGGCTAATCCTCCGTACTACAGAGTGTGGTGACCATATAAGGAGTTCCTCCCTGTCCCCAGTGAACCCCTGGGGTAAAAAAAAACCCTCTAGTTTCAGTTTGGGCTTTGGGAGACTGCTGCTTTAATATGACAAGGAATTAGTGTTGTTTCTTCATTGAGAGCATGCCAACACGAGAGCTGATGCTGCAATCGCTGGAAATACTGTATATGCCAGTTTATTTCAAGTTTTCAACCAACATGGTTAATGACATGACACGGTAAAGTGTAGGTTCTGCCGTAGTAGGAATGGCTACGACAGCAAGCAGGCTCATCTATCGAGTACTGATCCACTTCCAGTTGCCGTAGCGGACAACGTACGGTCTCTCTCTGCCTCTCTCTGCCTCTCTCTCTCTCTCTCTCTCTCTCTCTCTCTCTCTCTCTCTCTCTCTCTCTCTCTCTCTCCATTACTCACAGTAGTCTCTCTCTCTCTCTCTCTCTCTCTCTCTCTCTCTCTCCATTACTCACAGTAGTCTCTCAGTCTCTCCTTGTCGTGAAGCAGAGAGTCGTATTCCTGCAGACTGATCCTGTTCACTCTGAGACGCAGGCGGTCCGGAACCGCATGGGAGCTGCACACACACGCACACGCACACGCACACGCACACGCACACGCACACGCACACACACACACAGTTTGAACAGTTTGAGTCAGACTGATCATCCTCCTGTAGTTCTGTGTGTGGAGCTGCTGCCAGGACATGAGAAGAAGACGAGTTTAGACACAGACACACAGCAGAGGAGAGGAGTTAGTTTAGGCCAGAGAGAGACAAGGCAAGGAGAGGGAGAGGGAGGTCAGATCAACATATGGAATGAAATCCCTACTGATCATATATGGAGCATGGCTTGAGTGTACAGCACTGGGTGAGAAATCACTTTCATTTTCTGGCCTGGTTGAGAACTTTGGGACAGGTGGGGGATTTAAGGGACAACTTTCAGGGTTTTCTTTTCAACCAAGGTTCATGTTTTAGCTTGTTATTAGGTAAAGTAAAATATGGTTATTAATTGCTTTACATTTACTGCTTTCTTTAGTTTTAGGGATTTTAGCTGTTCTGTGAATTTTAAAGCGATTTCCAAGCAATTTGATAAAAAAAAAAGAAAGAAAAGAAATTGCTTTAAAACTGTGTAAATAAATATGCATTTAGGGCCGTGTTCGAATGCCCCCCCCCCCCCCCCCCCCCCCCCCCCCCCCCCCCCCCCCTGTCGAAAACAGCTAGAATCCCTACAAAACAAATTAACGAAACAACCAAAGTTGTCCTTTAAATGGACAGGTGTCAATCAAAAGGGAGACATCGAAGAGGACGATTTGGATGGATGGGGATGGAGAAGGAGCAACATCGACAAATCGCACGACTTTGATTCTGTGTGACGATTTGGGTTTCAGACCCACACACACACACGCACACGCGTGCACACACGCGCGCACACACACACACACACACACACGCACACAGACAGAGGTACTTACAACGAGTCTGGGGGAGCAGAGAGGCGGCGCAAATCAGCTGCACACACCTTCTGAATACTACACGTGCACACGCACACACACACACACACACAAACACACACGCACGGACACGCACACGCACACGCATGTGAATATAGCACAGTGTGGGAAACAGAGAGGCCCAGAGGTTAGTTAACACAGCAGTAAGGATTACAGTACACTGAACAAAGGCGGAAATTACTGCAGCAAATTACAGTGCATCTCTCTCTCTCACACACACACACACACACACACACACACACACACACACACACACACACACACACACACACACACACACACACACACACACACACACACACACACACACACACACACACACACACACACACACACACACACACACACACACACACACACACACGCACACACACACACACACTGAGTCATCCTGCTTCTCAGCGTTACATAAGGATGGGTTTAGGCAGCGAGACGTGGAAGAAACTTAAGTGCTAACATATATTACAACAATGTGTAAACAGCAGCAAGACTAGTGTATTGATGTGACATAGGAACATTGGCCAATGGAACACAACCACCCTAAGGACTACGGTCTGTACTATCCAAACTTTCCTATGTAAATGTGTCCTTTAGCTGCTTAGTTGTAGTATGTTTAATCTTAGCCGTATAGTTTAGATGTCCTGTCTAGTTCCTGTCTGAACTTTCACTACTTGCCACTTTATAATTATAATTATACCTGGTTGTATCTTAGCACCTTCACCTCACTTTATACTGTTACAGTTGCACTTTAATACTCTAGTCTGTTGCACTACGTCACTGACTGTTTCTTGTATTGTTTGTATTTGTCTTTTTTCTTATTGCACTGTCTACTGTCTTTTGCACTGGGAACAATGGAAACGTTATTTCATCCCTGTATATGTCCTGACATACACTGGAGTGACAAATAAAGAACCTTGAACCTAAACAGAGCTGCTACACTTAAACAACTCTACAGTATATATTTGTCCCCATTTTCAACTGTTTTCTTATTGTATTGTGTTTGTGACTCTTGCTTTGGCAATGTAAACGTTTATTTTCTCATGCCAATAAAGCTTTGAATTTGAATTGAATATTGAATTATTACTAGGGCGGCAGTGGCTCAGAGGTAGAGTTACCGGATGGTAACCACAAGGTTGCCGGTTCGATCCCGGGCTCCCGCAGAGTTAGTGTCGATGTGTCCCTGAGCTAGACACTGAACCCCTAATTGCTCCTGATGTGCTAGTAGGTACCTTGCATGGTTTCCACTGCCATCAGTGTATGAATGTGTGTGTGAATGGGTGAATGTGATGCACAATCTAAGTAAAGCGCGTTGGATAAAGGCGCTATGTAAATGCACCATTTACTATTTTACTGTCATAGCAAAAGTAGACTACAGTGCCATGTGTTTAGAGCTTGTAGATCGGCTACTTTTTGCTATATAGTTGGGTCGTATCTGACGCCGCGAGCAAAGCTCTCATAAATGCCATTCAGTGGGCTAATGCACAGTAATGCATGTAAAATTTCATTTTGCGGGTTGAGCATCACTGCTATAGCCATATACTGTAAATCTGTTTCGTTTCATTTTTACACTCTCTAAGAGTTAAAATATTCATCATCTGAATTAGCCCAAGTCTACACAACTACAGAATGTAGAAGAAATGGTCATTGTGGACAAAAGCAAAATAAATCTTTAGTTTTGGGGTCTGTGGGGCTAAAATGTCATAAAATGGTGGTCATTTAATTATTCAGAAATTGAGCCGCGGCTCAATTTCTGAAAAAATAGTGGGCCCTGGTATCAAAAAGGTTGAAAACTACTGGTCTATGGGGAATAAGCAAACACAATATACTATATACAGTATATAAGAAATCTAACGATGCCGGCGTCAGCCCACCCCCTGCCATTCTTCCAGCCCACCCTAGTGGGGCTGGATGAACTGAAGGACTGTATCGAACTGCTTCTATCCTATGCTCTTGCACATGTACACCTCACCTCATATAGTAGGCTGTATGTTGTAGTTTTGTTTAGTTGTAGCTTTATATAGTCTTTGTTATAGTTTTTAGATTTATAGTTGTAGTTTCTAGTTGTAGTATACAGTATACAGTATATGTCCTGTCTAGTCCTGTCTAGGTGTCTGTTAGCTTCACACTACTGCCACTTTATCACACCTGGTTAGCTTAGCTTACCTTCACCTCAAGTTAGGTGTACAGTTTGCACTTTACTGGTCTGCTGCACTATTGTTTGTCTCGACTTTGTCTTATTGCACTGTCTATTGTCTTGACTATTGTCTTATTGCACCGTGGAACAATGTATGTCCACGGTGCAATATGTCCTGACATACACTAGAGTGACAAATAAAAAACCTTGAACCTTGAATCCGGCCTTGGAACTAAGGACATGAAAAGGTTTGGGACCCACTGCCACAGAGTGTGTGATGGATGGGTGGAGGCTGGAGGCCTAGCGTCCACGGCACGGCGTGTAGCCACTCACTCATTCAGCAGGGGAACAGATGTTCTCCTCTTGTTCTTCTGAACCATGTTGGCCTGATTCCTCAGAGAGATGCGAAGAGTAGAGGGGGCCAGACGGCACGGTTCTCCATCAACCTGCATAGACGAGACACGCACACGCACACGCACACACACACACACACACACACACACACACACACACACACACACACACACACACACACACACACACACACACACAGTAAGCTGCAGGTGTGGCACCAGGCGTGGCAACTAAACATAGTAGATACACTATTATGTCCGCTGGGGCGATCGGAACAAAATGATGAATATTACCCTTCATTTTGAAGTAGCCTTGATACCCAGGCGTTTATTTTTAAGTAGTATTGGTGCCCAAACTTTTATTTTGAAGTAGCTTCGGTACCCACGGTTCTATTTTGAAGTAACCTTGGTGCCCAGACTTTTATTTTCAAGTAGCTTCAGTGCAGAGACGTGTATTTCTGAAGTAAGTTTGTTCGCATCCGACTCAAATAGAAAAGCCTAACAGATGCGATATTTTCAGGAAAAATGTTATGGTGTAGAGGGGGAAAAAAACAGATCAAATGTGTCACCTGGACAGGAAGTGAATTCACCTGTACAGGAAGTGTACTGACCTGGACAGGAAGTGAACTCACCTGGACAGGAAGTGAACTGACCTGGACAGGAAGTGAACTCACCTGGACAGGAAGTGAACTCACCTGGACAGGAAGTGAACTCACCTGGACAGGAAGTGAACTCACCTGTACAGGAAGTGAACTGACCTGGACAGGAAGTGAACTCACCTGTACAGGAAGTGAACTGACCTGGACAGGAAGTGAACTCACCTGGACAGGAAGTGAACTCACCTGGACAGGAAGTGAACTCACCTGGACAGGAAGTGTCTTGAAGGTGGTGAGGACGACCTCTCTGCACTGGTGCAGCCTCTCACCGTGACCTCCGACCTGCAGCGCCGCCTGGTGGCCAGGAGGAGAGGAGCAATTTGGAAAACAGTCTTCAATATTTTAACAGCATCTCTGCTTAACGCGTGTTTCCCGAGTTTTTGTGACTGCCAGGAGGCGCCAAAGTATTTTTTTAGTTTTTAGTGCCTAAAGCGGTGAAAGTGTTAAGATATAGATATAGAGATATTTTTTTAATATTTAAAAAATGTTTCTCTACTCTACCAGTGTTGCCATGGTGAAGCCGATCACTTCGATACATCCGTCGTCATGTCGCTGAGGCTCGAAGTCCCGTCGATCCCCCGGGTTGCCCCATGGCACCGTGCCAGCACAGTACCTATATACACACGCACACACCACACACACACACACCCATACAACACAACACAGCGTGCACACACACACACACCCATGTGAAAATCCACGTCACAACATAGTACCGCACATGTGTGTGCACACAGGCGCACACATGCATACACGCACACACGCACACACACACACACTCTGTCATTTCTATTCTCTCTAATTTTTTTTCACTGGTGGTCTCACCTGGGAATGTTGAGGAAGACAATGCATTGGAACTTCAACTCCTGGATCTTAGGGGTTAAATCTGTACCGTCACACTGAGAGAGAGAGAGAGAGAGAGAGAGAGAGAGAGAGAGAGAGAGAGAGAGAGAGAGAGAGAGAGAGAGAGAGAGAGAGAGAGAGAGAGAGAGAGAGAGAGAGAGAGAGAGAGAGAGAGAGAGAGAAAGAAAGAAAGAAAGAAAGAGAGAGAGAGAGAGAGAGAGAGAGAGAGAGAGAGAGAGAGAGAGAGAGAGAGAGAGAGAGAGAGAGAGAGAGAGAGAGAGAGAGAGAGAGAGAGACGTTTTGTATCTTTTCTCATAAAGTATGTCTTCAAGTTCTTGTACTGTTTTCACTGTATACATATCCAGTGGAACATCATTGCCACTACCACCAGGTGAATGAAATTTTGGCCTGAGAAGCACTATATATAAAATATATTGGCATGTAGTTCTAGGAAATACAGAATGGGGAAACCTTTTTAAAAATCATCTCTAAAGTATATTAACTCATACTTGGTCAAATACTCCTTTGACTTCTTTTTTACAAAGTGCTTCCATGTAAATACGTTTTGTTTTGCTTTTCATCCCATGATTTTTGTAACACATATTTCACCTGGTGCCAAAAACGAATGTGATCCTGGGCTCTACACACCCTCCCCCAACCTGGGGAAGCAGAGGACTTGCCTCATGCTTCCTTCAATGCATGAAGAGTCAACGCTGCCTTCTTTTCACCTGACAGGGGGGAGTTTCCCTAGTTGGACGTAGCGCGTGGAAGGAACACGTTATTCCAACCAGTTCCTGTCCCCTCCATCAGGCGCCCCGGCTGGCCAGGGGGAGGCAGTGTAGAGCCCAGGATTACTGTCATTTGCTCTGTGGACTGTAGCCTTACAAGCAGCTCAAAAGGCTCACAGAGAAAACCCCAGGACACAGGCAATCCACTGGAAAATGAATGTAAATGAATGTTATGAAACCTATTATTATTATTAATTGATAGAAACCATGTTGGGGGGGTGTACTCACCACTACTCGCACATGCTTAGATAGATCCCTGGAGCTTCTCTGTAGAAAGTCAGAGAACGCAGCCTACACACACACGCACATACACACGCACACACGCACACACACACACGCACACGCACACACGCACACATGCACACACGCACACACGCACACACGCACACACACAGTTTAAAAGAAAGGAAAGATCCAAGTTAAACATGCCAACTTGCGTAGGCTGTGTGTGTGTGTGTGTGTGTGTGTGTGTGTGTGTGTGTGTGTGTGTGTGTGTGTGTGTGTGTGTGTGTGTGTGTGTGTGTGTGTGTGTGTGTGTGTGTACACACGACTACACGTGTGCGTGCATGTTATCTAGGTTTGCAGGTCAACTGTGTAGGCTGTGTGTGTGCTGCATGCGCACACGCACGTGTGTGTGTGTGTGTGTGTGTGTGTGTGTGTGTGTGTGTGTGTGTGTTACATGTGTGCACACATGTGTATACAGTACAGTACACCAACTTGTGTAGGCGGTGTATTCGCAGGCCAAATTGTGTAGGCTGTGTGTGTGTGTGTGTGTGTGTGTGTGTGTGTGTGTGTGTGTGTGTGTGTGTGTGTGTGTGTGTGTGTGCGTGCGTGCGTGCGTGCGTGCGTGTATCACTCACTCCTGCATAGAACATCTTGTTGCGAAAGCGGCTGTTGAATTTCTCTGGATTGGCCTCTGTAAACACACACACACACACACATATATATATATAAATATATATATATAGGATATACTATATATGAACTCACACAACAGTATATCCTCAGGAACAAGCTGACTTTTCATGAACCCGTACTCCACCGGTATTTTAGTAATAATAGCAGCTAGCTGCCACCAGTATTTTTCAATGTGGAACTCATATTTTAAAGAGCCAAGTTTCCGACTGATGGGGGACATTTTAGATCAGTGCACAGGATATGGGCGATTCATGTGGTGGCCTCTGAGTAAGATGGCGGCCTCGAAAGAGTCACTATTGGCAAAATGCACTACAAAGCCTACAAAATGTTCTCTTATGTAGGAATGGTTTTCATCTGTCATATGTCAAATTGCAGATTACAAAGAGACTCTTCCTGACTCCTAGCGAATCTCGTGAGAGTTTGTTGGTGGCATGAAGAATAATTTATAACAAAGTGAAATTTCCCGCTAAAGGAATCCATTTTACTATGAATATGTTGTAAATATTGTATGCCTTGTGATGATTGTGGATTGAGAGCGTAAACGTGAAACCAAATGGATCCGCCAGGATCCATTGGAGTTTTCTCAAATTAAATAAATACAATAATACTAATAAATCAAATAATAAATGAATAAATTTGGCCTGGCCTGGTTGGTGTAGGACACCTTTTCTTTTTTGAAGGATAGAAACACTAACCTGGCCTGGGCCTGGCAACCTGGCCTGGGCCTGGCAACCTGTGTGTGTGTGTGTGTGTGTGTGTGTGTGTGTGTGTGTGTGTGTGTGTGTGTGTGTGTGTGTGTGTGTGTGTGTGTGTGTGTGTGTGTGTGTGTGTGTGCGTGTGCGTGTGCGTGTGTGTGTGCATGCACTAACCTCTGGACTGGTGGAACTCTAGGGTGACGTGAGCATCGAACCCGAGACTGAAGTAGTTGTTGAACACGCTGAGAGGAAGCTACAAACACACGCATAAGCACACGCACACGCACACACACACACACACACACACACACACTCACACACACACACACACACACACACACACACAGTTAGATATTTTTATGTTTTTATTTTTTTAACACATGGAACCAAACGGACCCATTCCAGGGGTCCGGGTTGGTTTTGGTGCTGACCTGCGTGGTCTCGGGGGTGGGAGGGGGCGCGTGGGCGTGGCTCTTTTGGGGCGGGGGGGG
>CM076987.1:7540364-7545364 GCA_039105355.1 Benthosema pterotum
TAAATGTTGAAATCCTGTACAGGAAAACATGCATATTTTGGACATAGTTCGAATGGTGATTAATCATGATTAAATTAATTTTGAAGCTGTGATTAATTTGATTAAAATTTTTAATCATTCAACATCCCTAGTTTTTATATGAATGTAGATGTATGCTTGTATACTATGGATGTCTGCTCGTATTCAGTCTGAGGAACAGTTCTCTTTCTTTTCTCCTTCGGGCCGCAGTGACATAGTTGGCGGGAGACGGCCAATGTGCAATGTAATGGGTCATTTACACTCCAATTGTAGTTCCAACCAGAGTAAATATGCATACAATGTTTTGACAAGGTCTACTTAAATGTTGTTTGTTAACAATTTATATGTGACTTTATTTCTCCCAACACACGTGTTTATACTACTGTTTTAAAGACTTCTGCATAAACCTTTGATCTCTGTCATTTAGCATTGTAGTGTTGGTTTCAATCTCATTGGCGGGGAATCTGTTAACTTTTTCATCACTAGATGGCGCTAGCTAGTGTTCAGCTCAGGCCAACATTCACTACCATTCTATTAGGTAGTAGAAGATCCGGCATCTCAGACTATCATCATCATCATCATCAGTGCTTAGAAACATTCATATTTTACAGCGTGGTCACAGTCAGTTGCTATTGAGCCACTAAACACGGCTGCTTTGTTCATCTACTGCCATTTGAACTGGATTAACTCCAAAGCCGACTAGAAATGCCTCAACAACAGCTTTCCTTTTCTTCAATGCATTGTGGCTGAAGGGAAAGGCAAAACAAACCCGGCGCTGTGGATCAACATCAACATTAAAAGCCAAGGTGAAGTTACTCCATGTTATATGTGCATGATTAAAGGTGCTCGAAAGAGCACAGGAGTACAGGTGTACTTGGCGAGGATGGACTTTGTACATAATCAGTCAAAAGTGACACTGGCGTAAAGTGCTCCGTTTTACGAACTCACGCTTCTCTCAGGCTGCCCCCCTGGGAGAGATCAAACACCTGGCGAGGATTCAGAATCCACTGGAACATCTGCAGCACCTTGGTTCCCTGAGAGAGAGAGAGAGAGAGAGAGAGAGAGAGAGAGAGAGAGAGAGAGAGAGAGAGAGAGAGAGAGAGAGAGAGAGAGAGAGAGAGAGAGATGATTTAAAATCCAATGCGATACTGTACATAGACAATGTTGCTGTTTTCATTTCGATATACTGGAGCTGTTGCCCCCACGACCCGAATAAGCGGTTGATGAGGAATGGATAAGATATACAATAAGAACTGTCTGAGAACTGATTGAAGAGGCTCTCTGTTTGTCGGTACTCAGGCTGAATCTTATCGGGGCTTCATCTTTGGAAGATGATTTGATCTACAGCAGGCGTTGGCTCTCTTTAGCGCAGGGGTTTTCAACAGGTGGTCCGGGGACCACGAGTGGTCCCTGGGAGGATTCCAGGTGGTCCCCAAGCTAAATGATGGAAGGTTAGTTAACCGGATGTAACTCTTGAGAGTGTAAACATGAAGGGGTCCATTTGGTTTCATTTTCACACTCTCAAAGAGTCGTGTGAATTAGCCCAAGTCTACACAACTAGAGAATGTAGAATATTAATGGTCATTTTCATCTGCATGTTTGACCGTTGTGTTTCTACGAAATCCAGCTTGGAATTGTGGACAAAAGCAAAAGAAAAAAATAGTTTTGGGGGTCTGCGGGGCTAAAATGTCATCAAAAGGAGGTCCGTGGCACAAATTCTGAATAAACAGTGGTCCAAGGGTAAGCAAAAAGCTTGAAAACCACTGCTTTAGCGGATGTAGGAAGTGTGTTTGTAAGTGTGTGATGTCACCTGGTTTCCTCCACTCTTGGGGTTGACGAACACCAGGATGGGTTTCATGAGAGGAGAGGGGAGGGGCTTCAGGATGAAGGGACGCCATCTGGACTCCTGGAGAGAGAGAGAGACAGAGAACCTTTAAATCAGGGGTTTTCAACCTTTTTCATTCCAGGGACCACCATTTATTGAGGATTTGAGCCACGGACCACCACTTGAGGATATTTTAGCCCAACAGACCCCAAATCTAACGATTTATTTTGCTTTTGTCCACCAGTCCAGGCTGGATTTGGGAAACAAAACAACCAAAACATACATTCCAAAATGGCTAATTCAGACGATGAATATTTTAACTCTTGAGAGTGTAAAAATGAAACCAAATGGACCCGCAAGGGTCCATTTGGTTTCATTTTTACGTTCTCAAGAGTTACATCTGGTTAACCAACTTAGCTGGGGACCACCTAGGGAACCCTGTCAGGGACCACTGGTGGTCCCCGGACCACTGGTTGAAAACCCCTGCTTTAAATCTTTCTGGGCCATTAGAAAAGGTTCAAGATTTTTTATTTGTCACTCCAGTGTATGTCAGGACACATACAGGGATGAAATAACGTTTCCATTTTCCACAGTGCAATAAGACAAAGTCTTACACTGCACTGTCTATTGTCTGACTCTTGACTATTGTCAAGAAAATTGCAGATCTACAAGCTCACAACACGTGACAGGAACGTTGTACTGGTGATTGACAGCTGAAGTGACCACTCACATCCAGGTTCTTCTTGCTGGTTCTCCGTTTGAACGAAGTTCGCTTTTTCCTCCTGGAAGTCTTGAAGGAGCTCTGGAACGAACGAACGCACGCACGCACGCACGCACGCACGCACGCGCACACGCACGCACACACACACACACACACACACACACACACACACACACACACACACACACACACACACACACACACACACCACACACACACACACACACACACACACACACACACACACACACACACACACACACACACACACACACACACGTTAGGCATCTTGTTATCCTAGTAAGTGCTACTATGTGTGAGATGGAATCTGACATGTCAATCTCACAGCTGGTGTCACAGCTGCTGTGTATATTTGACACTTATAGGATTTGACACATATGGTACAACTGAAACATGGGGTTTTATTTGTGTGTGCGTGTGCGTGTGTGTGTGTGTGTGTGTGTGTGTGTGTGTGTGTGTCTGCCTGTATACCTGAGGTTTCCTGATCTTCAGGATCCATGAAGGAGGGACTATAACTCCGGCGTGAACGCCCAGAGAACACGACTCCTCGATCTGATGCAACATGAAACACGTCACCTTGTTGTGGAACTGGAAATGGGTTAGGAAAGGCTTAATTAGACCAAGAGATTCATGTCAAGGACCCCCCAACTGTGGATATGCAGGACAAGCGTTACTCTACAAACGTGCCTATTGTTGGACAAAGACAGAATGGGGAAGGACTAAGTAAAGGGCTAGCCTCGACACCCAGGCTTTCATTTTCGCCCGTGTTGCGCGAAAACGGAAAGCCTGGACTATTTTGTTTTGCCTGGCTCATGCCAAACTCCCCACAAAGGAGAGCCTGGCTCTCTAGCCTCGACACCCAGGCTTTCATTTTCGTCCACCTTGCGCGAAAACGGAAAGCCTGGACTAACTCGTTACACGAAGTGGCCTTGAGGGGGGTGTCAACCTTCCGGGGTGGGCGTCGCTCTAAATGATGTGACGTAGAACAGCAGTGGACGGCGCGGGAGGGGCCGGGGATGACGACACGTTCGTGAGATCAAATCAGATCAGCTCGATCTGCCGTGTGGATCCCACGGCAACCCGCCCCCCCCAGGCCAAAATCATTGAGGGTTAGACCAGGCTAGGGACTCTCTGATTGGAATCTCTTTACCGTGACATAGGTTGTCTGTTTGACAGACAGATTCCTCTAACCAATCACTAGCCATCAGCGCATCAATCAGGAGCGCAATCAGGAGACATGAGGTGAGATTACTCAAACGCAGCCATTTGATTGGTCTCCAACCTTTGAAAGTCAACAACTCTGCAAGTGAGTTCTTTGTAATGAGAGTCAACGGGTGGAGACACCAGACCCAGATGGAAGCACAATTTGTTGTGATGACGTAGCTGGGGCGGGCGGGGCCAGGCTATATTTTGTTACCCACAGTGCAATTACCTGTGTGTGTGCGTGTGCGTGTGCGTGTGCGTGTGCGTACACTCACAGCCTGTTTGCACCAGGAACAACTGATGGCGATGATATCCTTATTGTGGAAGATCTTCTGTTGGAAGCTCTGTGTGGAAAAAAAACAAATCATTTTGCGACCTCAAGCTATAGGTTACAGATTGAAGAAATGCATGCATTGTGCACTGTATGTGTGTATATACCTTGCCACATTGTCGACATTTTCCCTCCTGTCTCTCTGTGAACCCAGTGATGTCTGAGTGTGTTCTGTTGAGACACACACACACACACACACACACACACACACACACACACACACCACACCACACACACACACACACACACACACACACACACACACACACACACACACACACACACACACACACAGTGATGTATTGGTGTATGCTGGCGAATTAGCAGCACTCAAAAGATTTTTTTTAGGAAATTTTTGTAACCCATTTTCTCTACCCACTCTACACACCCTCCACCAACCTGGGGAGCCAGCGGACTTGCCTCATGCTTCCTTCAATGCATGAGGAGTCTAAGCTGCCTTCAGTTTAGCGCCCAGGAGGCAGTTTAGAGCCCAGGCTTACTGGCGCTTCGTGCCACGGGCGATGAAGCCGCACCCATACCATTTTCAGTTACAGGACTTTTATTAGTCAAGTAAAGCATCAATAATAACATCAGTTGTTGTTGAAGTTGCAACAGACACGCAGCATGCATAAAGCTAAAGGTCTGACTCAGAGAGTTTTCTGTCTTCAATGATGAAATGCTGTTGGTTTAGTGGTGACACAGCTGTAGTTAGTTAGTAGCAGTAGTAGTGTTTCAAATCATTTTAAATATAAGCACTTTAATTTGAAATATCTTGGGGGTGTTTTGCATGGCATCATGTTAGGTTGGGCAGACTGGGCATTTAGGGAGGGCATTGCCCCCCCATGCCCATGCCTAGATCCGCCCCTGCGGATGACGCGGAG
>CM076987.1:7547864-7557864 GCA_039105355.1 Benthosema pterotum
AGAGGAATACTGGGGTTATTTTAACAGGTTTAAAAACATATCATCGTGGGGAAAGAGACAACAAAAAAGCCAACTATTAGGGCATTTGAACACTGAACTCACAGTGTGATTGCAAAGAGGGACATCTGGTCACCCTAACCAAGCCAGTAGGAACCGTGCTGCCCTGTTCTGGACAACCTGAAGTTTCCCAAGGTCACCAATAGCAGCAGATGACATGGTCAAGATGACATACAGTAGAACTAGACTTTGAACTAATCAGACATCACTAAACATGGGTAAAATTTACCCAAAACCTTCAGGGAGAAAAAAAGGGTGTGTGCAGGGAAACAAACCCACATTCTGAGATGTCACTGAGCATCATGAAGCTACTGAAAGACCCTCCCACCTCAGACATCACAACATTATGATGTCACTGAGCATCATGAAGCTACTGAAAGACCCGCCCACCTCAGACAACATTATGATGTCACTGAGCATCATGAAGCTACTGAAAGACCCGCCCACCTCAGACATCATTATGATGTCACTGAGCATCATGAAGCTACTGAAAGACCCGCCCACCTCAGACATCACAACATTATGATGTCACTGAGCATCATGAAGCTACTGAAAGACCCGCCCACCTCAGACATCACAACATTATGATGTCACTGAGCATCATGAAGCTACTGAAAGACCCGCCCACCTCAGACATCAACAACATTATGATGTCACTGAGCATCATGAAGCTACTGAAAGACCCGCCCACCTCAGACCTCAGCAACATTATGATGTCACTGAGCATCATGAAGCTACTGAAAGACCCGCCCAACTCAGACATCACAACATTATGATGTCACTGAGCATCATGAAGCTACTGAAAGACCCACCCACCTCAGACATCACAACATTATGATGTCACTGAGCATCATGAAGCTACTGAAAGACCCACCACCTCAGACATCACAACATTATGATGTCACTGAGCATCATGAAGCTACTGAAAGACCCGCCCACCTCAGACCTCAGCAACATTATGATGTCACTGAGCATCATGAAGCTACTGAAAGACCCGCCCACCTCAGACATCACAACATTATGATGTCACTGAACATCATGAAGCTACTGAAAGACCCTCCCACCTCAGACATCACAACATTATGATGTCACTGAGCATCATGAAGCTACTGAAAGACCCTCCCACCTCAGACATCAGATACATTATGATGTCACTGAGCATCATGAAGCTACTGAAAGACCCGCCCACCTCAGACATCACAACATTATGAAAATTGCAAAAAATATAATCGTCCGGGTAAAAATCACCCACGTTTAGTGTTCGAGGGTTTTAAAAATCTAGTTAATTAACAGATGGAACTTTAATCCATTCATAATGCACCACTCTACCGGCTGAGAGCATCTGTTGTGAGACAGACAATGCGATTTGCATCTACTCTGTTCCGTCATCCAAAGCGGTCCTCCTGGCCTCCACTTATAGCCTATTGTCTGGAAACTCTCATCAAAGCCACGCTTTTAATTTGACGCTCCCACCGCTCTAGAGCCGCATTAGAAGTAATTGTGCCTCCCAATGTTGTTGATCGCTTCGGGGGGGGGGGGGGGGGGGGGGGGGTTGTTTTGGCTAGTTCTACTAGTGGCCGGTGCCCCTTGAAATGGACACACATACAGGCCCGGATGTAAAATAGTAAAATTTGAATTGGGGGGCAGGTGAAAATGGTATGGGTGCGGCTTCATCGCCAACCCCATACCATTTTCACCTGCCATGGTCCAATGCCAGCTAAGCACAACATGTAATGCACACACCTTTCCATCAATAGCATTCCTATATGATAAAACATTGTTTTAAAAAATAAATCTCACACACACATTTTTCCACTGCATAGGGCATGCATTGCTGATGGATTTGTAAGAGATTTTGAAGGTCTGGTTCCAAAAATGAACCAGTATTTATTGTGTAATGTCCATGATATTTACATTGGAATGAATGAGTCTGGATGGAAAGTGTCCTAGCCTTGGGTGGACACTAGGAAGAGGGCGGGGCTTACTGAAAGGTCTATTCTTTAGTTCTGTGACCCACAAGATTTATATTGCATACAGGACTAACAGTATATTGTTGAAGTTGCAACAGACACACATCATGCATATTGCATAAAGCTAAAGGTCTGACTCAGAGAGTTTTCTGTTTTCAATGATGAAACAGTGTTGGTTTAGTGCTGCTTATAGTACTTATAGTAGCAGTAGTAGTGTTTCAAATCATTTTAAAATATAAGCACTTTAATTGGAAATAATTTAAATAATTTAATAATTTGGAGTTTTTGTTGTTTCGCATGCCATCATGTTTGGTGGGTCAGTCAGGGCATTTAGGGGGACATTGCCCTCCCCTCCCCATGCCCATGCCTAGATCCGGTCCTGCACACACAACACACACACACACTCTCTAACTCACTGTGGTCTTCAGCAGACAGGAATCTTCTCCCAGATAACACAGATCTCCTGAACAGCTCGTCTCCTGCCAGAGGTGGTCGCCGTTAACAGCGTTTTCCTGCACACGCAGACACACGCAGACACACGCAGACACACACACACAAAAATAAGAGTACAAAAACGTAACATTGTTAAAAGATACAAACAAATGCAGGTGCAGGTGTGAAAAGAACTCCGTAAAGGTCTTCAAGTGAAAATAACATTCCTAAAGTTGTTTTTAATAATTAAAGGGGAAGTCCAACCATTTTCAACATTCTACTATGTCATTAGTATACCCTAGAGGTGATGGGTGGACATTATAAAAAAGTTCCCCTCATTCTGTGTTCCCAAGAAATGGAGGTCTGAAGAAAACTACTAACATGGTGAAACATCTTGATGACATCATCAAGATGTATTTTCACCATGTTAATGGATTTCTTTAGACGCTTCTTTTTTTCTGAGAGCATACAAATGGAACCAAATGAATCCGTCAGGGTTCATTTGGTTGCATTTGTACACTTGTCTGTAGTTTGTCTGTAGCTTGTCTGTAGCTGCAGTACCACAGTGTATATATTTGACACCATTCATTACATACTGTATTTGCACACAGCATACGGCTGCAGTGTGACTTCTGCCTAGCAGGAAGGTGAAAAGTCCAATCTGAAATGCTTGGGGTGTGACAGATTAGTGTCACTGTCTATTGTCCTCCACCGGATTATAAAACCATACTGACGTGTGTGTGTGTGTGTGTGTGTGTGTGTGTGTGTGTGTGTGTGTGTGTGTGTGTGTGTGTGTGGGTGTGTGTGTGTGTGTGTGTGTGTGTGTGTGTGTGTGTGTGTGTGTGTGTGTGTGAACATGCGTTTCTGTTAATTATGCATGTAAGCGGTAGCACTCCGGCAAAAGCTAGAGTGTTAGCCTGGGATGCAGTCTCATTTGCTGCATTGCACTCATCTGAAATGTCAGAGGATAGGCCAGTAGTCAAACTTCCGAAATATAGGAGATTTCGGCGGAAAGCTCATTAGTAGAGTGCTTGTTTTATCTGCCGTCTACTACTAGTAGGGCGGGGTGAAGCATAGTTTTACTGAGGTTATGTTTAGGGTTAGTCACCGCATGAAGCACTGTCTAACCCTATAGCCTAATCCTAAACCCTAAACATAACCTCAGTAAAAGTAGGCTATGCCTAAACCTAATCCTAACCCTAAACATAACCTCAGTAAACCTATGCCTAGACCAAACCTAACCCTAACCATAACCTCAGTAAAACTCCCTTCGCCCCGAACTATTAGTAGTAGCCGGCAGGTAAAACAAGCGCTCTACTAATGAGCTTTCCGCCGAAATCTCCTAGATTTCGGAAGTTTGCGGCCAGGAGCCATATGAAGGTTGAAATGTTGCTGAGGTTTCTGATTGGTCTGTGGTGGTTTGTTTGTGGAAAAAACACCGAAGTTTACCTTCGTTTTGAACAGCATCCAATCAGAAACAACGCGGCTATGTTAACAGGTGACCTCAGGGAAATGCAAGTCAAGCAGTCTGATTGGAGGGTGGCAGTGGTTCAGCGGTAGAGTCACCGGATGGTAACCACAAGGTTGCCGGTTCGATCCCAGGCTCCCCCAGAGTTAGTGTCGAAGTGTCCTTGGGCAAGACACTGAACCCCTAATTGCTCCTGATGTGCTAGTAGGTACCTTGCATGGTTTCCACTGTTATAAGTGTATGAATGAGTGTGTGAATGGTGAATGTGATGCACAACAATGTGGATGGATGGATAAAAGGCGCTATATAAATGCACCATTCAGTGCTCTGGCCAGACAGATTTGCGAAGTGACATTTCAGATATGCGGAACGCAGCGAATCAGGCTTGGATCCTTGAGGGAGTTCCAGGGGGTCCCCAGCTAAAGGAGAGTTAGGAACCAAATGAAGCCCTGATCCCCTGATGGCATGCAATCAACCCAAAATTCAAATATATTTCAAATTAAAGTGCTTATATTTAAAATGATTTTAAACACTACTACTGCTACTAACTAACTACAGCTGCGTCACCACTAAACCAACAGCATTTCATCATTGAAAACAGAAAACTCTCTGAGTCAGACCTTTAGCTTTACACATGCTGCGTGTCTGTTGCAACTTCAACAACAACTGATGTTATTATTGATGCTTTACTTGACTAATATACAACGTGAGTCCTGTACAACATACAAATCTTGTGAGTCACAGAAATACAGAATTTAAATGAAAATGGTATGGGTGCGGCTTCATCGCCCGTGGCGCGAAGTGACACAGGCGATGAAGCCGCACCCATACCATTTTCGCCTGCCGCCTCCCCATTTGGGAAATGTTACATCTGGGCCTGTGTGTAAATTCTGCACCAGTGTGTGTGTGTGTGTGCGTGCGTGCGTGCGTGCGTGCGTGTGTGTGTGTGTGTGGTGTGAACAGTGTCCAGCAGAGAGGCCCACTAGAGGAAATGTCCTTCTCCTGTCATGCCCCATCCAGCCACAGGGGGGGCTCCAACCAGCGTTGTTTTTGTCGACTAAGAGTAAAGACTAAGTCGACTAAGGTTTTTTTATATTTAGTCGACTAAGACTAGACTAACAAATTAATTTCAAAAGACTACATTGGACTAAAAGATGTGCGTTTTCAAAAGACTAAGACAAAGACTAAATCATAACCTAAGACTAATGGAAATAGAAAACAGTTTTATCTTCCTGTTTTTGTTCTTTTTAAGTATGTTTTTAAGTAAGTCACATATCTGCAGTATACATTGCATACCTTTTCAGGAAAGGAACTTATTACTATTGCAGTAATTTTATACAAGAAATAAAACAAGATGTTTCCTACTAAAAAAAACTATAAATATGTATAAACCTACAATGTGTTTGTATACATAAGACTAAACTACCAAGACTAAGACTAAAAGACTAAGACTAGACTAAATCCTTTTTGACATTTCATCGACTAAGACTAGACTAAAAAAAATGATTTTCAGAAGACTAAATGGGACTAAAAGACCTAAAAGCCTTATTGAAACGACTAAGACTAAATCAAAATATTCTAAAAAAAAACCACAACACTGGCTCCAACATCCCCTGTGATGACCACATCCACAGACAGCGCCTCCAGGCTTGAAGCAACAGGACCTGGTGGTATAGTTTGGTACTGCAGGCGGGTGGAATTCATGCAGAGCGCCCCAAGAGCACGCACGCTCGTTTGCTTTGTGCACGCGGACAGGGCAGTTTGTTTTTAAGTTGTTTTCTGGATGAACCAGCGGTCCTCACGTCATATACTACCTCTACGGATGTATTATATGACAGATAATAAGGTCACAGCAAACCCACAAGCTTGTTTTTTGATGCCGTTTAGTTTTTTTGTCCCTTTGCTCGTTCTCGACGGCGCTCGTTCATGAATCCAAACTGGCGCTCGTTCATGAACCAAATGGACCCTAGCGGGTCCATTTGGTTCCATTTGTACACTCTCAGAAAAAAGGAAACTCATTAACATGGTGAAACACATCTTAATGATGTCATCAAGATGTATTTCACCATGCTAATGATTTTTTTCAGATGTCCATTTCTAGGAGACACAGAACTTTTTTATCATGTCCAGTTTGTCCACACAACATTTCTAAATGTATATTAAAGACATAGTAAAATATTGAAAATGAGTAGAATTCCCCTTTAAGACACGTGCATACGCACTTGCATTTGCATGCACATTTGCGTGCACCTGCACGTTATTAAAAGTAAAGCATATTGAGAAAGATTGTTTACAATGCCTAATTTGTATCCTTAAAAGTAAAAGGACAAGACAAAAAAAACATAGGCCTACTTTTGCCCCAAAACTATTTTAGATGTGAGAAGTGGGGGGACGGCGCCCCCCCGCGTCCCCCTTACACTACACCCCTGTATATAAAATATTTTAGATGTGAGTAGTGGGGGGACGGCGTCCCCCCACGTCCCCCCTCCACTACACCCCTGCCGCTCTCTATATTTATAACTCTATGTTCATGCCCCATCCAGCCACAGGGGGGCTCCAACATCAATGCTGCACCGCTGACTGACATCAACCTCTTCAATTATGCACCAAACTTAAATCAGCCCTTTAATTATTCATGAGGTTAAAATCAGCTGCTTAAATATTAATAGAAGTTCAGAACGGAGGGACAGACGGTAGAGTTGACATTGGGCAGGGCTTTAAGGACCACCAGTGGTTTTCAAGGACCACCAGTGGTCCTTCAGAGGATTCCAGGTGGTCGCCAGGCTAAATGATATACAGTTAGTATCGAAATGGACCCTGATAGATCTGTAACTCTTAAGAGTTAAAAGGAACCCTGCCTAATGAGACAGACAAATATGGATAATACATTATACTTGCCCTCTATAACTAGAATTGAACATTTAAAACACATAGAATAAGCTCTTCAGTTTAGAAAATAGTTAATGTTTTTATCCCATGGGGGCCGCCATTTTACTGTGTCTGTCACATGGTCTCATAGTGATGACATCACAATAGATCTGCGTTATAGTACAGCTAATGGAACGTTCCATGATTAAAAGAGCAATGCAACGTAAAACATCGATGTACTATATACACTGCTCTGTTTGTTATGACAATGGCGACCCCCACTGGTGAAATAAAGGACTGTAAAACAGATTGATGAACTACATTGACAGAATATGCAGTTATTTGATGTATTACATTCTACTGTGACCTCATCACTATGAGACCATGTGACAGGCACAGTAAATATGGCGGCCCCCATGGGATAAAAACTAGGGCTGTTGAATGATTAAAAATTTTAATCAAATTAATCACAACTTCAAAATTAATTTAATCATGATTAATCACCATTCGAACTATGTCCAAAATATGCATGTTTTCCTGTACAGGATTTCTACATTTAAAAAAGAAACTGTGAAAAAAAAAACATTTATCTTTAAAATGTTTATCAAAATAGGTGATCTACAAGCCCTCAATGCTTGTAGATCCTCCAGCTATACTTTATGGCTCTGGTTACAGGAAGACACACAGCTATGTCTCCGTAAAACCGTGCGCTTCCCTTTTGTCTCAATGAGAAAATGCTCAGTGGGTTGAGTCAGTGTGCACATGAGTTAATTGCGTTAAAAATTTTAATCAGATTAATCAACAAAATTAATTTAATCCCATTAATTAACTATTTTCAACAGCCTTAATAAAAACATTAACTATTTTTAAACTAAAGAGCTTATTCTGTGTGTTTTACATGTTCAATTCTAGTTATAGAGGGCAAGTATAATGTATTTACTCATATTTGTCTTATATGCAGGCCAGGTTCCGTTTAAAATGGAAGCAAATGGACCCTTACGGGTCCAGCTTGGTGAGTCAGGCCCACAGAGTGTGACATTTGTTTAGTAACGGGAGTATTTTCAGCTCAAGACCGCCCTCTGTGTTTGTTTGTTTTGCGTATATTGCATGCACTGCGTGCATGTGTGTACGTCAGGGGCAGATGTAACATTTCCCAATGGGGGGGCAGGAGAAAATGGTATGGGTGCACCCATAACATTTTTGGTTACAGGACTTTTATTAGTCAAGTAAAGCATCAATAATAACATCAGTTGTTGTTGAAGTTGCAACAGACACGCAGCATGCATAAAGCTAAAGGTCTGACTCAGAGAGTTTTCTGTTTTCAATGATGAGATGCTGTTGGTTTAGTGGTGACCCAGCTGTAGTTAGTTAGTAGCAGTAGTGGCGTTTGAAATCATTTTTAAATATAAGCACTTTATTTTTGAAATATCTTGGGTTGTTTTGCATGCCATCGTGTGAGGTGAGGCAGCCTGGGCATTTAGGGGGGCATTGCCCCCCCATACCCATGCCTAGATCTGCCCATGGTGTACGTACCGTCCAGTCCACAGTGCTGCGCAGCTCCTTAGAAGGTCCGTTAACGCAGGCTGCCATCAGAGGAACCTGAGGAGGTCCTAGATGTTGGAGACCTGACCTGGAGATGGCCTTCCTGGAGAGAGAGAGAGAGAGAGAGAGAGATGTTTGATTTATTAAACCCTGCTGGTCGGTACAAACCTTTCCACAATCTAGACAACATTCTTAATAGCAAGCAAGGGGAAATGTTCAATGAGATCACAGCCATTCACCAGAACCAAATCAAAAGGACAAAATCAGTTCATAATTTTCTCCCACTGTGCACAAAACTCCTTCTATTGCCCACAGTTCAAACTGTCGCTTTGTTAACAGGTTTGAAACTAACTGCGATGAAATCACCAGCAGTTTCATAATGACATAATGAGCCAATAGAAAGGAGGTATCCTCTCTATTGGCTCATTATGTCATTATGATTGACTAAAACGCTGCCTCACACCCTCACAATTTCACTTCACAATGTTTCTACATCAATGATCAACAGTAAAGAAATTCACTCAAATGTACTGACATGACAGCAGGTCTACAAAAACTATGAAGGGAAAATAAAAAGGGCAAATAATAATAATAATAATAATATCAATCATATTTGGGTATTCGGTTAACTGATTTCCTATATGTGGTATTAGAGTTCAAAAAGATCACTTTTGGTGCATCCTCAACACACATGCAGCAACAACACGCACGCACGCACGCACACACGCACACACACGCACACACGCACACACGCGCACACGCGCACACACACACACACACACACACACACACACACACACACACGCACACACGCACACACGCACACACACACACACACACACACACACGCGCGCGCGCTCGGAAACTCTGGATGTCCAGTTTACCTTTGACTCATCGGGACTAAAAATAGCATTGCATCATGGGTAGGCTGAGAGAAGTGTCGCTCTCCATTTTTAATGCTCTGATTAAGTGTCTAATTAATGCATTAATGAAGCGGCCTTTGATCCTCTGTAGACTCCAGAGCAGGTAAACACTCACCCCGGGGGGGTCCTCCGATCGCAGTCACCCCGGGGGGTCCTCCGATCGATTTTAACCACGTTAACAAGACATGTGCACAGGGGCCACCTTAAGGATCGGGGGGCCCCTTCATGACGTCATGATGATGTCACATCCTAATTTGAATAATTAATTATTATATGCCTTTTTGTCAGTGTGTATTATCAAAGCATGAACAGCATAGCTGAGCTCAAACAAGTAAAAAGACGCAAAAAAACACCTTGATTATTCAATTAATTTACTTTGTCTTGAACTTCAGTTTTTTTGTTACTGAGAGTGGCACTTCTGGCAGTAGTATAGCAGTATATATAGCAGCATATAGTTTCATCATGTACATTTTATGTTTATTTACTGTAGTAATTACAATAATACGGGGAGTTCGCTACACTTGACCTATTGATAAAATGTTTGTATTCTGTGTTCATGTACTGTAGGTTTGTCTAAATATGGGTTCAATTATAATGTCCTTCTATTTGCACAAAGAATCACTGTTTCATTATATGTATAACATTCATTAAAGTGTAAGTAACCTGTTTCGCACTACTTTTCCCAATCAAATTGTGTCATAATTACCAACACATTTGCCAATACAACAATACTTGGTGTG
>CM076987.1:7567864-7572864 GCA_039105355.1 Benthosema pterotum
AAGCCTTGAAAATGAAATAATTCTAACTAGTTCTGACTAAGTCTAAAATACTACTAGTATTTTTAATGGATGTAGAATGCAGGTAGTAGTACTACTACTAGGCTAGCCACTATTGCAACGCCCAAACTATCGCCCTGTGCTGTAATACTGTACATTGATCGGGCTGTACGGAGTGGAAAAAAGGGGTCCCAGGGCCCGGTCATGCAGGTCGCCGCATTTTGGGAGCACCAAGTAACATCCCCAGGTGCTCCTCTGAGTACTGGACCAAAATAGTTATGTGCACCCCTGAATATCAATTGTGGGTTGTTTTGCATGCCATCATGTTTGATGGGGCAGTCTGGGCATTTAGGGGGGCATTGCCCCCCCCCCCCCCCCCCCCATGCCTAGATCCGGCCATGAGTAAAGGGACTATTTTAAGCAAAAAAAAAAAAAAAGAAAAAAAAAAACATGGATCTATGCAACTAAATGGACTAAATCGATCTTGTGATATTTAGTTGACGAAAAGCAGACCGAAACAAAAACACGCCAGGTGACTAAACACTAAACTGAAACTATCTGAGAGTGGATATGAGTGAAGTGATTGACAGTTGTTGAAAGGTTGTGCATTACGCATATGAACACAAACGCTAATGCACACAACAATGACAGGAAGTTGCTTCCTGTCAGGACGACAGACCGACAGACAGACAGACAGACAGACAGACAGACAGACAGACAGACAGACAGACAGACAGACAGACAGACAGACAGACAGACAGACAGACAGACAGACAAAAGCAGGGAAACAATGCTTTTAGCCTTAATGTTCTTTATGACTAAAAGTATTCATATAATCAGATCAAAATGAAAATTGATTGAGAGAGAGAGGGAGAGAGAGAGAGAAAGAGAGAGAGAGGGAGAGAGAGAGAGAAAGAGAGAGAGAACGAGAGAGAGAAAGAGAGAGAGAGAGAGAACGAGAGAGAGAAAGAGGGAGGGGCTGTACAGTGTACATATTTGTGTTGGTTTTTACTTTTTGATGATGACTTGAAATAGATTTGTGACTGCAACTCCGTAACATTTCCCAATTGGGGGGGTTGCATGAGAAAATGGTATGGGGGATGCTTCATCGCCCGTGTCGCTTGGCGCCACGGGCGATGAAGCCGCACCCATACCATTTTCGGTTACAGGACTTCTAGTTAGTTAGCAGCAGTAGTAGTAGTTTTCAAATCATTTTTTTAATTATGAGCAGTTTAATTTGAAATATCTTGGATTGTTTTGCATGCCATGTTTGCCATGTTCGGCACTCGACATTTAGGGGGGGGGGGCACTGCCCCCCCATGCCCATGCCTAGATCCGCCCCTGCTGCAACTGTATCCTGTACCGACTACATTTACTTAAGAGAGAGAGAGAGAGACAGAGAGAGAAAGAGAGAGGGAGAACAGACAATGAAAACAGTTGTTAGAATGTCCAGAAACACTGTGTGTGTGTGTGTGTGTGTGTGTGTGTGTGTGTGGTTTTGTAATTGCTACATGGTGGGGACGTCCGTCTGACAGCACACTCACCAACTGGGGACCCAAAATCCATCTGGGGTCCTCACCCGAGGTCCCCACACCGTTTATCATTTAAATCAATCCAGAACATTGCAATTATGTGCCCAGTGAAGTTCTGTGAAATGTCCCACTTGGTCTTTAAAATCTGAAAAGTGTGTTAAAGTGTGCTAAAAGTGTGCTAGAAGTGCTCCTCCAGTGGCTACAACAGGTACTGCACAGGAGTGTGAAAAGTTTACACACTTCCTGCTGTCTAGCCAATGGGAAGAGAACAACCCCCCCCCCCTCTCCCCCAGTTAATTAACGACCCGCAATCATAATGCTTCAGGAGAGTAGGAGAACAACCCCCCCCCCTCTCCCCCAGTTAATTAACGACCCGCAATCCTGTGCCTGGGCAATTTGAATTCTCTGTCTGTTTGTACAGAGTGGCACTGAATGTCAGAACAGTTTGGAGTTTGGAAGCATACAGTTTTCTTACAATATCGTTGTTGACATTATTGTCTTTGTAAACCTTTTAGTGTTTTAAGAAGTATATGTTCTTTAGCATTGCCAAATACTATCAGCAAGGGTAAAGTAATACAATGAATAATTTTCAGGATTCAAATTCAAAAATGGCAAAAAGCAGCAAGCTCAAAAAAGTTTATCCAAAATAGGAACCTGATTCTTAAAAGGTACCGTAAGTCATTTGGGTGATTTGAAAAATCCCACTGGCCTGGCCTCCCGGTAACAAGATCTGCACACTAAATTTTGGGGTTCAACCACCCATTACTCTACTAGCTTCCAAGCTGTTGTGTAGAAATATTCCTATTATTAATGCTGTTTTACACAGTGGTTCTCAAATTGGATTCCAGGGAATCTTGACTGTATACATCCCTAATTAATTATGAACATCATTGTGTCAGGTTAGATGATA
This sequence comes from Benthosema pterotum, assembly GCA_039105355.1. Classification (NCBI taxonomy): domain Eukaryota; kingdom Metazoa; phylum Chordata; class Actinopteri; order Myctophiformes; family Myctophidae; genus Benthosema; species Benthosema pterotum. Next base: position 7,570,304 of record CM076987.1, read on the forward strand.
TGTCCATTTGGTTCCATTTATAGACCATATATTTTTCTGTTCCATTTATAGAACAGAAACATATTATATAGTATACAGTATACACTGAAGCTGTGTGTAAAGTTGGTCTGACCTCTTCAACAGCTTATGCTCTGAGTTGAACTGTCAGCTAGACTCTGCGCCCATCCCCCACTCCACTCAACTGTAGCACTCTGTAGCATCTTTCATTCAGTGTGGACTGGAGTGGGGGATGGGGGGGGGGTGTGCAGGTGCATTGATTACAAGAAATTATACTCCACTACATCTCAGAGCCAAACATTGTTAAAACATTAGGCCCACTGACCCACTACAATCATTTAAAAGGTATAGTAAGTGATTTGTGTGATTTGGGAAATCCTCCAGTCCTACTGGTTACAAGATGTGCACATGCACATACTCTACAGTGGGGTGAAGTGCACACCTTACCTTACCATAATGAAGCATTTTACCAGAAAATTTTCAGCATGGAACACGCAGTAGGACAGGGGTCTCAAACTCAATTTGTATGATTCTTATGGGTATCCAAATAACATAATAAAATGGATTATTATATAATCAAGCTGGTGCATTCCGTACTTCAATAAAGGGAACTTCTCATTTAAGTAGATCCAGTTTGATCAGTTCAGTGAGTAGAGTAGAGTTGCTGCAGGAGAGAGCAGGGAGAATAACCCCCACCCCCCACCCTTGCACTGCATTGATTGGGTCGTTAATTAGCAAAAACAGCAGAAGCCTGTCTGGGGTGTTCACATGAGACTGAGGCGACCTGTGCTCTCTCCAATGTGGAAAATGTTGAGTCAAGTATTTTTGTACACTTTGCAACACTGCATCTTTCGTCAAAGGCAACTTAATTTTTGGACATAAGAGGAATTGTAATAGTAGTGAGTACCATGAAATTATTCCTTAAGATTAGCTGATCTGCAAGCCTACAATGTGTCGCCTCTGCAACACGTGCGCTTGTAGATCTGTTGTTTTCACCATATTTGAAAACACAATGTAATATCTCAACTGAATTCCTACAATTCCAAGTCATCTCAGGGTGCGGGGATTTAGTAGACAAGAATGTTGGCAGAGCTTGAGGGCATTGTCATAGCTGATTTTACTGTTGTTTCCATGTTCAACATAGCCAATGTACAAGCTCACTATGTGTTGAGCTTATATTTTCAGTATGCAGTCAAGCATACAATGGCATGTCTTTTATTTCTTCTGGATCTCTTCTCCATTAGTCCCTTCCCCCCTAAACATTTTTGTCACATAGCTTTCTGTTATTTTAGAATCAGCACTCATTTTTCAGTTCATTTACTGTCTAAATCAGACATGGGCAAACTGCGGCCCGGGGCCCACATGCAGCCTGTTAAGCCTTTTAATCCGGCTTGCCAAACTTGTCCAAATTATATTGTCCTGCATGATATATCATGCAGGACAGTGACACGCTGTGTGGAACTGATTGATGAAGATATAGTCGGCAAGTTAAACCAAAACAAACACTTCTACCATACTTACCCATTTGTCCTAATATTATCCTACGCAATAAAATACATAAATACAACCCATTACACCCAATAGTAGGCTACTAATGAAATAATTAAATCAACACACCTGCAAGTAACCCAAGTGAGCTTTTGAATGTCATTTATTCTGCTTTCTGAGCTGACTATGGCTTCTGGTTGGCCCTGCTGGTTTAGGACAGATTTTATTTGTGCTGGTTTGTAAGGCTGTATACCGAAGCTCGAGATTCAAACCACTCGCTCGCTAAGGTCGCCACGCGAACGAATATTAATGATCCAGAACCATTCGCATTTATTTATTTATTTAACTTCCCCCCCCCATCTAGTAGATGTGCGACATCGAGGGGTCAGAAACTCGCTGTCAAACGCGCTGTTACTGCAGTTGGAAATGCATTGTTTTCAATGCTTCGAAGCTCGGCCTGAATTTGCTGTTCGATGTTCGAAGGGCAAATTAAGCCCTAGTATACACCACTACTGGTTTGCCTGGATCTGACCTGCCCTGAACGTTTGCCATAGCAGGACATAGCATACATGCAAACACATTTGCCTAGTAGTTTCTTTCTAGTGTCTCAATCAATCTGAAACAGGTTGCACATGACCGCAGCTGCGACATGCAGTGAGGCTTTCCAACTGACTGGCTGTAGGCCTATTGTTCTGTGCAAAATATAAAATCCTTGATAGATAAATGATAGTTTGGAAACAAATGCACCCTTATCGGTCTGTAGCTACTGTAGTGTACAAATGGAACACATAGACCCATTAGTTTGTACCCGCAATCTGAAAGCTCACAACACGACTTTCAGGGGGTCCCCAGCTAAATGACAATTTTAATCCAAATTTACCCTTACCCTAACAACCACACTTTTTCATTGCATAATAAGAATGATAATACTCTTATTAGAGTGTCAAAACACTGCCATTTACTACTTTTATATAGAAATTAAATTAATATTATGCAGAATTTAGTACAGCCTTTAAGCCCGGCCCTCCACAATATTTTCTGTATCTCATTTGGCCCCTTGGGAAAAATAATTGTCC
>CM076987.1:7577864-7595364 GCA_039105355.1 Benthosema pterotum
GGGACCACCTGGAACCTTCTCAAGGACCATTGGCGGTCCCCGGACCACCTGTTGAAAACCCCTGCCATAAGTGATTGTCCACAGACACAACCAGCAGAAAATACTGTGTGCCTTTTTTATTCAAATGTTTAAAATATATCCAAAATATTGGCATAGTGGAACCAAATGGACCCTCGAGGGTCCATTTGGTTTCATGTTTACATCTGGTTAACGAACTGTCCACCATTTAGCAAGGGACCCCCTGGAACTCTCTCAACCACTGGTGGTCCCCAGACCACTGGTTGAAAACCACTACTGTAATATGACCTTACATTGGGCAGGATGCATGTTTGGGTGGGCTCTGCCCACCCCTGCCTCCCTCTAGATCCGGCCCTGATATAAGTTGGGGTCCCACAGGTATAGGAATGCCGAAAAAGGGGGTCCCTAAACCAAGGGTTTTCAACAGGTGGTCCGAGGACCACCAGTGGTCCCTGAGAGGGTTCCAGGTGGTCCCCAGGCTAAATGATGGAAAGTTGGTAAACCAGATGTAACTCTTGAGAATGTAAAAATGAAACCAAATGGACCCTTGCGGGTCCATTTGGTTTCATTTTTACACTCTCAAGAGTTAAAATATTCATGTTGATCAGGTTGAAAACCCCTGCCCTAAACTAATGCTACTAAATTACTGTAACATACAGGCTCCTGCCTGAATTCAGGAGGATACTGCTGTGAACACACACACACACACACACACACACACACACACACACACACACACACACACACACACACACACACACACACACACACACACACGCACACATGCACACGCGCGCGCGCGCGCACACACACACACACACACACACACACACACACACACACACACACACAGATGCACACGCACGCACACACACACACACACACACACACACACACACACACACACACACACACACGCGCGCACGCACACGCACGCACGCACACACAATGGCTGTCTTTCAGAACACACCGTCAAACGGCATCTAAGAATAGATGAAAAGAAGGACAGTTATTCTGGAACACTGGGCGCGTGTACACACACAGACACACACACACATACAGTATGCCAGCGCACGCACGCAGACACACACACACACACACACGCGTGCGCTTACAACAAACCGTGACGAATGTCTGGCAGATCACTTACACGTGCCCCAACACACACACACACACACACACACACACACACACACACACACACACACACACACACACACACACACACACACACACACACACACACACACACACACACACACACACACACTGTTTGATGTCTCTTTCATATTACCTCATATGGTCATTTCTCTTTTCACTTCAAAGCAACAACTACCATCTCACTTCCTGCTGCAGCAGGCCTGGAAAAACATGGATTTTACTCTACAACTAGCCTACATCCATCTTTAAGTTTTTTGCATCTAGGTTTACTTAGTACTCAATTAAGTATGATAAAACTGTTCAAAATCAAAATAGCATGTTGTTGTTGTTTTTATGGGTTTTTTTTTCATCCCATGGTGTTGTAACCCGTTTTTCAACCCTGTGTCAATTTTTTAATGTAGTGGTTTTCAACCAGTGGTCCCTGAGAGGATTCCAGGTTAAATGATGGACCGTAACCAAATGGACCTTTATAGATCTGTAACTCTTGAGCGTAAAAAATCCTGTTCATTTAGAAGCCAGTGGAGAACTTCATTGAAAACTGTAGAATGCAGTCAGAACTGCAGACTCACTCCCAATCTTAAATATGGAATGAACTTCCCATTGCAGTCAGAACTGCAGATTCACTCCCAATCTTAAATATGGAAAGAACTTCCCATTGCAGTTAGAACTGCAGACTCACTCCAAATATAAACTTGGAATTCAACTCCAGTGGGAAACCTCATAAAAACAGTTCAAAGTCAGGGTACCATTCGCTAGCCTGGCCTAAGCCTCAATGATTTGGGCCTCTGGGGGGCAGGGTGCCGTGGGATCCACACAGCAGATCGAGCTGATCTGATTTGATCTCACGAACGTGTCGTCATCCCCGGCCCCTCCCCCGCCCATCCACTGCTGTTCTATGTCACATCATTTAGAGCGACGCCCACCCTGGAAGGTTGACTCCCCCTCTAGGCCACTGTGTGTAACAAATCAGTCCAGGCTTTCCATTTTTGCGCAACGCAAATGAAATTGAAAGCCTGGGTGTCAAGGCTAACCATTCGCTTACCTATAGAAGGCAATAGATGCAAAATGCCATCATGCTTCATGTAGCATGGGACATTTCATGATGCTGAATCCATTCCAATCATTAGTTTTTTTCTCAGAAAACAACTCCTTGGGTTAAAAACAGACATAGTATCATCATAAATGTACTTAGTCAGCACATTTGGACAACCCTGTCTTTGACCTGTTGTTTATTCTTGGTAACGATTTAGTTACCAGATTGGTCAAATATCTGCAAAAAATTCTCTAAAAACTCGCCCTAGCCTTGACCATTTTATGTAGACATAGCACTCTATAGTCATTCCACGGTTTCAGATATTCCACTAGAGACTAGTGTTCACATAAAACCTGACCACACAATTCCTATACAATGAAGCAGGGGTTTTCAACAGGTGGTCCGGGGACCACCAGTGGTCCCTGAGAGGGTTCCAGGTGGTCCCCAGTTAAGTTGGTTAACCAGATGTAACTCCTGAGAGCGTAAAAATGAAAACAAATGGACCCTTGCGGGTCCATTTGGTTTCATTTTTTCGCTCTCAAGACTTAAAATATTGACTATGATTATTTTTGGTAGTCTGTATGTTTTCCTGTTTTCCTGTTTTTTTTCCCCCCAAATCCAGCCAAAAACAAATGAAATCTTTAGTTTTGGGGTCTGTCCTCAAAAATGTCCTTAAATGGTGGTCCGTGGCTCAAATGCTGAATAAATGGTGGGCCCTGGGGTGAAAAAGGTTGAAAACCACTACAATGAAGGAATCCCTGCACGCTTGTACTCACACACACAGTACAGCTACAGTAGGCCTACATGAATCTATAAGCCATATTATCTTCTAATTAAAAACCTGTGGGTCAAACTGAACAAGCAATGTCAATGTGAAGCTGGGATTCCTTTCTTTTACATGACTAAACGTCACACAGCAGCAGCAGCAGCCAGTAACCTCTGTCAAATTTGGCCACAAATGGAACCAAAATAGAGAAAACAGAAGTTATGTGATGATTGACAGACAGACAGACAGACAGACAGACAGACAGACAGACAGACAGACAGACAGACAGACAGACAGACAGACAGACAGACAGACAGACAGAGGGATGAGTGGATGGATGGATGGATGGATGGATGGATGGATGGATGGATGGATGGATGGATGGATGGATGGATGGATGGATGGATGGATGGATGGATCATGGCTGAATAAATTAGACACGTAGGCCTTTACATGTACAGGCAAAATGTGAAGAGTTAATTATTCCGGCCTGGTCTGTAAATATGCCAGACCAGCTGACATCAGCTAATGAGGATCAGGCCCGGATGTAACACTTCCCAATTGGGGGGGTAGGCGAAAATGGAATGGGGGGCCATACCATTTTTCAGTTACAGGACTTATATTGGGCAAGTAAAGCATCAATAATAACATCAGTTGTTGTTGAAGTTGCAACAGACACGCATGCATAAAGATAAAGGTCTGACTCAGAGAGTTTTCTGTCTTCAATGATTTCAAATGGTGTCAGTTTAGTGGTGCCACAATTGTAGTTTAATCAGTAGCAGTAGTGTTTTAGCCCTGCATGGCTATTTTGTTTAGTCTTTAGACTGCGCTGCACTTAACAATAATAGCCATGCATCAGGCTCATTGACTTGTCGTTACAAAGAAATGTGCGAGCTCTTTAAGTCCTCATTATTCCCTGTGTACTCACCCATTAAAAGATTCCAAAGATGTGTGGTACCATATAGTCCTCTAGTTTCATATCCATGTCAAAGTTGTGGCGCAAAACGTCTACTTAGTCAAATATCTGCACTTTTCACAAGATAAATACGGACGAATGATTACCCAGCCCCTGTCAATGCACCTGCCAATTGTGTTCCCCAAACTTTTGTGTTACCCTGATGACGTTTGCGGCAATCAACAGGATGTTTACGAAATCCTGTCCATCGATTGTCCATTTCGGCCCCTTGCTCGGAGAGCAAGTCGTCCGTGTACATCTCGTGAAAAGTGGAGATATTTGACTAAGTAGACGTTTTGCACCACAACTTTCACATGAAACTAGAGGACTATATGGTGCCACACTCTTTGGAATTATTTAATGGGTGTACACAGGGAATAATGAGGTCAATAAGTCAATGAGCCTGATGCATGGCTATTATTCTGCGAGTCTAAAGACTAAACAAAATAGCCATGCAGGGCTATAGTGTTTTGGGTTGTTTGGGGGTTGTTTTGCATGCCAACATGTTTGGTGGGGCAGTCAGGGCATTTAGGGGGCATTGCCCCCCCCCCCCCCCGTGCCCATGCGTAGATCCGGCCCTGATGATGAGGATCCTTTTCAAATACAAACAAAAACATAAAAATACACGAACGAACCTGTATGAAGTCTGCTTTCTGAAGGCCAGTCCTCTGAGCCGGTCCTCCAGACCCGCCTCCATCCTACCGGCCAGGGAGCCCAGGGTGTCCCCGCTCCCCGTGCCTCCTCCCCCGGCCAGGGAGCCCAGGGTGTCCCCGCTCCCCGGGCCTCCCTCCTCGGCCGAAAAGCGTCCCCCTCCTCCTCCGCCCGCTCCTCCCTCCACCTCCTCCTCCTCCTCCTCTACCAAATCCTCCACCTCCTCGTCCTCGTCCTCTGGCCGCAGGGGGTCCTCCATCATGCAGGACGGCGGACCCCCCGACGTTGCCGCGAACGGCGTCCCTGCTCCCTCCCTATAGTCACTCTCCCCCCGGCCACAGAGAGCTCCACGCCCCGCTGGCTGGCAACGCGGAGGTCCGGAATGTCGACAGGATCAGCGGGTTATACTGTAGGACCGACTAGCCTACTAGACGTTGGCCGCTGCGGAGGCTCCGGACGCCGGGGAGAAGGTGGTCGTTTGATCCGCGGCAGAAAGCTTCGGACGCCGGGGAGATGAAGGCAAGGCGGCGGTCGTTTGATCCGCTCCGGAGGCTCCGGGCGCCGGGGAGACGGTGGAGGGTTGATCCGATCTGGAGGACGTTACCGTCGGTCTGCTCTGCTGCCTGCCACCGCCGTCCATCCGTGTGTGTGTGTGTGTGTGTGTGTGTGTGTGTGTGTGTGTGTGTGTGTGTGTGTGTGTGTGTGTGTGTGTGTGTGTGTGTGTGTGTGTGTGTGCGCGCGCGCGCGACAGCCCCGCCCCCTCCTGCCTCATCATCAGTCAGAAACTAGGACAGCAGGGGTGAGAAATAATGGGCGCACGCGCACGTGCACGCGGTTTATCCCCAACGTACACACACACACACACCCGACCCACACAATGTCATCGTGACTAAACGACTCTCTCTCTCTCTCTCTCTCTCTCTCTCTCTCTCTCTCTCTCTCTCTCTCTCTCTCTCTCTCTCTCTCTCTCACACACACACACACACACACACACACACACGCACACGCACACGCACACGCACATCACAGAGACACACGCACCCACAAAGAGCTGCTCTACCTCCCTCTATCAGCATGTACGGGCAATTACACACACGCACGCACGCGCGCGCACACACACACACACACACACACACACACACACACACACACACACACACACACACACACACACACACACACACACACACACACACACACACACACCATATGTTGAGTTTGCTGATGATGGGAACAAATTCTGCAGGTCCCAGAAAGAATTGCCGAACACACAAAACAGGCTGTCATGTAATGTTTCATACCTATTTCATTTCTCATCGCCCACATAGTAAACCTCTCCATTAAACCAGGACAGGTCCCTCAAGATCTCACACTGGCCAAAGTAAAGCCCCCGCACAAGAAAGGGGGCAAATTATACCCTGGCAACTTCCACCCTGTTTTTTATTCTAAGCTGCATCTCGAAGGTGATGGAAAAAAATGTGAACATTTTGAAAATATCATGTCACAAAAAAACGAATGTAGCCTAGGTATTCCAATCTGGCATCAGAACATCCCACTCACACGAGGAGGATGCTGGATTATACTGTGTCATGATCATGCTGGACCTCCAAAAGGCCTTTGACGCCGTGAACCAATCCATTCTGCTCCCAACCATTCATCCATAAATGGTAAATGGTGCATTTATATAGTGCCTTTATCCAAGGCGCTATATATGAGTTGTGCATCACATTCACCCATTCACACACATACATGACAGCGGCAGTGGATCAGGGGTAGAGTCATCAGATGGTAACCGCAAGGTTGCCAGTTCAGCCCCAAGCTCCCGCAGAGTTAGTGTCGAAGTGTCCTTGAGCAAGACACTGAACCCCTAATTGCTCCTGAGACCACCCCTGTGCTAGTAGGTACCTTGCATGATTTCCACTGCTATAAGTGTTTGAATGGGTGAATGTGATGCACAGGCTATGTAGAGCGCCTTGGATAAAGGCGCTATATAAATGCACCATTTACCATTTACATTCATACACTGATGGCAGGGGAAACCATGCAAGGCACAGCCAGCACATCTATAGCCATTTGGGGTTAACTGTCTCGCTCAGGGATACTAACTCTGGGGGAAGCCAACAGGGTTCGAACCAGCAACCTCGCAGTTACCATCCAGTGACTCTACCCCTGATCCACCCGCTTCGACCTCTATCCATGGATTGAATAATCACGAGTAATCACACGATCAAATCACACGATCGAATACAACAAGTAGACGCAGACAACCATAACGTCAGTAAAACTATGCTTCGCCCCGCCCTACTAGTAGTAGCCGTGATCCACTGATGCAATGAGTACAAAATAAATAACTTGCCCGGCGGGTATCTGTTATCTGCGTCTACTCGTTGTATTCGATTGTGTGATTACTCGTGGTTATGCTCTATTAAACCCATGGATAGAGGTCAAAGCGGCTACCTGATCCACCACTGCCCGCCATCCATCCATCCATCGTCGGTTCACAGGGGCAACAGCTCCACCAGAGAGCTCCAGACTTCCCTCTCCAGACTCAGAGCCACATCAGTGACTTCCTCCTGGGGAGGGATCCTGAGACGTTCCAAGGCCAGTGAGTCGATATAATCCCTCCATCTGGTCCTGGGTCTGCCCCACCGTCTCCTCCCAGTGGGACATACAGATCGAGAACCTCCCGAGGGAGACACCCAAAAAAGGCATCCTAACCAGATGCCCCAACCACCTAAGCCGGCTCCTTTCCAGGCGAAGGAGCAGCTGCTCTTTGCCGAGTCCCAACCATCGTGACTGAACTTCTCACCCTATCTCTTAAGGAGATGACAGCTGCCCGTCAGAGAAAACTCATTTTGCATTCTTGTTTTCTCAACCTTATCCTTTTGGTCGTCATGACTCCACACTTTGACTATGAGTGAGAGAAGGAACGAAGATAACACGGTGGAGGCAGAAAGATTTGCTTTGCCACTGCGATACCTCTCCTGCCGCTCTGATTTTTACGGCTGATCTCCCCTCACTCAAAAGACCCCGTGCCACCTGGGGTAATGGTGACTAATTCACTACTTAGAGTGCACAATCACTGCTTTCCTGCTGAGAACCAAGCCCTCGGATTTGGAGAGGTGGGTCCTCATCCCAGCCGCTGTACACTTGGCTGCCAATAACAGGTCAGGTTTTATTGGGAATAAAATTATAGTATAATATTTTTTGTATAGTTTGTACTGTACAAGCTTGTTTCAAATCTGAACGCACCATCACTTTGGCTAGTCATGTTCGTCCCTCCCAAGCGAAGATGACCAATTGAATTCACATCTTGTGGGTGTGAAGATGGCTGATGAGGCCGATCCGTGGACCGATAGTTCTATTGCAGTGAGGGCATGTGTTGCAAAGCAAAACACCAATGTGGAAATGCATCCGTTTAACGTTGTTGCTGTTTTTTGTTTTTTTGACACTCAGTAGGCATTTCTGCATAACTCTCTTGTCTTGCATATTTTTGTACTGACTGATTTCTTAAGGAATGGATCATTAGATGCGTTCATGTTCATTCTACCATTGGAAATGAATATACTCCAACAACTCCTTCCGGTCCCCTAATTTTTTACACACCCGCCTTCATCTAGAGTCAGGAAGCAACGTAAGTATGACCCTCTTGCCATTGGCCTCTTGTGAGCAGAGCTCCAGCAGCAAGGATCATGTCTGATGCTTCCAACCATGTGACTCCCATTGGAAATGAATGGAGGGGGCGGGGCAGAGTTGACTTTGGAGACAGCTAGACAGCCAAGAGTCTGGCTGTATCGACGTAAATGTCTGTATGTGCCCTCAGGGTCGTTTGTGTTGTCTAACCCATGGCTCCCAATGGGAGTCATGTGGTTAGACCCCCCCCGATATAACATGTCCCATTTGGGCAAGAGATCATGTTGGAGGGGCCCGTGTCGCTTCGCGCCACAGGCGATGAAGTCGCACCCATACCATTTTCAGTAACAGGAATTTTATTAGTCAAGTGAAGCATCAATAATAACATCAGTTGTTGAAGTTGCAACAAACACACAGCATGCATAAAGCTAAAGGTATGACTCAGAGTTTTCTGTTTTCAATGATGAAATGCTGTTGGTTTAGTGGTGACACAGCTGTAGTGACTTAGTAGCAGTAGTAGTACTTCAAATCATTTTAAATATAAGCACTTTAATTTGAAATATCTTGGGTTGTTTTGCATGGCATCGTGTTTGGTGGGGCAGACTGGGTATTTAGGGGGGCATTGCCCCCCCCATGCCCATGCCTAGATCCGCCCCTGCCCTGCCCCCCTGCCCCTAGGACAGAAAGACAGTGCCCTGTCTTTCATGTGAGTGAAGCCTTATGCCAAGTTCCAATACCCCCAAATCCTTGCCCAATCTCTACACCAGTGGTTTTCAACCATTTTGATACCAGGGTCCACTACTTATTCAGCAGGATATTTCAGCCGTGGACCACCACTTGAGGCCATTTTTGGCCCCACAGACGCCAAAACTAAAAATTTCTTTTGCTTTTGTCCACAATAACCAGGCTGGATTTCAGAAACAAAACAGGTAAACATTGACCACAAAGACCAATCTTCTACATTCTCTAGTTGTGTAGACTTGGGCTAGTTCACATGATGAATATTTTAACTCTTGAGAGTGTGCGGGTCCATTTGGTTTAGTTTTTACACTCTCAAAGACATCTGGTTAACAAACTTCCCATCATTTAGCCTGGGGACCACCTGGAACTCCCTCAAGGACCGCTGTTTGAAAACCACTGCTCTAGTGAGTGAGTGGACGAGATTTTGGATATCGGGACACAATTTTGTACACAATCACAGTTGCATTTTTATTTTTGTGTAATCAAAGAAGTGTGACTCCGAACATTTTCCCTTACAAACCTTTATTTACAAATGTTTTAGAGACTCAGAAATTATTAGAATTATATTTTTTATATTTTCTCATCTGCATAGGATCATCCCACCCTACTGAATATAGAATAAAGTTCTGTACACACAACATCAAACAAACAAAATCAACAGTTATATAAAAGAGCACAATAAAATAATGAATCAAACATTGAACTAAGGGTATCAAGACAATTAAGACATGCTGTATTCCGGCAGCCAAAACAGGTTTCTTTTGTTTAAAGAGGGAAATTTTGGAATATAGATTTTATTATTGGCCTAAAACATTGTCTATATTCATGCATTCATGAATCCACTTGCTGACTGACTGTCAGTATTCAGCTTTTATTTTAAGGGAATGTTTGTGAAAAAAAAAAATATATATGTATATATATATATATATATATATATATATACACATATATATATATATATATATATATATATATATATATATATATATATATATATACACATATATATATATATATATATATATATATATATATATATATATATATATATATACACTGTATATATGTGTGTATACCGAATTTCCCACCTCACACCGCCGACTGCCAGACTACAGTACGTTTTACTGGAATGGAATAATAATAATAATAATATAATAATATGACAAAAATAATAATAACAAAAAATATGTTTAGGAAATTAAAATAAAGCAAATGAAATGCAACTATGCGATACAAAATGCAGAACAATTCTTTGTAAAATAATAAAAAAATATATATACAAATAAAGGTTTCTATAAATACAGAGGTCTTGGTCTCTTTCCCGCCAAAACGCTGTTGTTCCCGCCAAAACCTCACATGTCATAATATGGTCGTTGTCCAAAAACAGTTCCTTTTTCTATTACTCATTAATAAAAAATGACTTTTTTTAGTAGTGAGAATTAACAAGCTCAAGGAGATCTGCTACTTTTATAAGGCATAAATATCCAGAAAAAAAAGAACATCCACCAGAGAACAGAGAACCAGAGTGTTGCACAGACTTTGCTTCTATAAAATGTTTTTTCTTTCTTTTTCTTTTTTTTTTTTTTTTTCTCTTTTTCTTTTTCATAGTTCTCAACCTGATGCCCGCGACGGTACGGCAGGCGGAACCCCAAATAAACGGTGCAGTGAGCCACTTACTATGTAAGCCAGGCCAAAATGTCTTTGTCCGTCTGTCTGTCTGTGCGCCTGTGCGTCGCACAGTCCATATTTTGGCGCGCGCCACACACTCCATATTTGGCTGTGTGTCACACATTCCATATTTGGGCGTGCGGCACACACAATTAGGGCATGCAATCCGCATTCGTTTCCCACACGCAAGAAAGACGCGCAGCATCTCACTTGTACAATTATAACAGTCATTCATTCAACAAGCGCTTGTGACAGGCTGGACTAGATTTGCTCGGGGAACACAGTGCAGCGCAATAAGGCGTGTTTTTTTTTTTTAACAAGCCAATAATATTTTATCGCATATAACCATTCTAGTCGCCTTGTATGTGTGTGTTGCACGACATCTCTACCCCACTCCTTTCAAATGCCAGCATTCAGGAGGAATCGTTTATTTTCTGAAGTCTCCTGAACTCGAACAGAGACAGCATTTTGCGTTTTTAACAAATTCGTTTCATAAGCCCGTTGATATATTTGGTGATGAAGGAAGGCCACTATCATTTAAATGTCTGCCATGCGATTTGCTGTTGTGAGCGTTTATAGTTATTTTATAATGGCAATAATCTACAGGTATATAGACAATTAACGTTCCATCGCAAATGCCGACGGCAGTCATCAAGGTGACATAATGGGCGTGTTGCAACGACTGGCCCCGCCCCATCTACAGTGTAGGGGCGTGTCATAACGACTGGCCCCGCCCCCTCTACAGTGTAGGGGCGTGTCCTAACGACTGGCCCCGCCCCATCTACAGTGTAGGGGCGTGTCCTAACGACTGGCCCCGCCCCCTCTACAGTGTAGGGGTGTGTCCCATCGACTGATCCCGCCTCCTCTATTCAGTGCAACATGTTTTAGACACCTTTCACTCAAATTCAAAGAAAAAGAGAAAAAACAAGCCTGGCTTACGTATGTAAGCTTTTATGTCTAAACCAGTAGAGGAGGCTCGAGTTTATGATTCTCATATTAACTTCAAGGACCCCCAGTTTGACATGCATTAGTCTACGGACCCCCCAAATTTATACTGTAAAAGCATTGTTAATTTTACTCTAACAGGTCTGTTTGGTTCCATTTGCACAATCTCGCAGAGTTACAGACCCATGAGGGGTCCTTTTGGTTCCAAAACTATCATTTACAGTAGCTGGGGACCCCCTGGAACTCCCTCAAGGACCCCTGGACTTTGGAGAACCAATGGTCTAAATGAACCTGGGTTACGTGTGTAACCTATACAGGCACACACAATCTGTATTGGAAAAGAATCTCAGTACATTTATTCAAGTCCTGCACTTACGCTACCTTTCAGAGACAAATATTGTACTTTTTATTATTATAATAAATAATAATATTATTATAATTATAATTACAAAACATACACTAACCCTATTTAAACTTTGGGAATCTACTTTGGCTATTTGAAAATGACCGATCTTATCTGCCACATATTTTCAAACAAACAAAAACGTTTACACTTCTGAAGCAAAGTGTTGATTGTCGGAACCTTTACTTACTGTGTAACATGTATGAGCATTTCTGCAGTGTCCGTGAGTACTATTCCCTCCCACATACAATGCTACAACTTATTAGAAATAGAACAAACAACAAAAAAATAACAATATAAAATAAAAAAAAAAACAAGAAATGACGACATATACATAGTCATATTTCTTTGTCAGGTGAAACAAGTGCTGTATCCATTATGCATTATGGAGAAATTATTTATGGTGTCGTCATACTACTCACAACGGTCTTTATATTGAGTGTGCTTGAAATGTGCTGCAATTCTCCAAACTGTTAACAATAAATAATTCAGTCAATTTAACATTATTTTGGTAATGTGTGTTTATCTGTCACATGATGCCACAGCCGTTGTTTTTCGTTGGTTTGCGACACTGTTCTCTTGTTTATCTGTTTGTCAGGTGCTCTGCCCCACACTAGCTCGCTACTATGCGATTGGCTGGACAAGTGGTGCGGACTCCCATTGGCTTAGGCAGTGTGGGGGGGTTGGGCTCCCATTGGCTTAGGCAGTGTGGGGGGTCGGGCTCCTATTGGCTTAGGGGGGCAGGTCATTTACGATTAGGTGGCCAATAAACAACAGTTTGTTTACGTGAGAGAGTTTCTTCTCAACAGTTTTTTGAGAACAAACAGAGGTTGATCTTTTTCCGTTATTTTACGATGGGATTCTCAGATTGTTTTTCTTTTTCTTCCACCTGACAAAAACTATGAATGAATGAATGAATGAATGGTCACTGGTGACAGATGTCACTGAAGATGATGATAAATAGAAATAAAAAGTGAAAGAAAACAAAAAGGAAAAAATTACTGTTACTGCATCACAAGTTCTCAACAACAAACTATAATATATACTGTATATAAAAAACAATATTGGCCAACCAAATAATAAAAAATAAGAAAATAACAGCGGATCTACAAGCTCACAAAGTCTCCCAAAAAACATCAACATCACAACGTCTCACTCAGGACGTTTCGTTGACGGTCCGGTCAAGATGGAGAACCTTACTGCTGCTGTCGTTCCACCTCTGGTCCACTCTGAGAGAGAGACATAGAGAGAGAGAGACACAGAGAGAGAGAGAGAGAGAGAGAGAGAGAGAGAGAGAGAGAGAGAGAGAGAGAGAGAGAGAGAGAGAGAGAGAAAGAGAGAGAGAGAGAGAGACATTTGACATACAGTAATTGTATTGTAAGCAGTGTTCGGCTAGCCTGACCTAACCTTAGAGTATACTGTATATTGAATAGAGAAGGCTACGGAAGTCCCCCTCTCATCCACTTGCATTAAGTCGCTCACCCAGCGCATGAGGCCATTTCACTCGTCTCCGAGGGTAAAAAAAAACCCAGATTGCATTCTGGGAAAATGGGCCAAAGACACGAATGTGATGCATCATGCACTGGTGGCACACGTGCATGCGTGTGTAGAGCGCTGAAGGTTTCTGGAGGGGGGCATGGCCTATTTCGCATTCATGTGAATGGCCCACTGAGCTCAAAACTGCATTCTCAACTTTGGCCACCATGTCCATTTCGCCTCAAGGTTTGCACCGGATGCCGTTTCTATTAAATATATACTCAAAGGGCCAAACCCATCAACAATCAGCAACGAGCACGGCCACAGACCTGATTTGCTGCCATGAAGCCAATGAGAAGACTTACACCATACCTGGCTACACCACAGCGTTTGTTATAATACCGTATTGTCCCGAATATAAGAAGACTCGGTTATAAGACGACCCCCATCATTTAAGACACATTTACGGAAAAAGAACATTGAATGTCAAATAATATAGCCCCCGAATATAAGACGACTCCATTTTTTAG
Source organism: Benthosema pterotum (assembly GCA_039105355.1). Taxonomy (NCBI): domain Eukaryota; kingdom Metazoa; phylum Chordata; class Actinopteri; order Myctophiformes; family Myctophidae; genus Benthosema; species Benthosema pterotum. The sequence goes on from CM076987.1 coordinate 7,591,845, forward strand.
GGTTACCATTGGGGAAAAACAACATGGTCTTATATTCAGGCCAATAGGGTAATTACTTTTCTCTGTAACAAGTAATGTAGCATGATGACGTCCTATGGAGCAGTAATAATATTACAGGCAGGGGCGGGTATAACATGTCCCCATTGGGGGGGGGGGGGGGGGGGGGGGGGGGGGAGAACATGTTGGAGGGGCAAGAGAAAATGGTATGGGGGCGGCTTCATCGCCCGTGGCGCGATACCATTTTCGGTTACAGGACTTATATTAGGCAATTAAGCATCAATAATAACATCAGTTGTTGTTGAAGTTGCAACAGACACGCAGCAGGCATAAAGCTAAAGGTCTGACTCAGAGAGTTTTCTGTTTTCAATGATGAAATGCTGTTAGTTTAGTCGTGCCTGATTACAGGTGTGATGATCAAGTGTGATGAACAGGTGTGGAAAACAGGGTGTAGGTCATACCTGTGCAGCTCCAGAACAATGTTGTTGCTCTGATGTTGTTGTTGTTGTTGTTGTGTCTTGTTGTTGCCCCTTAAAGGGGGGTGGGGGCCCATCTCCCCCTCCTCCCCCGCCGTTCTGAATGACCCCGGGGGTGAGAGGGTCAGTGGGAGGGGCTTGGTCTTCTTAGGCTCCGCCTCCTCCTCCTCCTGCGTCAGCCTCTGCTGCTCAGAGCGCCGCCAGGCTGCCATGACGACGGCCGGCGTGTCCTCCCATTGGTCGGGGGGATAGTCCCCGCCCAGGCCCAGGAGGTGTGGCTGCTGCTCGGAGTCCAATGAGAACGCAGAGAGCAGGGTGCGAGACTTCACTGGAGAGGGAGAAGAGGCAGACACAAGATAGTTCAGTGCTGCTTATATTGAAAAGCATTTGAAACACTACTGAAAATGGTATGGGTGCGGCGATGAAGCCACATCCAGACTCAGACTGCTCTTTGGACAGGTGTTTTTCATACCTGAGGTTCTGCAGGACTCAGACTGCTGTTTGGACAGGTGTGGACAGGTGTGTATTTCATACCTGAGGTGCTGTAGGACTCGGGCAGCGGTTTGGACAGGTGTGTTTTTCATACCTGAGGTTCTGTAGGACCCAGACAGTTGGACAGGTGTGGACAGGTGTGTTTCATACCTGAGGTTCTGTAGGACCCAGACAGTTGGACAGGTGTGGACAGGTGTGTTTCATACCTGAGGTTCTGTAGGACCAAGACAGTTGGACAGGTGTGGACAGGTGTGTTTCATACCTGAGGTGCTGTAGAACTCGGGCAGCGGTTTGGACAGGTGTGGACAGGTGTGTTTTTCATACCTGAGGTGCTGTAGGACTCAGGCTGCTGTTTGGACAGGTTTGGATAGGTGTTTTTCATACCTGAGGTGCTGTAGGATTCGGGCAGCGGTTTGGACAGGTGTGTTCAGGTGTGTTTCATACCTGAGGTGCTATATAACTCAAACTGCTGTTTGGACAGGTGTAGACAGGTGTGTTTCATACCTGAGGTGCTATATAACTCAAACTGCTGTTTGGACAGGTGTAGACAGGTGTGTTTCATACCTGAGGTGCTGTAGGACTCGGGCTGCGGTTTGGACAGGTGTGGACAGGTGTGTTTCATACCTGAGGTGCTGTAGGACTCAGACTGCTGTTTGGACAGGTGTGGACAGGTGTGTTTCATACCTGAGGTGCTATACAACTCAAACTGCTGTTTGGACAGGTGTAGACAGGTGTGTTTCATACCTGAGGTGCTGTAGGACTCAGACTACTGTTTGGACAGGTGTGGACAGGTGTGTTTCATACCTGAGGTGCTGTAGGACTCAGACTGCTGTTTGGACAGGTGTGGACAGGTGTGTTTCATACCTGAGGTGCTGTAGGACTCGGGCAGCGGTTTGGACAGGTGTGGACAGGTGTGTTTCATACCTGAGGTGCTGTAGGACTCGGGCAGCGGTTTGGAGGCGACGCCGCTCTCTGTGATGGTGGAACAGGAGGTCAAACTGCTGGGGTAGAACTGACCCAGAAACACTGCAAAGCACAACACTGCCACCTACAGGGAGGGGACAATAACAAAAACACATTAAAGGGTTATTCCACCCATTTTCAACATTTTACTATCTCATTAATATACCTTAGAGATGTTTTGTGGACATACGTACTTAAAGAGTTACCCCCATTGTGTGTTTCATAGAAATAGACCTCTGAAATAAGTCATTAACATGGTGAAACAACTTGATGACATCATCAAGTTGTGTTTCGCCATGTTAATGATTTTTCCTTTTAGGACCTATTTTTCTGAGAGTGTAAAAATGGGACCAAATGCACCCGTCATGGTCCATTTGGTCACATTTGTACATTCTCAGAAAAAAATGTTGAAAATGGGTGGTGTTCCCCTTTAACGCAAAATAATTGAGGTCACCATTCTCCTTTGACTTCAATTTAAATACGTATTGTCTTTAGTTTGTAGATGTTGAACGTTGAACACAATAGTAGGCCTGTAAGGTTGTCATGGCTAGGACAAGTGCTATGGGCAAAGATGAAGAGTTTGAAGAGGTGAATTTTACGGCGGAAGATCGGGAGTGAGTGACTGCAGTGAGAAGTTCATTCCATATAGTTGAGATTGGAAGTGGGTCTGCAGTTGTGACTGCAATAGGAAGTGCATTATAAAAAACATATGACTTCGTTTGATTAGGTTTGAAGTGAACACCAACAGAGACTTGGAAACAAAATCAACATGAGCAACGTCTACATTTATTGCCACGTACAGTACATGGCAGCATTCATTCATATACACAATTACAGATTTTGTCTACATTCACAACAGTCATTTAACAACGGGCGAACACCGTCAAAATAATAACACATACAGACAAAACAGACAAAAACAGTCCCCTCAAGTAGTCACAAACGTTTGGATTGTTCATACTCTTTGCATACATTCGGTTTATAGCTTCATATCCATGAGTAGAATAACAGGGTTGATTTGTTTACTTAGGCCTATTTCTTTATTTATATTATATATACTGTATATACACACATTTTACTTTCCACACTCAGAGACATCCTCAACCAGCCGTTACGTCTCAGTTTCTCTGTACAACTCTGTACCGACAATACAAGGTCCGTACCGACAAACAATTTAAGGTAATAACATGCTCTGAAATGTCAACCATAATAACAATAACCACCGTGTCTCTCCTCTCCGGAGCAATCTTACCTTACCAACACCATGGGGTTACAAAACGAATAAATGACTAGTAAAATGCTGTGGTTATCGATTGATATACAACACATAACAACACATTCATAGACATTCAGTTCGCCACCCACAGTTTGAGAAAAGACGCTATAGAGTGCTAATGGCACCAGCAATAGCTTGCACCTCTATATTAAGTGTAGTGGGTTCTGTACAGCATGCTGAGGCTACGCTAACGCAAGGACCCACTGAGGTAGCTCTCCAGCGCACCAACGCCAAGCTCGGAAGGAGTTGGATTGGATGTTTTCCTGGCATGCCACCATCGCTTGTCTCTTGTGTTGATCCCAACCGCTCGATCGCT
>CM076987.1:7597864-7615364 GCA_039105355.1 Benthosema pterotum
TGGGCGGGTGAGTGCGCGTGCGCGCATGCATGTGTACGTGCGTGCGTGTGCACGTGTGTACAGTATGTGACCAGTGGCAGATGTAACATTTCCCAATTGGGGGGGAAGGAGAAAATGGTATGGGTGTGTCTTCATCGCCCGTGGCGCGAAGCGTCACGGGCGATGAAGCCGCACCCATACCATTTTCAACTACAGGACTTTTATTAAGCAAGTAAAACATCAATAATAACATCAGTTGTTGTTGAAGTTGCAACAGACACGCTGTCACGACAGTGGTCGTGTATTTATTATTTAGTATGATTAAGTATATGAGTTTGAGTTATGAGTATTATTCTGTATTATAAATATATATATACTTATTGTCTAATATTATATATATATTTATATGGTGCTAAGGTTAATTATTAAGATGATATAGAATGTATATATATGTATAGAATTATTGTTGATATCTTCTAGTATATATATACATGTATATCTATCTATAGCGGCATAGGCTTTGTATTAGACTGACTCTCATCACTGCAGGGATGAGGCTTGGCTGATCGCCAACTACAATCAGCTGTCTGGATGGGCGGGGCTGTCCGTGGCCATGACCGTGGAGGTCTGATCAGCCTCCCCATTGGCCCACGGTCACGCGTGGGAGCGTACGGCCGTAGCTCCCATACCCTTCAAATCCAGTGTCCTCCTGACAGCCGGCGGGGGAAACATCTCTCAGGATCTTTCCCCCAGCCGCCGTACTACAGAGTTTAAACCTATTGTTCTCTTGTGTTGCCTTAAAGCATTCTGACATTTGTGTTAAGTTAAAGTTCCCTTCGGGAAGGAACCCTTATTTTGAGTTCCATTTTGTGTTTGATTTATTGTCTTTATTTTCTTAGTTCAGTCAAAGAGCCATTCATTGTAAATATCCTCTATTTCCTATTTCAAACTACTTATTGTAATAAATATTCGCATTATACTATCCGATCCTGGTTTACCGTTTCTCCTTCTATATGTTGCATCCCCTGATTTACCCCTAGACATATGGGTTTGTAACATATTTGGGAGCTCGTCCATTCCAAAAAGCAATTTAAAGTTCAGTTTTTGTTTTTTCGTTTGGGTATTGTTGCTTTTTGTAGTATAGGCGGGTGGGGGTTATTGTTAACTTAATGGTAAGTACGTTGCTCGCACCAGTTTGAGTAGGAGAGTTTGTTGCGGTTTACTTATGGACTCTGATGCCCAGAGTGCTGCTGCCGGTGTCCTATCGCTTGCTGAACTTGAACAAAAATCATATTGGGAATTATATATATTATATATATTGGGAACCCACCTCACCCCTGCCCACTTCGACAGTTTGGGTTGGCTTAGGGTTGACGACAGAGTACAACATCTCGCAATGGGTTTGGTCCACAAAATACGATACTCTACCAAAATACCCTTATACCTATCCAAATACTTCCTTAATGTCAATGAAGTACACTCCCACAACACCAGAGGGAGTGCTACTAACCATGTCCAACCCAGATTTGGCACAAACAAGGGTCTTAACTCCTTCCGCTCATATGCCACCAAAATGTGGAATGCCCTACCAACAGTCATAAAGGCATGTAAATCCCTTGACTCCTTCAAAACCGCTCTCAAAGGGCACCTACAGATGGCTGCAATTCTTAACTGGCCTCTGTAAAACAAAAATGTATATAAAATCCCCCCACCCACCCCGCCTCTCCTCTTTGTACATTTCTCTTTTCCCTTTTTACCTCCACTATGATTTTGCCTCCATGATTTGCTGCTTCTGTTTTTACTGAAGTAGTTGTTTTGTATGTACGGTACTTGAATCCCTCTATGAAATGAACAAGTTGGCCACTATTGTAAACAAGTGTATGCTTAACTAGTGTGTCCAATCAGCTTTTTCAGATTTGATGCAGTTGTACTTGAATTGTACTGTAATTCTCCAAGCTGTTATCAGTTTTGTAGCAGTGTGTACTTGACTTGTGCAATAACTCTCATCTCTGTTAAATAAAAATTTCATTCATTCATTCATTCATTCATTCATTCATTCATTCATTCATTCATTCATTCATTCATATGCGATTGCAAAACAATATAGCGTTCCTTTACCGGCGTTCAAGGAGGGTGAGTTGGACAATTATTTTTGTGCTTTTGAAAGAATTGCACGGGCTGTTAACTGGCCAAAGCAGTTCTGGAGTTTGTTGCTTCAATGCAAATTGACTGGTAAAGCGGTGGACATCTGTAGCGCACTCTCTGTGGAGGAGAGTTTAAACTATGATGTTGTCAAAGCGGCTATTCTTAGCGCATTTGAGCTGGTCCCTGCACATTACAGGCTAAAGTTTAGGTCCGCTCAAAAGTCCCCTACTCAAACTTATGTGGAGTTTGGCCGTGAAAAAGCTACTCTCTTTAAAAAGTGGTGCAACGCGAGCAACGTAACTACTTTTGAGCAGCTCAGTGAGCTTGTTTTGATGGAGGATTTCAAAGCTTGTATTCCAGAGCGTATTGTTGTGTATCTTGAAGAGCAGAAAATTGATTCACTTGCTAAAGCTTCTGTGAGGGCTGATGAATTTGATCTAACGCACCGTTCGAGTGCTTCGCCAATGCCGGGTGGGTTAGGCTTGTTTGATAAGCAGGAAAAGCAGCACAAACTGTCACCGCCAAAAAGTCAGCCGCGGGGCGGACTAGCAGCCACCACTCCCGACAGTCGTGCTTGCTTTTATTGCCATGAAACAGGCCATTTATTAGCCCGCTGTCCTAAGATCCAACAGAAACAGCAAAACGGCAATGGCAATGTGAAAAAGCCAAAAGGGGTGGGCTTTGTGCGCTCTCGTCCCATGTCTTCTCCTGGCACGGCCGAGGCTGTCCGAGAGGGGGCCGGGGATGATTGTTTTAGCCCATTCATTCTGCAAGGTACAGTCTCTCTGTCTGATAAGGAAAGTGAGAGCGTTCCGATCGCTATATTGCGTGACACGGGAGCGTCTCAGTCCCTTATTTTGCAGAGTGTACTGCCTTTCTCTGAGGATACGTTTTGTGGATCAGATGCGCTGGTGTTGGGCGTGGAGATGAAATCCTCTCGTACACCATTGCATGTGATTCATTTGCGTTCTCCACTTGTTTCTGGCTTTGTGCAAATTGGCTTGCGTGAAACTTTGCCAATCGAAGGTGTGGCAATGATTCTAGGCAATGACATAGCTGGCGAAAAAGTGTTTCCGTCACTAAAAGTGATTGAGCAGCCTCCTGTGGCTGATGTGACTGTGTCGGTACGGGGAGAATCACCCACTGTTATGGAAGTGTTTTAGCCCAATAATTATATATATTAAGTAAATAAAAACATGTAGCAATATGTAGAATAAATAAATAAAATGACAAAAAATAAACCAAAGAAAAGTGTGAGAAAAATATATATCACACATTTATGAGTAAAGAAATGGGATATAAGTCATTTTTAGTTACTGTTATATTTAATTACGCTTACATTAATTCCCAAATACATTTATTTCCCCTTTTATTTTTCTATTTATTTACACATATATTTCCTGCAATATTTCCTTGATGCTCTTTTACGTCTCCTGTATTTCTGTCCCACATATTTATTTATGCTTACACACTTTTACATTTCCTTCTCCTACATTTACATTCCCGCGTCTATTTATGTCTGCCTTTCCTTTCTCTTTATATTTTTGGCCGTATATATTCCTGCGTGTGAGTATGCTAATTTAGTGGGCTGTCTGGGGCGGGCCCAGTCAGTCTTGCTCATTAACATACTGGATATTTGCATGGGGCAGTGTTGCCAACTTGGCGCATTTGTCGCTATATTTAGAGCTTTTTCAGACCCCCCTAGCGCCAAAATTAGTGAAAAACTCCTGGCGGAAAATCTAGTGCTTTTTGGCTGGTGAGTTGGGGTGAAATTGATTGACAGGCACCAGAGCTAAAACCCTCATTTTTCACCATTTTTCCTCCAATGACAGTGTTTTCAACCAGTGGTCCCCTGGCTAATAATGAACATCTGGTTCACCAGATGTAACTCTTTGAGAGTGTAAAAGTGTAAAAATGAAACCAAATGGACCCTTGCAGGTCCATTTGGTTTCATTTTTAAAATATTCATCATGTGTGTTAGCCCAAGTCTACACAACTAGAGAATGTAGGAGATTAATGGTCATTTACTCATTTTGATCTGTGTGGCAAGCATCTAGTGCAGGGGTTTTCAACAAGTGGTCCGGGGACCACCAGTGGTCCTTGAGAGGGTTCCAGGCTGCCCCCAGCTAAGTTGTTTAACCAAATGTAACTCTCAAGAGTTAAAATATCCATCATGCAAATTAGTCCAAATCTACACAACTAGAATTAAGATTAACGGTCATGGACAGAAGCAAAAGAAATCTTTAGTTTTGGGGGCTGTGGGTCTTAAATATCCTCAATTGGTGGTCCGTGGCTCAAATTCTGAATAAATAGTGGTCCCTGGTATGAAAATGGTTGAACCCCCACTGCTCTAGCGCATTCTAGTGCATTTTGGAAGTGCCACTATCACTATGGTTGTGGTCCGTCAAAATCTCTAGTGTTGTTGAAGGCATTGTTCTCGTCAGGAGCGTCCATTTTTCCAGCAATTAAATACTACGGACAGCAACTACATATTTCTGAAAAGTAGGTTTTAACCTGCAAGCTCTACTTCCGGTCTTTTCCTCGAATCGGCATTTCCTGATGCCAGTGTTGCCAACTGCCCAAATCCAAAATGCACTAGTGGCACTTCCAAAATGCACTAGAATGCGCTAGAGCAATGGGGGTTCAACCATTTTCATACCAGGGCCCACTATTTATTCAGAATCTGAGCCACGGACCACCAATTGAGGATATTTTTTAGACCCACAGCCCCCAAAACTAAAGATTTCTTTTGCTTCTGTCCATGACATTAATCTTAATTCTAGTTGTGTAGATTTGGACTAATTTGCATGATGGATATTTTAACTCTTGAGAGTTACATTTGGTTAAACAACTTAGCTGGGGGCAGCCTGGAACCCTCTCAAGGACCACTGGTGGTCCCCGGACCACTTGTTGAAAACCCCTGCACTAGATGCTTGCCACACAGATCAAAATGAGTAAATGACCATTAATCTCCTACATTCTCTAGTTGTGTAGACTTGGGCTAACACACATGATGAATATTTTAAAAATGAAACCAAATGGACCTGCAAGGGTCCATTTGGTTTCATTTTACACTTTTACACTCTCAAAGAGTTACATCTGGTTAACCAGATGTTCATTATTAGCCAGGGGACTACTGGTTGAAAACACTGTCATTGGAGGAAAAATGGTGAAAAATGAGGGTTTTAGCTCTGGTGCCTGTCAACCAGTTTCGCCCCAACTCACCAGCAAAAAAAGCATTAGATTTTCCGCCAGGAGTTTTTCACTAATTTTGGCGCTAGGGGGGTCTGAAAAAGCGCTAAATATAGCGACAAATGCGCCAAGTTGGCAACACTGCCCCATGCAAATATCCAGTATGTTAATGAGCAAGACTGACTGGGCCCGCCCCAGACAGCCCACTAAATTAGCATACTCACACGCAGGAATATATATGGCCAAAAATATAAAGAGAAAGGAAAGGCAGACATAAATAGACGCGGGAATGTAAATGTAGGAGAAGGAAATGTAAAAGTGTGTAAGCATAAATAAATATGTGGGACAGAAATACAGGAGACGTAAAAGAGCATCAAGGAAATATTGCAGGAAATACATGTGTAAATAAATAGAAAAATAAAAGGGGAAATAAATGTATTTGGGAATTAATGTAAGCATAATTAAATATAACAGTAACTAAAAATGACTTATATCCCATTTCTTTACTCATAAATGTGTGATATATATTTTTCTCACACTTTTCTTTGGTTTATTTTTTGTCATTTTATTTATTTATTCTACATATTGCTACATGTTTTTATTTACTTAATATATATAATTATTGGGCTAAAACACTTCCATACACTGTGTTCCCGGCGTGTGCTGTGACTAGAGCACAGGCGAAAAGGTTTGGAAATGTTACCTTGAATGACACATTTTTGTGTGCCGAGGAACCAGTGGGTGGTCCGCCACGTAGACGGCGCAAAAAGAAGGCTAAAAAGAGCTTGCTGCCGACAAATGCTTGCTTTGGATTTGATGTTGATAGAGACACTTTTACGCAAGCACAGCAGAATGATCCCTCTCTCTCTATGTGCTGGGAGGCGGCTAATAAAGCGAGCGATGCTGCCGCTGCGCCGAGCGCATATAGCGTGGAGGATGGCATTCTCATGCGTAAATGGTTCCCTGCTGCAATCGGTGATTTGGGGTGGAATGTTGTGCGCCAAATTGTTGTTCCTCAAATCTTTCGGTCCCAAATCCTCAGCTTGGCGCATGACAATATTTCTGGCCATTTGGGCGTTCGTAAAACTTATGATCGCATCCTTCGTTATTTCTACTGGCCGTCTATGAAAGCCTCCGTTGTCGAATTTTGTGGCACTTGTCATGTGTGTCAGATGACGGGGAAGCCAAACCAAACGATTCCACCTGCCCCATTGAAACCGATCCCCGCTGTAGGCGAACCGTTCGAGCACATAGTGATTGACTGTGTGGGCCCGTTGCCAAAGTCGAAATCTGGTTATCAATATCTTCTCACGGTGATGTGCACGGCTACACGCTATCCGGAGGCGTTCCCCTTGCGCTCATTAAAGGTGAAGCCAGTCATTAAAGCGCTGACTAACTTTTTCTCGACTTATGGTTTTTGTCGTTATATCCAGAGTGACCAGGGCTCGAATTTCACGTCAAAATTATTTGCTCAAGTTATTTCGACCCTCGGTATCGAGCACAGGAAATCCTCTGCATTTCATCCGGCCTCCCAAGGCGTTTTGGAACGTTTTCACAGCCACATGAAGGCTATGATTAAAAAATACTGCCACGAGACCGGTAATGCGTGGGATGAGGGGCTGCCGTTTCTTATGCTGGCAGCACGGGAGAGTGTGCAGGAGTCACTGGGGTTTTCCCCGGCAGAGTTGGTGTTTGGCCATACAGTCCGCGGCCCCTTAAGGGCCTTTAGAGAGGGCCTTTTGGCCAAAGCACACTCGCCCGTGACTAATGTGCTAGATTTTGTTGCAGGTTTCCGCGAACGGTTGCACAAAGCCAGAGAAATAGCAAGTACTTTTCTGAGCAAAGCTCAAGGTAAAATGAAGGCACGATTTGACCTGAAGGCTGTGCAGAGAGACTTTGCTGTGGGACAAAAAGTGTTGGTGCTGCTCCCACTGCAACGCTCAGCCTTTCAGGCCAAATTTAGTGGTCCTTATGTGATTGAAAAAAAATTAAGTGAGACAGATTATGTTCTTTCGACTCCCGATCGTCGCAAAAAGACGAGGGTTTGTCATGTGAACATGCTCAAGCCTTATCTGGCTCGCGCTGAGCCAGATGATCCAGTGGTCCCCGCAGTTGTCGCCTCGTGTGCTGCAGCAGCAGCACCATCACTTTATTCCCCCGAAAGTGATGGGCTGCGCGCTAAGGGTTCGTCTGTGTCACGTTTGCCAAACTCTGATATTTTGACAGATTTGCCTGGGTTTTTAAAACACCTCAGTCCACAAGCACAAGCAGACATTATTTCTTTGATTAAAGGTAATATGAGTCTGTTTTCAGACACCCCGTCACGCACATCAGTCCTTTCTCATGACGTGGTTGTAATGAATAACCATCCACCTATAAAGCAACACGCTTATCGTGTCAATCCAACTAAGCGTGCGTTACTTAAAAAGGAAGTCGATTATTTGTTGGAGAACGGTCTGGCTGTTCCTAGCAGCAGTGCGTGGGCTAGTCCATGCCTGCTTGTGCCCAAAAGTGACGGATCCTTGCGCTTTTGCACGGACTACCGTAAGGTTAACAACATAACGAAGCCAGATGGTCACCCTCTACCGAGGATGGATGACCTGGTTGACCGGGTGGGCTCGGCGAAATTTGTAACTAAAATTGATCTTTTAAAGGGCTATTGGCAAGTGGGTTTAAGCCCTCGCGCATCAGAGGTGAGTGCATTCGTGACACCCGACGGTTTGTATCAATATACAGTGATGCCATTTGGCTTGAGAAATGCGCCAGCGACATTTCAAAGATTAATGAATTCTGTGTTAAGGGGCGTGGCCAACTGCGAGGTCTATTTGGATGACGTGGTGGCATACTCAGATACGTGGCTTAGTCACGTGGAAACCTTAAAAGAAATATTTCGGCGACTAAAAGAAGCGAATTTGACTTTGAATTTATCTAAATGTGAATTTGGTTGCGCGACCGTGACATACCTTGGAAAGCAGGTTGGCCAAGGCCAAGTGCGCGCTGTCGACGCAAAAATCCAAGCCGTGCTTGATTATCCGGTGCCTAAAACGAGGCGCGAGCTGCGCCGTTTTCTGGGCATGGCGGGGTATTATCGTGGGTTTTGCAAAAACTTTGCGGCTGTCACAGCGCCGCTTACATCTCTGACAAGTGTCAAACGGTCGTATAAGTGGTCTCCTGCCTGTCAACTCGCTTTTGATTCCTGCAAGGCTCTTCTCTGCAGCACCCCGGTCCTGGCTGCACCCGTCTTCTCGAGACCATTCAAGCTGGAGGTGGATGCGAGCGCCTGTGGAGCCGGAGCTGTACTCCTCCAAGAGGACGATCAGGGTATAGACCATCCCATCTGCTACTATTCAAAGAAATTTAATTCGGCACAGGGTAACTATAGCACTGTTGAAAAGGAGGCGCTTGCCTTGTTGCTTGCATTACAGTTCTTTGAAGTATACGTTGGCTCAAGCCCGTTGCCTACTGTGGTGTACACTGATCATAATCCTCTTGTCTTTTTGAAGCAGATGCAAAATTCAAATCAAAGGTTGATGAGATGGTCTTTACTTCTGCAGGACTTCGAGGTGGACATCCATCACAAGAAGGGGCAGGAGAATATCCTTGCTGATGCCCTCTCCCGGGTTTAAGGTGCTTCCTTCCTTGGGAAGAGGTTATTGGGGGTTATAACCTCTTTTCGGGAAGGGGGGTGTCACGACAGTGGTCGTGTATTTATTATTTAGTATGATTAAGTATATGAGTTTGAGTTATGAGTATTATTCTGTATTATAAATATATATATACTTATTGTCTAATATTATATATATATTTATATGGTGCTAAGGTTAATTATTAAGATGATATAGAATGTATATATATGTATAGAATTATTGTTGATATCTTCTAGTATATATACATGTATATCTATCTATAGCGGCATAGGCTTTGTATTAGACTGACTCTCATCACTGCAGGGATGAGGCTTGGCTGATCGCCAACTACAATCAGCTGTCTGGTTGGGCGGGGCTGACCGTGGCCATGACCGTGGAGGTCTGATCAGCCTCCCCATTGGCCCACGGTCACGCGTGGGAGCGTACGGCCGTAGCTCCCATACCCTTCAAATCCAGTGTCCTCCTGACAGCCGGCGGGGAAACATCTCTCAGGGTCTTTCCCCCAGCCGCCGTACTACAGAGTTTAAACCTATTGTTCTCTATTGTGTTGCCTTAAAGCATTCTGACATTTGTGTTAAGTTAAAGTTCCCTTCGGGAAGGAACCCTTATTTTGAGTTCCATTTTGTGTTTGATTTATTGTCTTTATTTTCTTAGTTCAGTCAACAAGCCAGTTTATTGTAAATATCCTCTATTTCCTATTTCAAACTACTTATTGTAATAAATATTCGCATTATACTATCCGATCCTGGTTTACCGTTTCTCCTTTTATATGTTGCATCCCCTGATTTACCCCTAGACATATGGGTTTGTAACAGACACGCAGCATGCATAAAGCTAAAGGTCTGACTCAGAGTTTTCTGTTTTGAAATGCTATTGGTTTAGTGGTGCCACAACTGTAGTTAGTTAGTAGCAGTAGTAGTGTTTCAAATCATTTTAAATATAAGCACTTTGATTTGAAATATCTTGGTTGTTTTGCATGCCATTGTGTTTGGGCATGGGGGGGCAATTGTTTGGGCATTTAGGGGGGCATTGCCCCCCCCCATGCCCATGCCTAGATCCGCCCCTGTGTGCAACAGAGACACTCACTTGTTGGTGCATTCCAGATTCTCCACTTTGCGCCTCAGCTCACTGTTCTCGTTGGAGCAGGTCTCCACCCTGTGACATGAGGAGGTACTGCACCGTCAGACACTACGATAACACAAATATACACTGCACAAAACACACACAATGTATGATTTTTGTATACTCACTTCTTCTCCAGAGCATCCATGTATTCTTTCTTCTTCCTGCGACTTTCCTGGGCTGAGATCTGATAGACAGACAGACAGACAGACAGACAGACAGACAGACAGACAGACAGACAGACAGACAGACAGACAGACAGACAGACAGACAGACAGACAGACAGACAGAAATCAGTAAATACGTTCCTGTACATGTACAAACTGAGTTTTATTTGTATTAGAGCTGTAGTAGAGCAGGTCGACCAATGATTCAAGGGTTGGCGGTTCTAATCCCGGCTCCTCCAGTCTACATGTCGAAGTGTCCTTGGGCAAGACACTGAACCCCACCTTGCCTCCAGTGGTTACCACCATTGGTGTGTGAATGTGGGAAGTGAGGATGCTGAGCGTTGACTGTTTGTCGCTCTACTTCCCAATGTATGAATGAATGGACCATTGTAAAGTGATTTGAGTATACACATACAGTGCATAGAAAAATGCAATCCATTATTATAATCTCCATAGCGGGGAATCTTAGATCACCTCATGTAGGAACTGTGATTTAAATAATAATTATAATAATAATAATAATAATAATAAATTTTATTTATAACGCACTTTACATTTGAATCAAATCTCAAAGTGCTACAATGCAGAAATGAAAGATAAAGTAAAAAAAATAAAAACAGTAAAAGAGGCAGTCAAAGCAATAAAAGAAGACAATAGGCCTAGTAAAAAAGAGCAATAAAATGTCCCAATTAGGTAAATGCCTTGATAAAAAGAAAGGTTTTTATATATATATAATATAAACACATCATCCTGCACGTTTCACTGGTGGCAACCGCCGCCAAATCGGTGATTTGGTGGCAGTCAGTCAGTGTTTTAGTCATGAAGGAACTCACCTTGTTCTTGATCTTTCTCCGGATCTTCTTCAGAGCTTTCTCCTCAGTCTTGCTCAGAGGCAGTTTGGTCGGGACAGGGTATCCCTCGGCCACCAGGGTGCGCCGTTCCTCCTCTGTCAGCAGCAGAGGACCAGAGCCCTGCAGCTTCTGAACAGCCAATAGAAAGGCAGTTTATTAAAACATAGAGCTTCTGAACAGCCAATAGAAAGGCAGTTTATTAAAACATAGAGCTTCTGAACAGCCAATGGAAATAGTTTATTAAACCATACAGCTTCTGTACAGCCAATAGGAACACAGGTTATTAAACCCTGCAGCTTCTGAATAGCCAATAGGAACACAGCTTATTAAACCGGTACAGCCAATAGGAACACAGCGTATTAAACCCTGTAGCTTCTGATATAGATACTGTAGACAATAACGAAGACAATAGATTCTATTGTTTGACATGAGATTATAATTTCTGAAACTAGATTCCACTTTCTGACATGAGATTATAATTTCTGACACTAGATTACAGTTTGTGACATGAGATTATAATTTCTGACACTAGATTACAGTTTGTGACATGAGATTATAATTTCTGACACTAGATTACAGTTTGTGACATGAGATTATAATTTCTGACACTAGATTACAGTTTGTGACATGAGATTCTAATTTCTGACACTAGATTCCATTGTCTGACATGAGATTATAATTTCTGACACTAGATTCCATTGTCTGACAAGAGATTATGATTTTGGACACTAGATTCTAGTTTCTGACACTATAGATGTTCCTGTGTCAGTGATGCTCAACATATTTCATACCAAGGACGATCAGACCAAATATGCGGATCAAATATATGCTTTAACTCAATATTTGCACCACATTTTCACGATTTTCCAAAAAAATATCAGACCTACAAGCTCATAGCGCGCCAATCAGTGGCGCGCTATGAGCTTGTAGATCTGATATTTTTCAATAGAACACCAAAACGTTACAGTGCAGAAATGGTTTCCTTGTGAATGTAAATAAGACGTATTGATAGAATGTAACTCACGTGGGGTGCTGTGAGGAGTGGTGAGTTGGACAGGGAGGTGGCGGAGGCATTGGAGGAGGGTCTGGGGGTTTGGGTGGTCGCCCCCTTGTGGCCGGAGGACTGCGTGGTCCCCGCGGCGGCCGCCACGGCGGCTGCAGCAGAGGGGACGGGGAGCTCCTCCCCCAGGGGGGAGGAGAGGGGGGAGGGGCTCTGGCTGCCCTCCGAGTCGCTGCCGTGGGAGCTGGGAGGGGTGGGGGGCATCCTCAGGAGATCCAGACCACCTGGGAGAGAACGAGAACCTTAGGGTTTTAGTTTCAAAGGTACTGTATATTCAGTGATTTCACATAATTCTTTTTGTTTCCTCCTTCCTACTAGAGAGTGATGTCCATATAAGGAGTTACTCCCTGTTCCCAGTGAGTCCCCTGAAGTAAAATAAATGCCCGCACCCGTCCCCCCTTTCTTTTTTCTTTTCTTTTTTTTTTAAATGACTCAATTTAACTGAATTTTAGGTGTTTTTGTGTGTTCTTTATCCTCACAAATAACCATTTTTGAACAATCAGGCTATCATATCGCATTAGAAATTGGATAATGGAAATTGCTCTCAGGAACAGCTTGTTTGATTATGGTCTCATAATGATGAAATCAATGCACCCTACATTGTATAATTCTTGCGCTTCTTCAGTTCCAAATTTGCATTTCTACAGTTCCAAATTTGCATTTATACTGTTTACAATGTCCAGCGTTGTTGATTTTGCAAGCTGGCATGGAAACAAGCCTGGTTTTATCTGGTATTAAAAATATTAAATAATGTGCATATCAGCGCCCCCACCACCTCAGGTCATTGTGGTACTACAGCTAAACTGTCCATAAAGAAATGACAAGGACTGGTTATATCAGTGGTGATTGAGGCTGTCCCTTAAGCTAGTATTAGTATTAAAAACAATTTCAGGAGTGTCTATTATTTGCTCTAAAAAAACAGGTACAGAGTACAGACTGAAGACTTTAACTTTAAAAGAAGATTAAGCAAACTTCAGATTCAAACATCAATGCATTCATCTAAGACAGAGATATGCCCGCAGTTTCAATAAATGGCCAGCAGAGAGCACTAGAGCACCACAGAATAAACTGAATAAAAGATACTAGGTCAGGACTATTCAACTGGACCAACCATGTTTTTTTTAGGGCAAAAGAAAGTTAGAGGTACAGTGTGTTCTATGAAGAGTGGGGTTATCATAATGACGATAATTAAGACTAGAGCATTGTGCATGGCATGGCATCATTGACACAGTTTAATGTCTGTAGAAATGTTGCATTGCCTTCACCCACACGCACACACACACACACACACACACACACACACACACACACACACACACACACACACACACACACACACACACACACACACACACACACACACACACACACACACACACACACACGTATTTGACCTCTGACCTCTGGGGGACAGGTTGAGGAACTGGTCGACCTCATGTGGTTCTAGTTTGATCTGAGGAATCACTTCCTGTTTGATCTGGAGAGAGAGAGAGAGAGAGAGAGACAGAAGAGAGAGAGAGAGAGAGAGAGAGAGAGAGAGAGAGAGAGAGAGAGAGAGAGAGAGAGAGAGAGAGAGAGAGAGAGAGGAAGAGATTAGAGATTAGACCAGGGTTTCAAACTCTCAAGCATTGAGTGTGAGAGTCTTGCATGTTTACTTACATTTACTTATGTACTCATCCCACACCTCCATGATAGGTCAACAATTTAGACAGTTTTAAGGGGCCCCAAAGCCGGGGGGGGGGGGGGGGGGGGGGGGGGGGGGGGGGGCAAGAAGCTCAGATTAATAGGGTCTTATTTGTATTCATGCTGCAAATCTGCACAGTGGGGGCCCTGTAATGAAAATTTTCAGGGCACCCAAAATGTATTAAGTGTACTCAGGGGCGGATGAAGCATGTCGCATTTGGGGGGGCAAGAGAAAATGATATGGGGCCGGGGCGGCTTCAATGAACGATGAAGTCGCCCCCAAACCATTTTCGGTTACAGGACTTTTATTATCAAGTAAAGCAACAATAATAACGTCAGTTAGCTAAAGGTCTGACTCATAGAGTTTTCTGTTTTCAATGATGAAATGCTGTTGGTTTAGTCGTGCCAAAATTGTAGTTAGTAGCAGCAGTAGTGTTTCAAATCATTTTAATTATAAGCACTTTAATTTGAAATATCTCGAGTTGTTTTGCTTGCCATTGTGGTTGGGGGGGGCAGACTGGGTATTTAGGGGGGCATTGCCCCCCAATGCCCATGCCTAGATCCGCCCCTGAGTGTACTTAATAAACTGCTGCAATACATTGTGTTGATGAATTCCATGATTTTTACTATTCCACATCATGGCCCCCTGGAACCCCTTTAAGGACACCCTCAAGGACCCCCTCCTGGGGACCCCCTCCTCCGGTGAAAGAGATATTTATTCAGGTGACTTTTTAGGCCAAAGATGTTTGATCAGACAGACACACACAACGTCCTCTGATGTCAACTCACAGCCATGTGTTACAATGCACCGTGAATGGATGTCTGTGTGTGTGTGTGTGTGTGTGTGTGTGTGTGTGTGTGTGTGTGTGTGTGTGTGTGTGTGTGTGTGTGTGTGTGTGTGTGTGTGTGTGTGTGTGTGTGTGTGTGTAGGGGAAGAGTCTTGAGGAACTGAAGGGCAGCCTGAATCAAAAGGCTCCAGCTGCAGACCTAGCCCAGGAGTGGACCCTGGTGCCTCACAGTTGATGTGATGACGTCACACATCAACCCACAGGCCCCTGTTGTTGCCATGTCCCACCCGCTTCTACCGTTATCAAGCCATAATTCCCAGTAGGCTGCTTATCAGCACCATCTTAGCTTGCGGTTAGGTTTAGGCAGGGGTGTAGTGGAGGGGGGACACGGGGGGGGCGGCGTCCCCCCACTTCTCACATCTAAAAGATTTTTGGGTCTGAAAAAAATCATTAGCATGGTGAAATACATCTTGATGACATCATCATCACCAGAAAAAAAAAATCAAATGGGGAGAATTCCCCTTTCAGAGGTGTCCCCCCACTTCTAAAAGTACCACTACAACACTGGGTTTAGGGGTAGGTTTAGAGAAGGGTGCAGCAACGTTTGTAGCAAAACCCTAGACCCCTCCAACCGTGATTCTAATTCTTTCTTTTTAGAAGAGTTTTGAACGGTGATGATCACAAACCTTGACACTCTTGGCCTGGCTGTGGCTGCTCTTGGCAGGGTCCCGGGGCTGGGGGGGACTCTGGGGGGTCCCTGCCTGGGCTGGGTCGGGGCCGGTGGTCGTAGGGGGTCCCTGGGTGTCGGTAGGGGTGTCAGTAGGGGTGTGGGAGGGGTCCAACAGGACTGGTGGTCCCTCCTCCAGGGTTAAAGCCAGCCCTTCGGGCAGCAACATGGACGCAGGCTCACACAGCAGGGTGGTGTCCATGTCCATAGACTCCTCCCCTTGCTCCTCCATCGTCCAATCGCTGAGCGAGTCCGACTCACCTGGGGGAGTCAAAAACAAGGAGAGTGATTCTGATTGGTTTAATGTTAACCTGGATAGACGACAACAACAACGACGATTCAGGTGATGGGACGGTATCTAAGGGACTGTTCGTAATTTACCGGGGGGGGGGGCTGGTGCGTAGGGGGGGGAGGGCCATGATGAAAAAAAATGAGGTGAGGGGAGGGCCATGGCAAAAACAATCGGAGTGGAGGGGAGGGCCATGGGGAAAAAAGGAGACGGAGCTTTAGAGTATAGACTGAGTTACGTTTACTCATAGAGCTAGTAGACCAATGGCGATTCTTCTACATTGACTTCAACTGCAGTTTGTCCCTATTCAGGCCATTTGAACAGCGCTCAAGCGCTCAGTTTCTGACTCCTCAATGTCGTGACTCCGGGTGGACTGCTGGAAGAGTAGGAAAGAGTACTAGTTTTGCCATTTGCACAGAATAGGACAGGAAACGGATCTGCAGCATGGACCCTCCTCCCTCCATGCAGTTGAGCGAGATCCTGTCATGGCGTCCACCGCTCTTTGTTTACAACACACGTAGGGAAAAGAAAACTTTGCCTTTTTACCAAGGACTGCGTTCGGTTTGATAAATAATGACAGCAGAGCCGTTTTCTAAAGCCCGATACGGGCGGATGCATGGCTTATAAAGCAGCACGTCGAGCTGTGGTGAGTAGCCTCAAATGAGCTGTTTGTTGTCCCCTTTGCTCCATGAAGTGAACGGTGTCTGCATTGCTCTGTCTATACTCCAGGCTTACATAGCTACTCTACCCAGGCTGCGCTGGGTAGAATCATGCCATCTAGTAGAGTTGCGACATTGGGGGGTCAGAAACCGAACGTGCTGGATGGTATTTTCTGTTGCGCGACCACTGCAGACAGCATTGCCATCGAAGCTGAGAGATCGCACAACGGGGCTATAGTTTTCAAATAGGCCAGCGCAAATAAGTAAAAGCCCTTTTAGACACGTGTAAAACATGACAACTATTGGGAAATCAATGCTGATAGTTAAGTGGCCATTCTGATGGTCTACTCTAGTGTCATGTTTGCAAGACTAGTTTTTCAGAGACACTGACAAACTATATTTTTCATTTTATTTATTTTATGGTAGTGCTTTGTCGTAGTGCAATCGTGTTTCATGACTGTATGTTTATTTGTTCTGTTGAGTATAATATAGTCTTTATTTGCTGTATAATTGGAGCACATACATGTAGCCATTTTCTCCAATTAGTGTGTTTTTTGAGCATGTGAGTGTGTGCTTAATATGCAACTTTGGTGGGGAACTATGAAAAATATTGCCCCCCCTGAAAACATGAATGCCCCACCACTGATAATTTCCTGGCTACGGCAGTGATGCTCACGACAGCTGGCATGCTCATTGAACTGAAGAAAAAATCTCAAAGTAAATGGCCGGGCAATTTTGTACCTGTAGGGGGAGGGCCATGGGAAAACAACATTGAAGTGGGGGGAGGGCCATGGGGAAAAAATTGAGGTGGGGGGGGGGGGGCATGATTATTTTTTTTTTGACCGGACTTCCAGCGCACCAGCCCCCCCCCCCGGTAAATAACGTACAGTCCCTAAGCTAGATGTAGGACGCATGGACTGCGTTTATAAATCAAATAATAGTCCAGTGGTTTTCACCCATTTTGATAGCAGAGCCCACTATTTATTCAGAATTTGAGCCATGAACCACCATTTGATGACATTCTACAGATCCAAAACTAAAGGTTTCTTTTGTTTTTTTGTCCACAATTCCAGGCTGGAAACAGTCAAAACATATAGATCAAAAGGAGAATATTCTAACTCTTGGGAAATGGAACCAAATGGACCCGCTAGGGTCCCAGATAGCAAAATGCATTGATTCAACGTTGAATTT
>CM076987.1:7622864-7697864 GCA_039105355.1 Benthosema pterotum
GGTGAAAAAGTAATCAAATGGTGGTCCGTGGCTCAAATTCTGAATAAATGGTGGTCCCTGGTGTCAAAAAGGTTGAAAACCCCTGTACTATAATAATGGCAAGTATTTCATACAGCTTAAGTTAAGTTAAAGGTAGGGTAAGTGATTTGAAATTCATGGTGTAGTACCAGCCTGGTGCACAGGGGTCACCCAAGAGTAGCTACACTATGTGAACCTGCTGCTCCATCCTGATTGGAGGAGAATTCACCCTCCACCTGGGGAACTTTTATTAGCTCCTCTGCTAATGTGGGGGAGGGGGAACCCCATATATGGTCTGCACACTTTAGAATAGAGCATTTTAACAAAAAATAAATAAAATTGGGTGATATCTGACAAAAGTGAAATAACTTCTCTTACCTTTAAAAAAAAGTGAACTATCCCTTTAAGAGTGTCTAGTGGTAAATATGGTAGTGAGTTGTAGTTCCAGACTCCAGTGGGAGAATAGGAATAGTTGTCTGGCTATGAAAGGACAGGAACGTTGGAGTCACTCACTCTGACTGGAACACATCTGGGGTCAAAGTGCCATGAGTCAGCATATTATCTCTACATGGCTGCACGTGTGTGTGTGTGTGTGTGTGTGTGTGTGTGTGTGTGTGTGTGTGTGTGTGTGTGTGTGTGTGTGTGTGTGTGTGTGTGTGTGTGTGTGTGTGTGTGTGTGTGTGTGTGTGTGTGTGTGTGTGTGTGTGTGTGTGTGATACAGAGATGGAAATAAGTGGTCAGGCACAGACACAGATGCAGGGAGACTGACTAACTGGGTCAACAGACGTGTGTGTGTAATTCACTGTTTCCATCCCTAGTCTATAAAACTGACCACTATGCTCTTCAACCCTAGAATACTTCACATATTTTGTGTTACAACATCATTAAACATGGGTGTTTTTTTGTTTTTTTGCTAGAGCTGGGTCTTGATTAAAAATAATATAACTAATTATCGGCATTGTAATGAATTCACCTCAATCGCATTTTTGACTGTGAATATTATTTTTAAAATATTCTAAAAAAAGAGGAATTAAAGGAGAATTCCACACCAAAACACATTGGGCATCAATCTTCCTTGATTCTGTGACATGATACATAATCTTGATTTTTGTCACAGATGCCCCATTTTCTACATTTCACCATGAGGTCCCCGTTCCCACGACGACGTTGGGAACAGTTAACATGGCCGCAGGTTGTCTTTATTCTACTGCGGGTATTTCTTAGTTTTTTCACACAAATCACATTTTAATAGTAAACTGATATTAAACACGCTTGAATTTTACGTCACTCTGGGGCAGCCTTTACTTGTAATCCCAGACGTAATCTATCCTCCTCCTCTCCTCCCATCCCTTTCGCCACTCTCCTTACCAATCACTCCGGTTGAAACTCCTGTTCCACGGGTGCCGGCTGAGTTTTTAAAAGTCATATAGTGGTGCAATTATCTTCTAGTGAGTGGCTTGATATGATGTGTGAAAAAATAAGTTTGGGAGTTACAGAAATACCTGCAGTAGAATAAAGACAACCTGCGGCCATGTTAACTGTTGGAACGACGTCGACGTTGGGACGGGGACCTCATGGTGAAATGTAGAAAAGGGGACATCTGTGACAAAAATCCACAACATTATGTATCATGTCAGAGGAATCAAGGTAGATTGATGACCAATGTGTTTGGTGGGGAATTCTCCTTTAAGTTGGGAGCGCCTCCTTCGGTCCAAACATTACTACGACATGTGAGACATTTTATTGAGCTTCATGAAGGTAGAATAAAATGCATTCTGAGTCCCCCACCGCCAGTGTTGTAGTGGGACTTTTAGAAGTGAGGGATGCCTCTTAAAGGGGAGTTCCATTTGGAACCAAATGGATTTTAGATGATGTGAGAAGTGAGTGAGAACTACACCCCTGCCCACCGCATGAATGAAATGCATTCCGAGTCTTGGCGTTTTGGCGAATGTTTTTCACAGAATACTCCACTGCAAAACGACTCCACTGCGCCCTCTAGCGATATTTCCAAGAGACAACGTTCATAGAGAATATTTTTCCCTTTTCCAGATTAGTGTATGCCAGAAATTCCTCTCTGATCGACCTTCTTTTCATGACTGTTCAGTGTGGTTTTGTGTGTGTGTGTGTGTGTGTGTGTGTGTGTGTGTGTGTGTGTGTGTGTGTGTGTGTGTGTGTGTGTGTGTGTGTGTTGTGTGTGTGTGTGTGTGTGTGTGTGTGTTGTGTGTGTGTGTGTGTGTGTGTGTGTGTGCCTGCAGCCCTGAGTGCAGTACAGCTGCATCTGGGCAGGTCTGCGCAGGTTTCTAGACAAAGTTCACCTTGACATACTCGAAGATCTGTGATGTCTGATGTGCGTGTGTGTGTGTGCGCGTGAGCGTGCGTGTGTGTGTGTGCGTGTGTGTTACAGGGGGAAAAAAGTCACCCTATGCCCTAAATTCTGAATCACTAGCCCAAAATGGTTCCGTTTTTGTTTCAGACCTCCATTTCTAGGAAACACAACATGGAGGAACTTTTTTCATCATGCCCATCATGTCCACACAACACCTGTAAGGTGATATACAACGTATTAATGACGTAAAAAAGGTTGAAAATGGGAGGAATTCCCCTTGAAGAAATGTTCTTTGTGCAAAAGTGAATGGTCTTTTGAAACTTTTCTGTCCACGATATGACACCCGATCAGTGTTGTTTGTCTCCTCAGTACACACACACACACACACACACACACACACACACACACACGTGTGTATATGCGTGTGTGTTTGTCAGTATGACGGTGGGATAGAGGAGGTGTTATCTCTAGTGCTGAACACTTATTTCCATTTCACTTTAACACAGGGGCGGATGTAGGTATGGACATGGGGGGGGGGGGGGATGCCTCCCTAAATGCCCAGTCTGCCCCAACAAACATGATGGCATGCAAAGCGAACAGAACAGTGGCCTTGTGGTTAGAGTGTCCGCCCTGGAACTGGGAGGCTGGGGTTCGATTCCCGGTCGGGTCATACCAAAAATGGGACCCAATGCTTTCCTGCTTGGCACTCAGCATCAAAGGGATGGATTGGGGGGTCAAAATCAGCTAATGATTCCCGAGCGCGGCCACCCGCAGCTCACCACTCCTTGGAGCTCACCGCTCCAAGTGATGGGACAAAAGCGGAGAACCGGTTTCGCTGCGGTAACGTAGTGACAAATAATGCAACTTTGACTTGAACAAACCAAGATATTTCAAAATTAAGTGCTTACAGTATATTTAAAATGATTTGAAACACGACTACCGCTACTAACTAACTACAGCTGTGTCACCACTAAACCAACAGCATTTCATCATTGAAAACAGAAAACTCTCTGAGTCAGACCTTTAGCTTTACGCATGCTGCGTGTCTGTTGCAACTTCAACAACAACTGATGTAATTATTGATGCTTTACCTGACTAATAAAAGCCCTGTAGCGTAAAATGGTTCGCGCCACGGGCAATGAAGCAGCACCCATACCATTTTCTCCTGCCCCCCAATTGGGAAATGTTACATTCGCCCCTGACACACACACAACACACACACACACACACACACACCACACACACACACACACACACACACACACACACACACACACACAACACAAGATAAATTTGTCTTGAAGGCAGTCATTGCACTCTGCCTCTGTGTCTTTCCCTGCTTTCTAGCTATCTCTACCTATCTCTCTCCCAGGTTCATTTGGTTCCAAACTATCATTTTGCTGGGGTCAGGGACCACTGGGTCTGTGACCACTATGGGCTAATTAAGATGATGAATTTTAACTCTTGAGAGTGTAAAAATGATGGTTTTATTTTTACGTTCTGAAGAGTTACATCTGGTTAACCAATTTAACTGGGGACCACCTGGAACCCTCTCAGGGACCACTGTTGGTCCCCGAACCACCTGTTGAAAACCCCTGGTTTAAAGCACCCAAGTAGGAAGTAAACTTAAATGCAAAATTTACAATATATTTTTGGGGGGCAAGTGACCATGAACTGAGGGCAAGTAGAACCTGACTTGCACTTGCCCGATGGGCAAGTGCCTCGGAGATCTTAGTGTCAACCCCTGCACACACACACACGGTCATGTACAGATAAGTATGCTACAAGTGTGTGCAAAACATTGTGTAAACCTCTTGTAAATGATACATAATGTACATGTTTGTCGATACTGTGTAACTGTTGAAAGTGTAACATTAAACCAAATTTGGTTTCATTTCACACTCTCAAAGGTTCAAGATCTAATCAGGATCCATTTGGTCAACAACTCTCCCGTCATGTAGCTGTGTGTGTGTGTGTGTGTGTGTGTGTGTGTGTGTGTGTGGTGTGTGTGTGTGTGTGTGTGTGTGTGTGTGTGTGTGTGTGTGTGTGTGTGTGTGTGTGAGAGAGAGAGAGAGAGAGAGTTCAGTGAGTTGTTGTACACAAGGCCTACAGTGTGCACCGGTCTACGGGGAACATAAGCACACACCCTAACCACACACACACACACACACGTGCACACACACACACATGCACACACACACACACACGCACACATGCACACACACGCATGCATACACAGAAAATGAGGCCTGGGCGAAAAAAAAGTCACTGAATAGGAAGAAAGAATGAAGGAGGATCACTTTGGGTGGAGAGAGAGAGAGAGAGAGAGACAGAGAGAGAGAGAGAGAGAGAGCCACAGACAGACAGACAGACAGACAGACAGACAGACAGACAGACAGACAGACAGACAGACAGACTGACAGACAGACAGACAGACAGAAGAGAGAGGAGAGAGAGAGAGAGAGGTCTCCAAAGGGTTTTCCAGTAATAAGCACTCTTCTCCCTGGCTAATTACTACCTTCTCACACACGTACGCACACACGTACGCACACGCACACGCACACGCACACACACACACACACACACACACACACACACACACACACACACACACACACACACACACACACACACACACACACACACACACACACACACACACATTTCCCGGTGCAGAGCTGAATTGCATCAGATTTTGGGACAGATCTCATATGGCATGTGAACGCACTAAATCTCACCATATTGAATGTTCCCTTATGGCTTTATTTGATTCATGCAGTTTTGGTATTTCTATAGATATACTGTACAGTGAATGGCATTGATTCATTTTGTTCAGTTATCTGATTATTTTTAACGCAATTAATTCAATTAACAGAGCATTTTCTCATTGAAAACCATCGATAGAGCTCAGATTTAAGGAGACATACGGTATCTCCCTGTAACCAGAGCCATAATGTATAGCTGGAGGATATATTATGTAGATCACCTATTTTGATAAATATTTAACAAAATATTAAACAGATCAATATTAAAACCATGGCATATTTTGGAGAGAGTTTGAATGGTGATTAATCATGATTGAATGAATTGTGATCTGATTAAAAACTTTAATCATATACATCAGGGGTTTTCAACAGGTGGTCCGGGGACCACCAGCTGGTCCTTGGGAGGGTTCCAGGTGGTCCCCAGTAGGGTGGATCAAAAAAGCACAAGTTTTGATTTTCTTGTCTCTCACCCCCTAATTATGTTCCAATGGACAAAAAACTACTTTGTTTAAAATTTGGTTGAATTTGAAGCATATTTAGAGGTAGCTCAATCACCCAGAAGTTTATCACTATTTTGTATTGGAGTACCAGTTCACAGTAGTACCAGTTCACCATAAAAACCTGATTAAAGGGTTTGTACCAAACTTTTCTCAGTTGTTCTTAACATGATTTTTAACGAAGAATCCAATTCTGCTTGATATATTTCTGTATCATGCATAGTTAATGAGATAATTAGCATACTTAATCAAATATGCAGATTATCTCATTAATTATGCGAATTACAAAGATGTACATTGCAGAAATGAAATCTACGGGACAAAATACATAAGGATCAACTGAGAAAAGTTTGGTACACCCTTTAATCAGGTTTTTATGGTGAACTGGTACTACTGTGAACTGGTACTCCAATACAAAATAGTGATAAACTTCTGGGTGATTGAGCTACCTCTAAATATGCTTCAAATTCAACCAAATTTTAAACAAAGTAGTTTTTTTGTCCATTGGAACATAATTAGGGGGTGAGACACAAGAAAATCAAAACTTGTGCTTTTTTGATCCACCCTAGTCCCCAGCTAAGTTGCTTAACCAGATGTAACTCTTGAGAGTGTAAAAATGAAGCCAAATGGTCCATTTGGTTTCATGTTTACACTCTCAAGAGTTAAAATATTCATCATCTGAATTAGCCATTTTGGAATGTACGTTTTGCTTGTTTTGTTTCCCCAAATCCAGCCTGGAATTGTGGACAAAAACAAAAACGTTTTTGGGGTCTGTGTGGCTAAAATGTCCTCAAATGGTGGTCCGTGGCTCAAATCCTGAATAAATGGTGGTCCCTGAGATGAAAAAGGTTGAAAACCACTGATATACAATATACTGTATGTGTATTTCATGTATTGGTCAAACACTCTCTGCACATTCCTAGTAGACTGTATGTATGTATATATGCATGTACAGTATGTATTGTATACATACAGTATATTGTGACAGTTCAACCTTGCTGTCATTTTTCTAAGAAATACAAATATCCTGTTTCCAAATATAACAGGTTGACATTTAAACTACTGTATTTCAGCTCTGAACCGGTGCTTCCAGCTCTGTGCGTTATTATACCACACTGACATGATGTTGACAGCCTGGGCGGAGGCCTTCAAATATTCATAATTATTTTAATACCATAACAACAATACTGTCACATTCCTAGGATGGGTGAGTGACAGCGCTATTAGAATACCAGCAGTCACTTAAGTTATGACCCATTCAGGGCAGATAGAAACCCTTTGGGTGTTTTAAAGCATCATGCTGTACTTTAGCTATCGGGAAATAGTAGATCTGCTGTTTTTCGAAGAATTATGAAAGTGGAATGTTTCACAGTAAAAGTCTAGACCTGGGCACCACATATATGGGCCTTCCCAAATGGACCCGCAAGGGTCCATTTGGTATCATTTTTACGCTCTCAAAGAGTTACATCTGGTTAACCAACTTTTCCATATTTAACTGGAACTTGCTCAAAAACCACTGGTGGTCCCCGGACCACTGGTTGAAAACCACAGTACCCTTTCACGGGCGGTCAGAGTCAGCCAAAGGGCCTGGTATGTTATAGCTATTGGTCAAGGTGATGATGATGTAGCTGACCAAGTGACCATGCAGGAGTTCATGGCGTGGAAGCATCTGGCATCCTTATGGTGTGGCCAGCCTGAGCTGACCTTTAGCCTAGAGAGGCCAGGGACCGGTCAGGCTTTCACTTTTGCACAGCGCGGATGAAAATGAAAGCAAAATGTGTATGGATGGCTACATTGTGGCTAACCCATCGTAGCTGGTATTGAAGAAGTGCTGCTCAGGGCTGTGCGGTACAACGATCACGCCAGGTCAAACGCAAACATACGCTGGAGCAGGGGCGGATCTAGGCATGGCATGGCATAAATGCCCAGCCTGCCCCACCAAACATGATGGCATGCAAAACAACCCAAGATATTTCAAATTAAAGTGCTTATATTTAAAATGATTTGAAACACTACTACTGCTAACTACAGCTGTGTCACCACTAAACCAACAGCATTTCATCATTGAAAACAGAAAACTCTCTGAGTCAGACCTTTAGCTTTATGCATGCTGCGTGTCTGTTGCAACTTCAACAACAACTGATGTTATTATTGATTCTTTACTTGACTAATAAAAATCCTGTAACTGAAAATGGTATGGGTGCGACTTCATCGCCCGTGGCGCGAACTTCACACACATAGAGAAGTGTAGAGACGCAGATGGTCTGGTAGACTCACTGCTACCTCGTTTATATATACTGTACACTCTCACCAGGGGCGGATTGGCCATCTGGAGTACAGGGAGTTTTCCCGGTGGCCTGCACCACATAGTGGCCTGGACAGGGTTTTTTTTTTTTTCTTCTTTTTTTTTTTTTGAAAAGTCCAGGGCAGGCCAGGGCACCAGGCCCAGGCCAGGCAAACTAGTGTTTCTTCCTTCAAAAAAGAAAAGGTGTCCTTACTGTCCTACACCAGAGCCTTTAAGTTAGCCTGACTTCAGTCTGAATTGTCATTCCGTTTCACTTCATTATTCAGACTGAAGTTCCTCTCTATACAGCAGTTTCTATGGGCGGGATGGGCAGTCGGGATCAAGAAGCAGCAGTCTACACGGTGATTGGTTCATACAACCCATAGCAATATTGGGAAAGCAGACGACGTTGTTGTCATTATTATGCTAATGCGTTAGCATTAGCATAATAATGGCGCTGCTAACTAAACAAACAGCCGACGAGCGTTACTAGCATGTGAACAAAAGCAGTAAAATATGTCGGATGATGATGTTTATAAAACCTAAAGCCTGACTCTTCTTTAAAGAATAATAAAGTGAAACGAAGTGAGTGACAGGGCTGTTGGCCATCAGGTGCTTGGCATGGATTTCCAACCGACAAACGGCCCCAAAGGCGTCGAGGCCAGTCCTTGAATCACAAAGAAAAAATAAGGTAGTATTTTTAAGGTGCTGATTCAGGGCTGAGCCAGGCTACCTTTAAGTAGGAGAGTTGCCATATTCCCATTCACTCCTGTGTGCCAGGGCGCTAGCGCTGCTGGAGGCAGTGTTGCCAACTGCCAAGATCCAAAATGCACTAGTGGCACTTCCAAAATGCACTAGAATGCGCTAGATGCTCGCCTGGAACATACAGATCAAAATGACCATTAATCTTCTACATTCTCTAGTTGTGTAGACTAAGTTGGGCTAATTCGCATGATGAATATTTTAACTCTTGAGGGTGTAAAAATGAAACCAAATGGACTCGCAAGGGTCCATTTGGTTTCATTTTTACGCTCTCAAAGAGTTACATCTGGTTAACCAGCTGCCCCCCCCCCAAGGGTGGCCTGGCAAAGGCAAAATTGTCCCGTTGGGAAAATATGTGCCAATCCGCCCCTGACTCTCACACAGCAGAACTGAAGGAGACATGAGGCAGACCTTATAAGGGTTCAGAAGTCACTGTCCGACATTTGATGACATTAGATGAGTCCCACTTCAGCAATGTTAGGAGTCATATATATTTTGTCAGCGATTTGCCGCAGTTAACTCCAATCTCATTTATATGTTCATGTATTTCAGTGGTTTTCAACCAGTGGTCCGGGGACCACCAGTGGTCCTTGAGAGGATTCCAGATGGTCCCCAGGCTAAATGATGGAAAGTTGGTTTAACCAGATGTAAATCTTTGTTACGACTCGAGTGTAAAAATGATACCATGGTGGACGAGTTGGGACAAACAGACAGACAGACAGACAGACAGACAGACAGACAGACAGGACATGCGGGGGTGTATAATGACCAACACAGCAGGTCAATGAGCTCCTGTGTGTGTGTGTGTGTGTGTGTGTTGTGTGTGTGTGTGTGTGTGTGTGTGTGTGTGTGTGTGTGTGTGTGTGTGTGTGTGTGTGTGTGTGTGTGTGTGTGTGTGTGGTGTGTGTGTGTTTGTGCGTGGTGTGCGTGCGCGTGTGTGTGTGACTGTGCGCGCGCATGCAAGCCCATTCATGGCATGTAGTGTACAAGTCATTATGTAACTGTGCATATTTGCAGCCTGTAAAGTTATGAGAAGAACAAATATACCATGCATGCACGTACACACACACGCACACACACACACACACACACACACGCGCGCGCAGCGCACACGCACACGCACACGCACACGCACACGCACACACACCACACACACACACACACACAACACACACACACACACACACACACACACACCACACCACACACACAGCTGTGTAACGATGACATCCCTGGTTCATGGTTGTCTGCTTGAGGGGGAGAAAACTGGAATTCCTTTCACAATAAAATTACAGGCTAGCAGCGGTCCCTAGACTCACACTCAGACACACCCCCACCCACACCCACCCAGACCCACCCAAAACCATCCACCAAACAACACCCCCACCAATGCCACCCCCCCAACCACTACACCCCATCCCACCCCACCCCTGCAGGGGATAAAGCACTCAAATTCCTGCAACAGACCCACACCCTTAGGGAGAGACAATTTACAATCTATCGCAGGGGTTTTCAACCTTTTTGACACCAGGGCCCACCATTTATTCAGCATTTGAGCCACGGAGGACCACCATTTGATGACATTTCAGCCCCCAAGACCTAAAACGTCTTCTGTCTGACATGAAACCAAATGGACCCGCCAGGGTCCATTTGGTTTTATTTTTACGTTCTCAAGAGTTACATCTGGTTAAAACAACTTAGCTGGGGACCACCCGGAACCCTCTCAAGGACAAGGACCACTGGTGGTCCCCGGACCACCGGTTGAAAACCACTGCTATAGAGTGCTATGTCTGCATGACACACGCACACACACACACACACGTTATGTGCACGACAGCATGGGAAGAACAGTTTGTGTTGATGTGAGGAATTCCATGTACAAACGTAAACAAACCATGCCGGGGAGGTGTGTGAGTGCTGTGTGTGTGTGTGTGTGTGTGTGTGTGTGTGTGTGTGTGTGTGTGTGTGTGTGTGTGTGTGTGTGTGTGTGTGTATTGAAGACCCCAGGAATGACTGGCAGGGGGCAAAGGAGGGGGGAAAAATAACGAACAAAGACACCAGTCTGTTCTTGCACACACACACACGCACACACAACACACACACACACACACACACACACACGCACACACACACACACACACGCACGCACACACGCACGCACGCACGCACGCACGCACGCACGCACGCACGCACGCACGCACGCACACACACCACACACACACACCACAACACACACACCACACACACCACACACACACACCACACACACACACACACACACACACACACACACACACACACACATTCTTACATATGTTAACTACTTTAGGACCACTCCAAAAAAATGGATATTGCTATCCTTTTTAGGACCACCCTTTCTAGACATTGTAGAGACATATGAATTACACTCCTGAACATGAAAAAAAATCTATTTTTAATACAATCACCGCAGATTGTATTAAAATTCATTTTAGAACATTCTAGATATTAACAATTTTACCCTACTTGTTAGGACCAAGAGTGGTCCTAACAAGTATAGTCAAATTGTTAACATTGTAGAAACATTGTAGAAGCTAATACCTTTTGTTAACGTAGATGTATTGGCTCTTATGAGTTTAATCATGTTTGTAAATACATCGAAGATGCAAATATACTCCACTACAAGTGGTTGCCTTGGCCTGGAAGAGAGGTCATCAGGTGGTCTCCAACCTTGTAGAGTGTTTCGACCCTTGCCCACGACACTCTCCAGTTGGCTGGTCAGCAGTGATTGGCCAGATCACTGCCCCTCTCCTCCAGGCTACATGTTTCTATGTACTAGAAGGTCTTTTTTCCAGGACTTGTGTTCTGCAACGTTAGAGGGACACTTTCACTAGTGCTACGAAGATGTAATAAACACCAAAAAATATTATTGAGCTCTACAAGACAAATCTCACTTCAAATGTTGAATACACACAATAGAACTCAAAATATAGCCACCTGACATGATGCTGTATTAGGAGGACAAAAGATAATGAGTTGCTTAGCTCCGCCCATGACACAAATGGTAATTGTCAGGACTATCTTGATTTGTATGGACCATGGCTATACAACACACTTACAAGACATACAGGTGAATTAAAGGGTCAAACATGAATAAATGGGACATGCATTCAAAGTGAAATATACTGTAGACACCGTGCTATTCAAAGCTGCTATTCATCCCATGGTTTTGAGGCAGTACATGATGAGCGTTCAGGCAGACTAGTCTGGTCCTGAATGCCCCAAAAATGGTGGCTGATGACATTTAGACCTTAAGCAAGGTCCAATTCTGCCACTGTGACACTGTGGCCAAGTGACACTGTGCTGAATGCATTTTGCCACATGCCAAGTGATACAAGTGACCGTTTTGTCAGAAATTGAGTAATTAGCAAGTAAAACCCAAATTAACAACAGTTAAAAAAAAGAAAAGAAAAATCAAATAGCTTTAATTTTGATATTTAATGTACATAATGGGTTAACCCCTTGGTTAGTCCTTTAGGAGGGCTGTTTGTCCACCGCTCATGTCTCTTCTCTTCCATGTCCGCGTTGGGAGTCTGGTGCAACGCACAGGTCCTGTGCCTCCTGGTGAGACGTAGGGGGGCACGGACAGGTGTCAAACCACAGAGCCTAGTCCCTCCACGCATCAGAACCTCCCAGTTTTGGCGGAGTATTTCAGGGGCGGTGGATTGGACGGCCTTGGCCTTTCCCTGTGGGATTGATCAGGGGTAGCTACTGGGACGTGAGTCGGGGTGTCATGAACCGGCTGGGTCACCTGAGTGAGGGGTATGATGTTCGAGAGACCCGAAACCCCAATGAGCTTAGGATACATCACTGAAGACACGTCCAGGTTGCATCCATTCGATGTATTAAAAAAAACCTTTCTATATGATTTTTATGAGCCAAATTCATTTCAAGTGATACAAATCCCCATTTTAATCTATAATCTAATCTAATAATTAGGATAATGAATAACTAAAATAGAAATTGGTCTTAATTCTGATAAATTGTACTTAAGTTGTTTTAAGTTGTTTCTATATGATTTTGATGTGCTGAAACCACTCTGCCATATGCCAAGTGATATGAGGCAGAGATTTTTTTTCTGGAAACCAAGCTCACAGGGCTTTTATAAGATGTGCCTGTAGGCCACTAAAAGTATAGACCTATTCCATTTCATGGTGATTATGCAATACAGCAAAAATCATAAAAACACAAAAGTACATCAAAAAATTATAGCCAATTTCCAATTTTCGTAATTGCTTATTATATACTACTTATTTTTAAACAAAACCGTCACTTGTATCACTTGACATACGGCAGAAATGGATTCAGGACATCAAAACCGGGACACTTTTGCCTGTGACCAAAAGAGAGATTTAAGACTTACTTATGAGCTTGTAGATTGTTTCTTAGATTTACTTTGACTTATTAATGAAGTTACTTTAGAGAAAATCATTTCATTTTGAATTTGATAAACAATTTTAATAATTGAAAAAACAATTTTAATAACTGAGGAAAAACAAATAAAAATAATAAAGGAAACAACAAACACAATAATAATGAGGGTAATAATAATAATAATTAACATTTATAAGGGTAATAATAATAATGGGACCACATTTTTTTATCTTCCCAGGGGAGGAAATTGTCTAGCATTACATGCACATTACAATATGCCTCCAATTTAGGCAAATCAGACGCTCTTAAAGGGGTATTTCACTTTCAAAAATAACGTTTTGTCTTTTTATGGTCTACTCAGTTCATGCACATTAACCCCTTTATTACTGATCTCCCCCAAATCCAATAAAATACACATTTTGAGAGATAATGCATTTTCCTCCAGTTTGCTTAACAAAAACAGCTATAGTACCTGAATGTTCAGATGGCACTTGCTGGAAAGCTCTCACAAAAATGGATGAGGAGAGTGTGGTAGTCAGACCTCAAGAGTGAAGTATAGCTACAATGGAGTCAGTGCTGCCTTTGGGGCCAATACATTGACCCTTTGAGATCACAAGCTTCTGGGCTAGAACATTGTTAATAGGAGGAGATATGTATATGATAGGTTACTTCTTGCTGATCCCTGCTGGCTGACCTGGTATTATAATCAGAGTACCTAGTAGTAAAGAATAGGTAGACATCAATGGCAATGA
The DNA here is from genome assembly GCA_039105355.1 of Benthosema pterotum. Lineage (NCBI taxonomy): Eukaryota > Metazoa > Chordata > Actinopteri > Myctophiformes > Myctophidae > Benthosema > Benthosema pterotum. The sequence goes on from CM076987.1 coordinate 7,636,682, forward strand.
ACAACTGCGTTCAGCCGCATCCCTTCCGACCTGGAATGACATTGTCAATGTTGACATGGCTTTTTAAACTTGTATTCCACCCTCTGTGAACATCACAGTTAAGAATGGTGCCATTGCATAGGCCTACACATGACCATTGAATAGATAGAATTTAGTTAATATACTTCTGGCAATGGTGGTGTGACAACTCGTGTGATGACCACATTCATGAGTTTGATTTAAGCATATTTGCATGAATTGAAATTCCAAAACCAAATAGACAAACGATAGGAAGCGCTTGTTGTCTTTAGACGGACCACCCTGGAGCTATTCAGTCACTGTCCTATGCATGTGGGCGGTGCTTCAAAGCACCCACACGGCTAGGGTTTGTTGGTAAATCAAGCGCTCCCTTCCCAGGTCATCTTCACAATACAGTGGAAAAAATAGCGCACCTGGGTTTGTTATTATCTGATTCAAGGTGTGGAGTATTGGACTAAGAGTTTTAGAATTCAATCATACACAGCACTTTGACATACACATGAATTATAAGGACATTTTAAGAATTATCAGGACCTTCTGGCAGTCAAATTTGGGCATGAACGGATGAATATGCATCATCATCATCATCATCATCATCATCAATACTATAATTCAGAAAATGTCTGTCTGAATGTCTGAAACCGCCATTACTCCTCGCTGTGGCTGCACATCGCTCACACGGTTTCACACGGTTGTTAACCATAATATTAGGAAGAGACTGACAAAGCCCTTTTTTCAAAATTAACGCATTATATTGGATCACCACATCATACATATATGGGGATACTTGACCTCACGCACCATGGTTTGATTATGTTTGAGTCACCACGTCATACCTATATGGGATACTCTGACCTCACGGCCCCAGGGTTTCATTATGTCTGAGTCACCACATCATGCCTATTATGGGGATACATGTGACGTAGTGCTTTGTAGACGTTAAGCTTCATAGACGTAATAGGGAAATGTAGCAGTGCTGAAGACGTGTCCCAGATCACAATACAACGGGCACAAACGGCATGATAGACATTTTAACAGGTAGTTAATTAATAACACATTCCACAAATAAAATGCATAATTGTGCATTAGATACTATACAACTCTATTTCGGGTGGATGTTTTTGTATTTCTGGCATCAGGGGGTTAATAACTACAAAATGTCAAAGGGATATTAGCAGGCACCCTCTTGAATTCTTAAGAGTTTGCCCTAAGCTACAAGACTCGGTTCAGCCCAAAAACAGCGCGCCGGCTCCCAACTAAAGTATATGGGAATGCTAAAGAACATATTAAACCATTGATTAGTGCTAAAATATGAGGAAAACAAAGGATTGCTTTCCAGAAAGGCACACTTTTCAATATGTGAAGACACAAATTGTCTACAACATAACATTGCCATGATAAACATCTCTCACTCTTCATTGGCAATTTTAGAACCTCATACAGGTTCAGCATAATAGCTTCTTCACTTGGACAGGATACCACCAAATATGACTAAATTCAATAGACTATGCTGAGCTAATATTGTTCTGCTAAAGACATGGAGAAGTTGGAAGAGTTACACAACAACACTGCTCTACAGGGAGACAGCATATGTTAGGATGTGTGATATTTGCCTTATAATTTACTAATAGACATAGATACTAGAAATTGAGATTGATACTGGGGCAATGTAAGATTACCAAAAAACACACATTAATGCACCTGCATGGGTTTTGTCCAGACTGCTTCAACCAACCAAAAGATTTAGGCAGTTTGCCTGTAGAGTGCAGGGTCGTTAATTAGGCTGCATTGCTTAATTAACGACCCAACCATTGCAGTATGGGGGAAGGGCAGCAGTTGAACTGAGCTTACAGAACTACAGCAGTGAATGTTCTTACAGGTGAAAAGACAAAATCAGAGTATCTGTTATTGCATCATACTGATTTTTGCCTCACACAAACATCTATTCTAATCACATAGTATACGTGTATTTTAAACTGGCTAAAATAAACATTGATATGAACTGTTTTGGATATGTGATATAGTAGTGATTCTTGTAGCTGGGAGTCACTTCTTAAGAAATCAAGAGGGTTCCCACTGATATGCCTCGGGCATTTTTAATTATTAACCCCTTAATGTCCAAAATATAAAAAAAAAATCCTTACAAAATACAGTTGTATGGTATTTATGCAAATTACTTGGTCTAAATGCATCAAATTTATCATTATATAGTGTTGTGAATATGGATATGCACAAAGTATATGATTATTAATTATTGAATTGTTAATTAATGCACATTAACCCCTTTATGTACGATCTCCCGCAAATCCAATAAGACTCGGTTCAGCCCAAAAACAGCGTGCGGGCTCCCAACTAAAGTATTGGGAATGCTAAAGAAACATATTAAACTAGTGATTAGTGCTAAAATATGAGAAAAACAAAGGATTGCTATCCCGAAAGGCATACTTTTCAATATGTGAAGACACACATTGTCTACAACATAACATCTGCCCATGATAAACATCTCTCACTCTTCATTGGCAATTTTAGAACCTCATACAGGTTCAGCATATAGCTTTTTCACTTGGACAGGATACCACCAAATATGACTAAATTCAATAGACTATGCTGAGCTAATATTGTTCTGCTAAAGACATGGGGAAGTGGGAAGAGTTACACAACAACACTGCTCTAACAGGGAGACAGCATATGTTAGGATGTTGATATTTGCCTTATAATTTACAAATAGACATAGATACTAGAAATTGAGATTGATACTAGGGCATTGTAAGATTACCAAAAAAACACACATTAATGCACCTGCATGGGTTTTGTCCAGACTGCTTCAACCAACCAAAAGATTTAGGCAGTTTGCCTGTAGAGTGCAGGGTCGTTAATTAGGCTGCATTGCTTAATTAACGACCCAACCATTGCAGTATGGGGGAAGGGCAGCAGTTGAACTGAGCTTACAGAACTACAGCAGTGAATTGTTCTTACAGGTGAAAGACAAAATCAGAGTATCCTGTTATTGCATCATACTGATTTTTGCCTCACACAAACATCTATTCTAATCACATAGTATACGTGTATTTAAACTGGCTAAAATAAACATTGATATGAACTGTTTTGGATATGTGATATAGTAGTGATTCTTGTAGCTGGGAGTCACTTCTTAAGAAATCAAGAGGGTGCTCACTGATATGCTCGGGCATTTTTAATTATTAAACCCCTTAATGTCCAAAATATAAAAAAAAAATCCATACAAAATACAGTTGTATGGTATTTAATGCAAATTACTTGGTCTAAATGCATCAAATTTATCATTATATAGTGTTTGTGAATATGGATATGCACAAAGTATATGATTATTAATTATTGAATTGTTAATTAATGCACATTAACCCCTTTATGTACCGATCTCCCGCAAATCCAGTAAAGACTCGGTTCAGCCAAAAAAACAGCGCGGGGTCCAACTAAAGTATATGGGAATGCTAAAGAACATATTAAACTAGTGATTAGTGCTAAAATATGAGAAAAACAAAGGATTGCTATCCGAAAGGCATACTTTTCATATGTGAAGACACACATTGTCTGACTGCAGCCAAGTTGAAAGGTCATAGAGGTAGTAAGTAAAAGAAAGACAAGAGCGGTAATAATTCAGTAATACGCCTGAGTGAAAAGGTAGGTTTTAAGCCGGGCTCTTAAAGTATAGGACATTAAAGGGGACAGGCTTGAGACAAAAATTTACAGAGTGATGTCAGAGGGGTCACAGAGTGATGTCAGAGGGGTCATGTCTATGTTCCCTCAGCTCTTAAAGTCAGGTTAGGATTAGGGGTAGGGATAGTAATAGATTAACCCTAACCCAAACGCCCAAACCTAACCCTAAACGAAGGCATGTCAAATGTCGCGAAGTAACGTTTGACATGCTTTCGGTTAGGGTTATGGTTTGTGCGTTTGGGTTGGGGGTTAGTCAGCGAGGGACATAGACCTGAGGGAACATAGAAATGGTCCCATGTCAGACACGTGTCACCATGATGATGCGGGCTGCCAGACACTTGTTACGATGAGTGAACATGATTATGTCATCAGTGTGACCCGCCCCAGAGTTTTCTAAACTCTGACCCGCCCGCCCACCCTCGGACAATGTTCCCCGAGTTCTACAGTTACATGCGACCTGCGGCCTATATGAGCTATATATAGTAATTTATTGTATAATTAGTGTGGTTGCCTTAAAGGCAACACACTATTGTTATTAGTGTGGTTGCCTTTGGGCGACCACACTCTGCAATTCCCTCTGGAATTGCTCCTATCTAGTTAAAATATTAAGTTTGCCAGATGGTCTAAGTAGGACCACACACACACACACACACCCCACACACACCTGATACACACCAAATGTTAAAAATGCCTCCTTTTTAGGGCCATATGTAAAAACGCCTCCTTTTTAGGACCATGCCAATTTCAACACCAGGCATGGCTTATGACATTCTCTATCTGTTTTAAGTGGTCTTACTTCTTGGACCGGGTTTTTGGTCCTAACTTGTCCACCGGTCCTAAGTTGGGAAGGTGTTTTTCTTCGAAACGGTCCTAAGTAGATAACATATGTGAGACACACACACACACACACACACACACACACACACACCACACACACACACACACACGAATAGGTTCACTATTTGGACGTGTTCGACTAAATATAGATATTCTACTCAGCGAACACTGAAACACTCATTTCTGAACTATTAGAGGTGTGTGTGTGTGTGTGTGTGTGTGTTGTGTGTTGGGTGTGTGTGTGTGTGTGTGTGTGTGGTGTGTGTTGTGTTGTGTGTTGTGCGTGCGCGCGCGCACGTGTGTGTGTGTGAGCATGTGCATGCGTGTGTCTACAGTGAGTGCACTTGTGGGGTGTGTGTGAGTAGGGCAATAGTGTCTGATTCCCATCCTGAAAACCAGCTGGACCAAAAAGCCCCCCCCCACACACAACACACACACACACACACACACATACGGGTAGAAGGGAAGGGTTTTTTTTTTTTTTTTTACAAGGGGGTTCTTAACAAGCACTCCCAAACTCTGACACTCAATTATCTTAGGAAGTATCTCATAACAACCAACATTATCTCTAAAGTAGGTTGAGTTCAGCTTCTGAGTGGTGCAGACCCACTCGAAGGAATGACAACGTTCATCCCTCCATCATAGCCCAGCAGCTGACAGGTTTCTTTTGTCTACAGTGGGCAAATTGGTTTGGGAGGCTCTATAGTTATTTGTTATTAGCCTAAAACAGGGGTTTTCAACAGGTGGTCCGGGGACCGCCAGTGGTCCCTGAGAGGGTTCCAGGTGGTCCTCAGCTAAGTTGGTTAACCAGATGTAACTCTTGAGAGCGTAAAAATGAAATGGACCCTTGCGGGTCCATTTGGTTTCATCCTCTCAAGAGTTAAAATATTCATCATGTGAATTAGCCCAAGTCTACACAACTACAAGATTAACGCTCATTTTGATCTGTATGTTTGCCTGTTTGGTTTCCCAAATCCATATTGTGCACAAAAGCAAAAGAATAACTTTGGTCTTGGGGGGTCTGTGGGGCTAAAATGTCATCAAACGGTGGTCCGTAAGCTCAAATGCTGAACATATAGTGGGCCCTGGTATCAAAAAGGTTGAAAACCCGTGGCCTGAAATATGTTCCACTTGCAGACTGGCAGTCAGTATCAAGCTTTTTTTTTTTTCATTTAGCATCTGTAAGCATTGATGTGTCAAACCAGGGTTGATTCATGATTATGAATTCATTCCATGTATTAGTTTGGGCAAGAAGAGTCTATGGTTGTGCAAAACTTGTGCAAAACTAATACTAATATATTGTCCCTGAAATGACAGAACTCAAGCCTCTTTGAAAAATCAACAAGACTGGGCAAAGGTTTTTATGGCAGAGCACACATGCACGCACATGTGCGCGCGCGCGCACACACACACACACACACACACACACACACAACACACACACACACACACACACACACACACACACACACACACGCACGATATTTATTCTAATGTCCACGTCTCTTTAAAGCAAACATTGTTCTATGAATGTTTTACAAATTATTTAAAATATAAAAATGGTGAAGAATTAATTCTTTCTTTTTTGGGCTGCTGGGATTGTGGGACCCCAAGGCTCAAACTCCCAACGGAGAGCCAGGTGTGATGAGCACAGTAGCAAGCACACACACACACACACACACCACACACACACACACACACACACACACACACACACACACACACACACACACACACACACACACACACACAGTGTGCAAACAGAGTTAACTCCTTTTAACTCTCGCTTTAGTGTAACCAGCTGATAAACTTTAAGACACAACAGATGTGTTTATCAAACTCACGCGCACACACGCACGCACACACACACACAACCACACACACACACAAACACACACACCACACACACACACCACACACCCCCACACACACACACACACACACACAACACAGATCTATCAAGCTTCCAAAACAACACAGAAGTTTAAACCAAAAAAAGTTCTCCCAAGATTCCATACAGGCTATACAGAAGTGAATATTTGTATGTTTCTAAATGTTTTGATGAAATGAACAAGGTGGAACCTGTTGTAATCCAGCAGAAATACGTGATGGTGTCTATGTATTTAGTATGCCCATCAATCAATCCCCAGCTGTTTATCAACAGTTTAAAGTGGTTAATCTCTTACATAAAGATGCATGAGTAAACCTGTAAAAGGCTTATGTAATGAAACTGTGTAACTTTACCCCCTCCCCATAGGGGTCCTTGAGGAAGTAGGGGGGGGGGGGGGGGTGCTTTTTAACCAGTGGTCCAGGGACCACCATTGGTCCTTGAGAGGGCTCCAGGGGAACCACCTGGAGGGTTGCAGGTGGTCCCCAGGCTAAATTGGTTAACCAGATGAAAAGTTAACTGGTTACATCTGGTTACAGCTGGTTAACCAGATGTAAAAATGAAATTGTTTTGATCTTTTGGTTTCATTTTTATACTCTCAAGAGTTAAAATATTCATCATGTTGTGAATTATCCCAAGTCTACACAACTAGAGAATGTAGGAGATTAATGGACATTTTCACTGTATGGTTGACTGTTTTGTTTCTGTGGGGCTAGATTTTGGTCTGTGGGGCTATAAAATGACATCAAATGGTGGTCCGTGGGCGCAAATGCTCAAAAAGGTTGAAAACCACTGACCTAAATGATCATAAATATCAAAAATCCAAGTGTATAAGAACTTACAGTACTGTACAGATCATTGTCCTGGTCCGCTGCAGTCTCAGACAGTTCACTCAGAGTTTTGTCCCAGTGAAGAAAACACTGATCGCTGCTGTCCAGAACTTCCATGATGAGCTCCAAAAACAGCCAAATAAAAATAAAGAGAGTCCACGGAATTGTAGGTTTTTAAAAAATAAACAGACGCGGAGTTGTTTTCAGCAAAGGAAACAAACAAAGTGAAAGATCAAAAGCCCCAAAGAGGATACAAAGTATCCTGTCTGTGGATACAAAGTATCCTGTGGTTGTGGTTGCAGAAAGGCTACTTTGTAGCAGCTTCTATCTATGTATTCATGATGAGTTCATCATCATCGTGATGATTTGATGATCTGATTTCATCATGATCCATGTAGAGTAGGGAAAAAAGTTGTTTCTTTTTTTGAAGAGAACTTGGAGAAGAAAAAAAGCAAAACAAACAAACAAAAAAAAGTTTGAGCTCAAAGTTTGGATCGACTGGGGGAAAAAATAAATAATTAAATATATATATAACGAGCGACGAAAAAGCAGAATGTTATTGTCGGTTTTATTATTGTTTAGATGTTTTATAAATCCTTTTTTTCTGGCTGGCTGCTGCTGTTGTTGTTGTTTGGGGTTAGTCCAGTCTCTCTGTCTGTCTGTGAGGTTTTGTAGATCTAAAATATCTGATCAGTTCAAGGTTCGAGTTGAGAGTTTTTCTCTTCTCTCTAGACTGCTTGGAATGTAGCAGGAGGGGGCGGGGCTGGCGAGGGGGCGGGGTTGCCACATCCAGGGAGAGAAACAAGTGAACAGCGGTGTTCAAACTTTTTCACAACTCTTAACTCTTGAGAGTGTACGTACGCTCTCAAAGAGTTACATCTGGTTAACAAACTTTCCGCCATTTAGCCTGGGGACCACCTGGAACTCTCTCAAGGACCACTGGTTGAACAATTAACAATAAAAAATCCCCCAAAATGCCAGAGATTTAAATTACCTCATGATAACTAGGAGAACGTTCGCTTAGAACGATCAGACATGGCAACCCTGCCACAGACACTGGGAGTACAAAAATGACTCTTTATTAAAACCAAATGGACCCTTACGGGGTTATTTAGAATATTATTAATTAAATTACATACACTTAATTAAATTATTAAGTGTATGTTATTGCGTGGATTATGAATGATCATAGGATATAATTTAAATTGATTGATTGATACATTGATAATTTTATTTCGGTGCGCAGAATGGGTGCATTTTCAAACAAAATCACAAAAACGGTTACTAACCCTGAAAAAAACATTAAAACATTAAAACTCCACTCCTCTCCATTCAACTCATCAGAACTAATATATTGTTGTTGACAATACAGTATAAAAGAACACTCTTTATCAAGGTATTGAATGATAGTTAAAGTTATTAGATTTTTTTTTGTTAGAAAATTATGACAGAATATACAATTTTATCAAAGTGTTGAATGACAAAAGTTCAAATTATGTATTCTAATAAAATCTACTGCCTTTTTCCCTTTCCCTGCCTTTTTCCAGCCCAGGTCATTTGAGTGACAGCCCGGTCGGACCAATCGCATAGGGCCCAGTCACTCACTCACGTCTCTCGACCAATGGCCTGAGAGCAAGAATAACTCCTGTAACTGAAAGACACGCCCCTTTCCACCTAGACTGACACATCCAAAGTATGGTCCGGGAACCCCAGGGGCCCTAGAGGGAGTTCCTGTCATTAGATATTTTTAATTGGGGGTCCGCAGAGCTAGTTACTGTCTATCTGGGGGTCCATGACATAATTTACATTCTCAAGAGTTAAAAACTCTAATAATATGGCTAAGTTTGGTCACCATTAATAGCTGGAGGGGACCATCACTTTTTATTCAGGGGTCTTTTGTCGCCCCCATGTGGACAGAATGAGTTAATACTAGTGAACGTCAACTCAAAGACAACAGACAGACTGTAGAAAAAAAACATAACTTGTATTTATATATGAGTTACATGGAAACAACTACGTATTATATATAATGAATATATGTAGGAGTACAAGAAACATACAAGGAAAACAAGATGTATGTTATGTTATAAGTATGAGGGAAAACAAGACAACTGGTTCAACTTTATAGAAACAGCAGCAGCTCCACTATTATGTTAAACATACTTTCTCCTCTTCTCTCTTTACAGAGCAGACAAAAACATGAAATAAATAAACCGCCACTAAATGTGGGATGTTATTTAACCGTTATTCAAACCTTATAAGAAAAGAAAAGAAAAAAAAAAAAGAAATCCCACATTTTTTTACGATGGGCCCAAGATAAGCTCTCAGAATGGGATCAAGTTTATAGATCAACAACTTGGTTTCCTCCAGAATAAGATATGGGGCAAGATATGGATCCTAACGGGTCCATTTGGTTCCATTTGTACATTCTCGGAGTAAGGGAGCCATAACGGTCCATTTTGATTCCCATCATTTAGCTGGGGACCCCCTGGAACTCCCTCAAGGAAACTATGGGGACCAGTGTATTAAGGCATTTAAAGTCATTTAAATCTGGTTTAACTTGGAAGTGCAGAACTGACTTGGGGGAGATAAATCAGAAAACTAGAAAACCAGAAAGATGCATAATATTGGCATGGTTTCCATTTTTGATAAGAAACTGGGGGAGGATTTGAGCACAGCGCACACCAAGGGGACGCAGCCCAAGTCCCCAACATATTGTTCGTCCAGCCAAACTATCCGGACCGAAGAGACGAATATTCAGTATTCCTCTAGATTTTTTTTCCTGAATAATTGTCAAGAACCAGAAACTTGTGATAAAGACGGAATCATGCATTTTGTTATGATGTACTATAGCTCTACAACAAAGCTTCGGTCATGATGAAAATGGTGTGCGTGTGTGTGTGTGTATACACACTATATATAATCATATTTGTGTGTACGGATTTCGGGCCAAGAACTTCCAAATGGATCTTTACGTGTCCATTTGGTTTTAGATTACTCTCTCAAGAGTTAAAGATCTAATTATAAGGGTCCATTTGGTTAACAACTCTATTATTTGGCTGGGGATGAGATAAAAAACAACAACAAAACTTCATGTTTTTCCCCACAATTACAACTTGGAACCAAATAAACCCTTTATACATGTTTAAAGGTCCATTTGGTTCCATTTTTACACTCTCAGAGTTTAGAAGGTGTCGTTCCGGTGCCTGGAAAGGTCCTTCATGTTGTGTTGTCATGGTGATGGTAGTCTGTCTTCCCGGTGTCTGAAAGGCTGCGTTGCCGTGGCGACGGCCTGTCGTCCTGGTGTCCAGGGGTCCCTCAGACTTTGTCGCGTTCGTTGTCACTCAGAAAGACGATGTTATCTGGGAGAGAAACGCACGCTTGAATGATTGACTGATTTTATTTTCAACCTTTTTGACTCCAGGGACCACCGTTTAAAGACAGCATTTGAGCCACGGACCACCATTTGATTACATTTTCACACCAAACCAAAGACCTAAAATAAAAGAATTCTTTTGGTTTTGTCCACAATTCCAGGCTGGATTTTGCCAACAAAACAGTGTCAACTTCTTAATTAAGTGGTGCTAATTCAGCTGACCCCGCAAGGGTCCATTTGGTTTCATTTTTACATTCTCACGAGTTACATCTGGTAAACCAACTTTCCATCATTTAGCCTGGGGACCACATGGAACCTTCACAAGGACCACTGGTGGTCCCCGGACCACCTGTTGAAAACCCCTGTATTATAGCACTAGTCACATCCCTCACAAATTAAAATCAAAGTACTGAGAAAATGTGTCCTAAATGTGTTATTTGTTAAACCACACTAGCACCGTGTTTCCTAAACCATAACCCAGACGTTTCTACAGACACCCTTTTATCCATGCCAGGCAAAAACTACAAATTAATCTCCATCTAGGGTACACTACTCTCAATTAGGACAGAGAACTCCGTCCTGGTGGCTTGAAAGTGTTAAAGGTAGGGGAAGTGATTTCACTTTTGTCAGATATCACCCACATTTTTTTTTCTGTTAAAATGCTCTATTATAAGGTGTGGAAACCATATATGGAGTTTCCCCCTCCCCCACGTTAGCAGAGGAGCTAATAAAAGTTCCCCAGGTCACCACAATTCTCCTCCAATCAGGAGAGAGCAGCAGGTTCACATAGTGTAGCTACTGTTGGGGGCCCCTAGTGCACCAGGCTGGTACTACACATGAATTTCAAATCACTTCCCCTACCTTTAAAGATTGTGGCCATTACGGGATGATCAATATGCAACTTTATTTTTAATTGTGTGGTTGCAGTATACCTGCTATGATGGTGGTAGTGTGGTTGCAGTACCTGCTATGATGGTGGTAGCTTGTCTCCTGACCTGGTTCCTGTCCGTATACTCTCCATAGTCCAGCTTCCCTTCCACTAGAACTCTGGCTCTGTAACAACAACACCATGCTATGATTAACTGAATATTCAGTATCCACAGTGATGTAGATCCACTGCATCCAAAAACCTATACAGAAATATAGATGCGGGACGCATTTGGACAGTAAGCTCTGTATCCCGGGGACACACTACTTTAAACGAATACATGAAGGCTCAGACAAAATAATACTCGGACCAGCCGAAATGCTGCGACATTGAGGTGTCCGAAAACTGAGCTCTCGGGAGTGCTGTTGCAGCCTGAAAACGGGACAAGAGGCACAAAAGAGGGACATTTGTGAACCAAATGGACAAATGTGAACGATTTGTATACTCTCAGAAAAAAATGTCCGAAAAGAAAAATCATTAACATGGTGAAACACAACTTGATAAAGCTGCCATGAAGTGAAGGGAGTTTGCGACAGCATAACTTTATACTCAGGGCGCGATTTTCATTCCCCCCCTTGTCCCTAACGTTACCCGATACCCGCAGCGAATTCCCTTATTGCTATTTTGGTCACCTTTTCTCTTCCCTTAGCCACTATTCTTTATGCCGACACCGTTATTTGTGGCTGGAGGTGTGGTCATGGGCGTGTTTGTTGCGCAGTCCCTTAAGTTGCTAATTTCGTCAGATAGATTAGGGAACTAGATAACGCCATCAGAGACCACCCCTTAACCGATAAGAGAAGGCAGAGCCACGTGCGTACAGTGCGTGCGTCTGTGCGCCTTTGGAGATGTCCACGACTCCACGTGGAAACTCTGGAAATCGCGGCAAAAAGTCGTTTTTTTGATCATTGATTTCTCGGTCAATTCTGGACCATTTTTTACATTTCAAAATACAGCGTGACGGCAAAAACCTCCTCTCTCAGATGCTGTATAGTATATGTGGGTAGGTCTTCTCTACGATCCCGCATCGAGCAAAATGTAAGTGTCGGGGATTTGGTGGACCGTTTCCACCAAAATCCCGACACTTACATTTTGCTAGATCCCGCATTGTAGAGAAGACCTACCCACATATACTATACAGCATCTGAGAGAGGAGGTTTTTGCCGTCACGCTGTATTTTGAAATGTAAAAAATGGTCCAGAATTGACCGAGAAATCAATGATCAAAAAAAACGTTTTCTGCCGCGAATTGCCGACTTTTTTTGCAATTTACTTTATAACATTTCGCAGACTTGGGATAAATGCACGCCACATACAGCAAAAAAACATGGAACATGTTTTTTCAACATAACATGTTGAATGGTAAGGAATGATTGAGAATTGACCGAGCAATTGTTTGAAAATGAGAGCATGATCTTTGAGAATAGGCGTCTGTCCTAAGCCCGCAGCCAGGCTGCGTGCTTCGGAGGGTCAGACATAGCAGTAGGGATAAGGGAAATAGATAAGGGATGAATTAAAGGGAATGGCAAGACCAACACGGATTGGATGAAAGCTAAAAACGCCCAAACCACACCTATGCATAATTTAACGGGTAAAGGAGGTATTTAAGGGAGATGGCATGGTACGAAATTAGCGACTTTAGTGGGGGAACGCCTCTTCCCCAATGCTATGTGCGTTAATTGCGCATAAGGGCTAATGTAACCAAAATCGGGCCCTTAGTCTATACTCGGGGCATAGCCTTGATCTCCAGGCTCTCATCCGCGCTGCGAGATGAGAGCCTGGATTCATGGTGCCCAAAAACGACTGACGGAAGTCGGGACTTCCGGAAGTTCCGGTTAGTTAACTTCCGCCGGAAGTTGCCATTAGTCACGATGCGGTGCTCCCGAAAATGAATACCCCACGGAAACATTTTATTTCTCCCTTTGTGCTCGCAAAGCTGTTGTAAATGTTTAAAAGATGAAATCGTGCACTTTGCACACTTTTATAACTGCTTTGTTCGTTAGAATCGTTTTTTTCTGAAAATAAGATTGAACAAGTCAAGTCGCTAGTGAGGACTGAACAGGGTTGTTTCTCTGGGGACTGTAAATACAGTCACTTCCGCAACTAACATTCTCAGTCTCGAAAGCACACCGTGTAACCAGGGTGCTCAGGGCAAGAGTATTACCGGTATTTGGACTGAGCCTTCCTGTTACCCTGTACATGTACAGTAATATTAATCCGCCATGTCCATTTCTTTCAGACAGGGCTACATTGATGAACGTAGCATAGATGAATACTGCACTTTGTAAAAATGACAAAATATGACCCCTAACGTCTCTAAAGTGGGACTGATCAAATGTACTCACTCACTAAAAGACACTTGAGCTTGAGACACTCAGAAGTACATTAGGGTTATCATTTTAGCATCTAATTGCACCACTGTGCTCTTACTAGTACTATTTCCCCCCACAAACGTCTGCTCTCAGGGCTGCCCAAAAGGTAAATTGTGATCCATCAGTAGATCACCCAGGCTGTGCAGGTAGATCCCATGATAGTCTTCTAAATATATATAGCTGTCAGCTCAAACCCCAAATACTTTACTTTGTTTTCAAATGTCAGTAGTAGCACACATATACCAGAAAACCCTACCAATTCCCCTACTCAATTTCCCCCTTTAAGTGTGTTTTTCACTGTATAACACTAACAGTAACACCATAGTCGCTATTTCAAAGCTTCCACTTTCTAAGGGTTTTTTAAAATGGATTTGAATCACATTTTTTTTGATGCGTAGATCTTGTTGAGGCACCCCTGTCTGGTCTGTACCACTGTTGTAACAAGTTTTATATATTTTTTCCTTGTCGTGGCTGTAGGCCAGAATCACATGAGAGATCTGATTCTGGTCAGATCTTCCATGTACACGTGTGTATGTGTGTACTGTATTACTGACCCTTTCTTGATGTAGCTGTAAGCCAAATCTCTCAGGCCAGGCTTGAAGACAGACACTCGATGCCAGGTGGTTTTCTGACTCACCTCCCCTGTAGGTGGAAACAAAACACTTGTGAGAAGTATATTCAGTGATTTCACTTAATTCAAATATCACTGCTTTTATTGTAAATCCTCCGTAACATAGTGTGTGCTGAGCATATAAGGAGGAAAAAAATAAATCGTTTTAATTTCTTGTAAACAAATATGTATTTAGGACCATGTTGTAATGCCCCGTCCTATAGCTAAAATCCCTAAAACTAAGGAAAGCAAGGAATGTAAAACAATTAACACCCATCTTTTACTTTCTCCAATAACAAACTAAAACATGAACCTTGGTTGGAAAAAACAGGTAATGCCGTCTGAAAGGTCTAAATTGTTTAGATGGCTGTTAAATCTAAAAACTAGAATTGGCCAATACTGTAATAATCTCGTATCACTACGTACGACATTGTACGTCCCTCTAAACCCCAGGCATCTTACCAGGCCCTGTGGCGGAGGAATCGTCCTGGTGCTCGGAGGAACGCCACATCTCATTGGTCGCCATGGAGAAAATGGTGACGGGGTTCTTCCCGTCCATCTGCCTCATGACGGGGTCCTGCCCCACACGCCCCAACAGCTGAACACGATTTATCGCTGAGACAGAGAGAGAGACGCACAAGTTAACCCTTACCACCCTCATGATAAAACACTAATAACAAAAGAATCACTACCCGTAATTTCCGGACTATAAGCCGCTACTTTTTTCACATGCTTTTGACCCTGCGGCTTATACAACGGTGCGGCCAATCTATGGACTTTTACAGGTGTTTTTTTAACAGGGGTTTTCAACAGGTGGTCCGGGGACCACCAGTGGTCCCTGAGAGGGTTCCAGGTGGGCCCTCCAGACTAAATGATGGAAAGTTGGTTAACCAGATGTAACTCTTTGAGAGCATAAAAATGAAAGTGGGGTCAAATAGTGGTCTGTACTACTGTAGCTCAAATGCTGAATAAATAGTTGGCCCTGGGATCAAAAAGGTTGAAAACCACTGCTCTAACATGAAGCTTGTTGTCTGGTGCGGCTTATAGTCAGGTGCGGCTTATACAAGGAAAAATCAGGATTTTGCCCCAAATTTAGCTGGTGCGGCTTACAGGTGCGGCTTATAGTCCAGAAATTACGGTACTCATTCAATAGTTCAATAGAAATATTCATGTTGTGTTTTCTCTACTGAATCACTAATAAATTACTTTTTGTTTCTACACAAACAATCAGTAGTGAAAACACAATATGAATATTTCTATAGGGCTTGTGTAGAGATACAGCAGTATAACGGTAAGCATTGTGTAGTAATTAACAATAAATGTATAGTGATTGTATAGTTCTTTCCAAAAAGCCATAGTGAGGCTGAAGTAATTAAGTAGCAGCCAGGTAGTGATTTGAATAGGAACTATGTAGTAATATCAGTAGTGAAACAGGACATTTCTCTACATTTTACTACTGAAATCACTACAAAATCACTACTCAATCACACACACACATGCACACACGCACGCGCGCACACACACACGCACGCACACAGCTCTACTCACATCTCTCCAGGATAAAGGCGCTGCTGCTGTCCAAACTTGCATGTCTGACTGCCTGACCAAAGACCTGAGGAGGAAACAAACGCACCCAGAACACACCAGAGTAAATGTGTGTATCCCACTGAGACGAAACAAGCGCTTTCACATCTCTTCATCTTTCAATAGCCAAAGTGCTTCTAAAACACACCAGCATTGAGGTTGAGAACATTAAAAAAATAACTTCTCACCAGACTGGAGGCTCTTCTCCACATATCTCCTCTGGACGGGATGATCTGGATGACGCTATAGAGACACAGAACGCTCAAGTTCAAATACCTCCATTTTGTGATAAAAATGTGTAACGCCCTAGAATTTATAATGTACTCATTTATTATCAGACAGTCCTAATCCAGAGACTTACAGTAAGCAAGCACAACGGTTCCGGGAGTATAGACTTTTCAAAAATAATTCATATAAAGGCAATTTCGCCGGACAAAGCCAACTCGGGTTGTGACTAATCATGATGACACAACAATATCGTTGTATAATATCTAATTAGCAAGAAGTAGAAAACGGCAGGATACAACACTTTTTGTTTCGTTTTTCATCTTAGAAATTATTTGATCATCCCAAAAGATTGTGTGTCATCATGATTTGTTAGACCCGAGTTGGCTTTGTCCGCGTTCGTAATCATCTTTATATAAATTATTCTCAAAGTCTATGAGAAAAATGAATGGGGAAAGCACTTCTGGAACCGGGGCGGTGACGTCACTGCACAGGTCTATACATCACATAATTACAATTACAATGTAAGTTATCTGATGCTATTAATCCAGTGTGACATTGAACATGAACAAAAAGCATGATAAAACATCATACAATCATAAGCTAAGAAGAACATAACAGTAGAATGTCTATATAATGAAAATACGCATACATAGGTCTGATCTATCGAATCTACACAAAATGCCATCTAAGTTACATAAATTGAATCTTTGCATGCAGTACTTCTGCAAGGTCATCAAGGCTAGGACAAGTGCTATGGGCTAAGATGGAGTCTGAAGAGGTGTGTTTTTAGACTGCGACAGGGGCGGATCTAGGCATGGGCATGGGGGGGGCAATGCCCCCCTAAATGCCCAGTCTGCCCCACCAAACACGATGGCATGCAAAAAAAACAAGATATTTCAAATTAAAGTGCTTCTATTTAAAATGATTTGAAACACTACTACTGCTACTACCTAACTACAGCTGTGTCACCACTAAACCAACAGCATTTCATCATTGAAAACAGAAAACTCTCTGAGTCAGACCTTTAGCTTTATGCATGCTGCGTGTCTGTTGCAACTTCAACAACAACTGGAAGATTGGGAGTGAGACATGTCCACGTCTGTGGTTCCAAAACCAGCTCATGTCAAGGAACCCCAAATTGACACCAATTAGCTCTCAGACCCCAATTTGAAAACATCATGCCAGGGACCCCTTCTTGGTTCCATTTGAAAGCAAAAATAAACACAACTGTCATTTAGCTGGAGAGAGCCCCTGGAACCTCCTCAAGGACCCCTTGGGGGTCCGCTCCCCCCTGGGATGCCACTTTGACAACATCCACTAACCCTGACCTGATCTGATTTCCATTTCGTACAGGTCAGCTACATTGGTTTAATTATTACAACATGCTATGACTTTTTTGACAGACAGACAGACAGACAGACAGACAGACAGACAGACAGACAGACAGACAGAGACACACACACAGACACACACACACACACACACACACACACACACACACACACACACACACACACACACACACACACACACACACACACACACACACACACACACACACACACACACACACACACACACACACACACTTGCATGCGGTTGCACAGACAGACTCCCGCCACCACCGGGTTGTTATTATGTTTGCATAAAAACAGACATTAATAAAGAGAGGATCGGTTTATAATGAATGTGATTAAAGGTATTATATAAGACGCTGCATTAAAGTAAACTATTAAACCTTATCATAAAGCTGGTGCAGTTGTTTTTGTCCTCAACTCACCGCAGAATGTTACAGAACTCCAGTCACCTCCTCACGCTGGAACTGAACTCTAACTCACGCTGCTTCCGGTCCGCCGCTCAAATGGTTCCGTGTTGTTTCCGGTCTGCTCTTCTTCTTTTGGCGGCTGTCAGACAGACATGTATCTGTGAGCCGCCAGCGCCACCTAACGGTCTCTGTAGTCAATGCAACTGGACTCTAGTCATTTAGTTCAGGGGTTTTCAACCTTGGGCCAATTATTTATTCAGCATTTGAGCCACGGACCATTGGATTGGACCATTTGATGACATTTTAGCCCCACAGACCACAAAACTAAAGATTTATTTTTGCCTTTGTCCACAATTCCAGTGTGGATTTGGGGTGGGGAAACAAAACAGTCAGAGACATAGAGATCAAAATGACCATTAATCATTAATCTACATTCTCTATTTGTGTAGACTTGGGATAATTCACATGGTGAATATTTTAACTCAGAGAGTTACATTTGGTTCTTTCCCTCATTTAGCCTGGAGAGCACCTGGAAAACCCGTGATATAGTTTGAATTAATTCATGAGGATGACATCCCCCTTTACTTGAAAGGCTTTCAAGTATTTAATACTTTGAAAGGCTTTCAAAGTATTAAAGGGGAATTACACCCATTTTCAGACAAGGGTGCGAGTGTTAAAGGGGTATTCCACTTTTAAAGAGACAGAGAGAGAGAGAGAGAGAGAGAGAGAGAGAGAGAGAGAGAGAGAGAGAGAGAGAGAGAGAGAGAGAGAGAGAGAGAGAGAGAGAGAGAGAGAGAGAGAGAGAGAGGCAGAGAGACAGAGAGACAGAGAGAGAGACAGAGAGACAGAGAGACAGAGAGACAGAGAGACAGAGAGACAGAGAGACAGAGACAGAGAGACAGAGAGAGAGAGAGAGAGAGAGAGGGGGGGGGGGGGGTGAATGGGTAAATGCCATGCACAATCTATAGGCCTAAGGCTCGTTGGATAAAAAGGGGCAAATGGCAGTCCACCATGGAATATTATGAGTCCATCTACAAACGCCGCAGCAGCAGAAGCAGCCATGATGCAATCTTGACATTTTAAAAAACGCAGCATATTTGTGGTGCTGCCTCCTTCATCCACTTGAGGGCGACACAGTCTATAGAATCAAACTACATGCACATCCCTGGCCCAACAGTCTCAATTCTTCCATTGTCTACAACTCAGGAGCTACATCAACTCCATTCCACATTAAAACTAAATATTAATTTTGCTTTTGT
The DNA here is from genome assembly GCA_039105355.1 of Benthosema pterotum. Classification (NCBI taxonomy): domain Eukaryota; kingdom Metazoa; phylum Chordata; class Actinopteri; order Myctophiformes; family Myctophidae; genus Benthosema; species Benthosema pterotum. Next base: position 7,656,069 of record CM076987.1, read on the forward strand.
CCACAACAACAGAATAACAGGATTTTGGAAACAAAACATTCAAACATACAGATCAAAATGACCATTAATCTTCTATAGACTATATTGGGGCTAATTCACATGATGAATATTTTTAACTCTTGAGAGTGTAGAAATGAAACCAAATGGTTTCATTTGTTTTCATTTTTACGTTTTCAGGAGTTACATATGGTTAACCAACTTCCGCAGACCACCTGTTGAAAACCCCTGCATCTTAATGAAAGCATCAAGTACCCCAAAAAGATCAGAGCCTATTCCAGATGGAAACAAGCCTAAACTAATAGTTTAATAGTAAAGTAGCATGGCAAAATCTCCAGTTACAAATAGGCGAGGAGTTATGGCCTAAAATATTACTCAATGAAAAGACAATGACTTGTTGAAACAAGTCCTCAAGTCCTCAAGTTCAAGTTTATTAATATGTCCCAAATTGGGCACTTTGTTTTGCAGCACATAATAAAGCTCTAAAAAAAAACACACATTACAAACATGACAACAACAGACACACATAGTAGCACAAAAACAGATACAAATACATAAATACTGTATAAAGTGCAAACTAGAGCTAAAGTGCACCAAGTGACTAATCTAACAACCAATACCTCACCACCCGTCCCTGAGACTAACAGGGATGGGTGGTGAGGTAGCCTATAGGTTGTTAGATTAGTGGGTCCTATAAAACCCACTACAAAATAATACAAATATTCTATCAGTAACCAGGAGTAAATATGACCTCCTCTTCCGTATGCCCTGTGTAAGTGGACAAGGCACCCATTGATTGGTTGATTGAGTTATTTATTAAAAGTTGCAAAATTACAGTACATATTCCAACTGTGTGTGTGTGTGTGTGTGTGTGTGTGTGTGTGTGTGTGTGTGTGTGTGTGTGTGTGTGTGTGTGTGTGTGTGTGTGCGCGCGCGCGCCCAAGCGCATGTGCGTGCCTGTAACACAGCCTCTGTTAAACATTAAACTTCTGAATGTCACTGGGGAACTGAGTCTGGCCAGTGCAGAACGCCGTTGAATGTTGTTCCAACAAACCTAAATTGTTGTTTGTTTTCCCCTCAAACAAACCAGAGACCAAACTGAACTTCGGCACGACTTTGACCTTCTTAAGGCCCACTCACAGAGATAGGATCCTTGCAAGATGGAGTTGGAGATCACCATTTATACTTGTTTTAGAGTTCTCAGCGGGCCTGAAAATTGAGGCCTGGCCCTAACTGGGCCCTAACTGATCAGGCCCAAAGCCCAGCCCATCCCGACCAATTAGCATAGTTTATAGGCCCGACCCGGCCCTACAATGTCAGGTCGGGTCGGGCCTGGTCGGGTTTTGGTAGAATTTGAGCACTCTACACAGAGTAAAAGTGAAAATACCAATCAGCACCATCTTCATAAGAGGTAAATACACAGACAGACAGAACAGAACTATTATTTTTATCATAATAAAATAATTCAATATATATTGCTTTTTCCAAGGAGCCCTAGGCCCGATCCGGCCCTATTGATCTGCATACATTTTAGGCCCGAGCCCGACCCTAAAATGTCGGGTTGGGCCGGGCCTGGTCGGGTTCGGGCAGAGTTTGAGAACTCTAACTTGTTTACAACAACAGGGCCCAGCATGGCATTTCATCCAAAGCATTTACAGACTAAAGAATATTCACTATAGGCCTATAAACAAAACAAAAGCAGGAAATCATAGTGGAAGTAAACAGGGAAAAGAGACATTGACAGCAAGGGGGAATCAGATTTTACAGGGGGAAATAGAGGCCCTTTGAGAGAGGTTTTGACCAGGTTTGTTTTCTGAAGCACATGCATCTCTTCCCTCCTATACTATATGGCTCTATAGCTGCAACAACGGCCTTGCAATGCACGCCGAAGCATGCAGCGGCTTAGCGTCGTACTCGTAACCCGAACCAAACCAAACAATAAATATTAAGAGTACAGTTGAGTTGATTTAAAAGAGGCAGCCATTGTTTACACAACAGAGCATGCCTGAACACGCTCTGTCTCTTTCTCACTCTCTCTCTGACTCTCTCTCTGTGTCTGTCTGTCTGTCTGTCTGTCTGTCTTTTTCTCTGTCTGTCTGTCTGTCTGTCTGTCTGTCTGTCTGTCTGTCTGTCTGTCTGTCTGTCTGTCTGTCTTTTTCTCTCATCTCTCATCTCATGACATCACCATCAATCCAGAGCAGAACTCCCACCACAGGACTCTGACAATTAAAACACAATATGTCATACAACTAAACTAAAAAATAAATAAATTAAACGAAATTTATAAAATGCCAACTATCCCTTAAAAGTGAAAACTTAAATTCTATAGTACCTTGCATTTCCCTTGTGTAAATGAGTGTGTTTTTTTCTTAATATTTATTATTATTTGTTTTACTCCTGTGACACTGTAACTATTACTATGGTAAACATGATGGGCTCCATTTTCGTTACACTCTAAACCCCTGATCCCTTTTTTACTATTTTGAAAAACTTTTCGGATTAGTTCAACATGCCAATCTATTGACACATTGTGAGCTTGTTGACTGGAAATGCAGCCCCATGTGTATAAAGGGATAGGGGCATCCCATAAGCTTTTGCTTCTGCCTATACCCATTCTGTACCACAAATTTAGAGGATGGTATGCATATGTAATTTTGTAGGTATGCATACTTTCCCTGTATTGTGATAAATATTGTTTTGTTTATTCTTTCTCTTCGTACCAAAATAAAGTCTAAAGTAAAAGTGTCAAGGTCATTGTGTGTCTGCTGTGTCTCCATATATATCTGCCAGGAGAAAAGATGCCCTCCAGTCCTAGACACAAAAACACGTCTGGATCCGTCCTGGACTGTAATTGGAGTCGGTCTGAACGCAGACAACAATTACCTCTTTTATTGGCAATTTGTTTAGGATTACTGTGGGAGCAGTGTTGCCAACTTGGCGCATTTGTCGCTATATTTAGCGACAAATGGACCTTGCGGGTCCATTTGGTTTCATTTTTACACTCTCAAGAGTTAAAATATTCATCATGTGAATTAGCCCAAGTCTACACAACTAGAGAATGTAGAACATTTAATGGTCATATTCCCTTCCAGGCAAGCATCTAGCACATTCTAGTGCATTTTGGAAGTGCCACTAGTGCATTTTGGATTTTGGCAGTTGGCAACACTGTGTGGGAGGTGTTGCTGTAGGAGCAGTGTAGAGCAGTGTATCCCACGGCTATGGAATTCGAAATGACTGAACAAGAAAAGCTCAAATAGTGATGATATTTGTCAGGTGAAAGAAGCGCCGGTTTCTTTATTTCGCAACAAACGATACGCTACTCTGGGTTGTTTTGCATGGCATCGTGTTTGGGGGGGCAGACTGGGTATTTAGGGGGGCATTGCCCCCCCATGCCTAGATCCGCCCCTGCACTCCTCTCAACCGGCTGGTCTCAAACATAGCGTTACGTTATAGTGTAGCACCCAACCATGAGCCAGCCACAACAACCCAGCCTATCAGGCTCAACCCTATTGGCGCGATGGTTGTGCGTTGGACTGGCAGGTGGGTGTCTGAGGTTCAATTCCCACTTCCGCGCAATGAACAATCTGGCGTGGTCGGCAGGATTTGGAGTGCGGGTGTTATCCCCAATATACCCGTCTACGTCCTTGCGGGTCCACACAAGGCTGTCGCTGCAAATTTTGGGCCCCCTGCAATTTTTTTGCCCCCCTAAAACTTTTCCCTATACCTGTCGACGCCCGTGGGTTAGGGTGACCAGATGTCCCTCTTTGCGTGGGACAGTCCCTCATTTCCTAGACTTTTCAAGTGTCCCACAAATTGAGACTCCGTCCCACACGGGCATCAGTGTTCAAAATTTGTAGTGCCCTAATAGTTGGATTTTTGTTGTATCATTTCCTGCTATGTTTTTTTATTTTTTAAATAATCCCCCTTATGGTACCACTATATTTCCACACTCACTCTTAGAGAGGCCACATCGCATGCTGTCGTATCAAAAAATAGCAGAGATCTACAATCTCAAAACGCGTCGCGCCGCGACGCTTTTAGAGATAGTAGATCTCAGCTATTTTTGATTTTAGATCAGCTGTTTTTGCTATATACGTGAAATGAAATCCTGAAGTATTTTTGGAATATTGACATCAAGATGTTAATCATTTGCTAACTACATTTTGTCCTGTTTCCACACTCGACCTGTCCCACACGTGCAACAATTCTGTCCCTCAAATGAACAGTTTGGATCTGGTCACCCTACCGGTGGTCCAGATGAAGGACATTGTGTACAGCGGGTCCACGATGTGACACGCTCCAAAAGATCAAGGGGGTGAATGTAGCACCCAGCCATGAACCAGCCACAACACCCCCGCGGGCTCAATCATCAGGCTCAGCCCTATTGGCGCGACTGGTTGTGCGTTGGACTGGCGAGTGGGACTGCTGGGTTCAATCCCCACTTCCTCGCAATACTACAATATAGCATCTGCATCTAAAGATTTGTTACTTGCTGCTTCCTCTTACCCATTTCCTGATCATGTGATCTGAGTAACCAATACATGACAGCAGTGAGTGTGGCAGCCAATTAGGACTATAGGTCCTCTTGTGAGGCAGCCAATCATGATTAGGGCCTCTACTTTCTGATGGCATTCATTATTAGTCAGGTTTCACCTGGTAAAAAAAGGAAAAGTGTAAACAAATAAAATATAATAATCTAAAATAAAAAAATATATATATTTGCCTTTTCCCCCTCTATGTTGCTTCTACTTTGATGCTGCAGCTGTTTCCCTGCAGACAGACACTTGCTTCGTCCTGCAGACGGTCTAGAACTTTGTTGTTGTCAACAAATCATGAAAACAAAAGATTCGAGGGGGAAGGGGGTTGTGTGGGGTGAGGCAGTGTTTTAGCCAATCACAGCACATCATAATGAGCCAATAGAGTGGAGGTGAGGTGGAGTTAGATTCTGTTTTTAAACAAATCTGTTTACAAAAACAATGTTTGAGGTACACACTAAAGTTGCCTCTATTACATGCATTTAACTGCTATTTTCCTGCAGTGATGTATTGATAATCATGTGACGTAAAGTTCAGGGGTGGGACGGTTCACTTATCCCACGGTTCGGTTCGTACCTCGGTATGGGGCCCCACGGTTTTGGTTCGGTTTTGGTACGTTTTGCTTTTTAAAAGTAAATGAAATGAAAAATGTTTATTTTGTTTATAAGCAAATTGAACGTGAATATAAAAAATAAATCAAGATTATCAAAATACAAAAATACCACCTTGTATTCGTAAACTCAAATGTTTATGTATTAGACTAAAAATAATCCCTATTCAAACATATTCCAGTATAGGCTGTCTTCTTCCTTTTCATTATTTACAGAAGAAAAAATGTATATTGCTATTTGTGCCTCATTATTAGGCTATTTTCAAGGGAAATACAGAATACCTAGGCTAATAAAATGAATGCACGTATCAAGAATCAGGCAGGTAGCATGCAAACATGCAGCAATGTAGACAGACAACAAAGTTAAATTAGTTTAGTTTACAAGACAATATCTGCTTTATTAATAAGGATATTATTATCCATACTAAGAAATGTTTCTGTCTGACCCGAAATATTGCAGCGCATTAGCGCGTATTGAACCTTGGACCCCGTATTGAACGGTTCGTTTCCCACCCCTAGTACAGCTGTATAATAGCAGGTCGATTAAAGAAAGCACTGAAGCAGCATACAGTTATTAATTATTCTGTGGTGACAGTAAGCGGTGACGCAAACTCCACCGACAAACTCGTCTCACACGCAAGAACCATCAATCATGAAATTGAAATAAAAAGCGAGGCTTTAAGCTCAGCTCAACTCTGTGGATTCATTTTCAACACAACGGACGGATCTAGGCATGCACATGGGTGGGGGGGGGGCAGTGCCCCCCTATATGCCCTGACTGTCCCACCAAACATGACAACACGCAAACAACCCAAATTTCAAATATATTTCAAATGAAAGCGCTTATAATTAAAATGATTTGGAACACGACTACTGCGGCCTACTAACTAACTACAGCTGTGTCACCACTAAACCAACAGCATTTCATCGTTGAAAACAGAAAACTCTCTGAGTCAGACCTTTAGCTTTATGCATGCTGCGTGTCTGTTGCAACGTCAACAACAACTGGTGTTATTATTGATGCTTTACTTGCCTAATAAAAGTCCTGGAACTGAAAATGGTATGGGTGCGATGAAGCCGCACCCATATGCTGAGGCATATGGGTCCCCCCCCCCAATTGGGAAATGCTATATCCGCCCCTGTTTCAACAGTGTTGTCAACCCTATAAGGAGCCAGAGAGAGAGAGAGAGAGAGAGAGAGAGAGAGAGAGAGAGAGAGAGAGAGAGAGAGAGAGAGAGAGAGAGAGAGACAGAGACAGAGAGAGACAGAGAGAGACAGAGAGAGAGAGAGACCTCACAAGGAGAATCTTTGATTATTTTATTTTTTTTTTATGAGTGTGTACTTTCGACTGCCAAAGATTACAGTTTGGAGAACCTGGTTACTAAAATGTTGGAAATAAAGGAGACTGACACACGTGCGTGCACACGTGCACAATTAAAGGGATAGTTTTAGAATTTTGGAACTTAAATTACTGTATACAGTATATATTGTCATTAATATAGTGATTGCAATGGTAGCAATTAAGGGAAACAGCTGCAGCATGAAAGTAGAAGCAACGTGAAGGTGAAACATGCAAAGAATATAGCAATTTTTTTATCCAAAAAATATTAAAATAGATATATAGCTATATATATATATATATAAATATATATATATATTTTTTAAGATTTGTTTTGGGGCTTTTGCCTTTGTTGACAGGACAGTAGGTAGACAGGAAAGGGGGAGAGAGACTGGTAGTGACACACGGCAAAGGCCGCCGGACTCGGGATTCGAACCCGGGGCACACCGTCAGGCTGGCTTAGCAGCCTAGGTGCCCAGACGGTTGAGCTAACCGCCTGGGCCAGCTATATATTTTTTAATGTTTTGCTAAAAAGTTGCCTCTATTACTGGAAAAAATCAAACTATCCCTTTAAGAACGCCTCCAAAAACGGATTTCTTGAGCTTCGCGAAGCAGAAGAATAACAAATTCCTGAGAGCAGCCTGTAGCCATTTAATAATAACAATATAATATACATGTGTCTCCACATCTGTACATCTGGCAACAATGAACACAAATTAGCTCTGAAAGCCTGAGCTCTGAGTGTCTGGCAGTGAGATAAGACCCAGTAAGACCCAGAGCCATGCTGGATTCATTCTGCTTCAACATGTGCAGGGGAGGATTATCCTACAGCCATGTTGGGGCCCAGGCCCAGGGGCCCCCCGGCTGGGGACTGATCTAAGTACCGGAGTCCCATAGATCAGAACGCCCATTAGTCCAAACATGCGCTGGAAATCCACTATCAGCTGCAACGTGCTTGATGTGGTTATGGTGAGGATGAGGGTTAGAGAAGGGTTTAGGCATGTTTGTAGCAAAACCCTACCCTTCTCCAACCGTAACCCTAAGAGCCTAAATCCCTGGGGGTCGGGTGTTTAGGTTTAGGGTTACGGTTGGAGAAGGGTAGGGTTTTGCGTATCGTAGTTTCGGAACAATGGGAGGTCGCAACAATGGGAGGTCGGAATAATGACATGGCACCCCTCGGCTAGGGGGGGCCCTGAGGTTGAGTGTCCGTGTGATCACTTAGAGCAGTGGTTTTCCACCTTTTTGATACCAGCGCCCACTATTTATTCAGCATTTGAGCCACGGACCACCATTAGAGGACATTTTAGCTACCACAGAAAACCGATACTAAAGATTTCTTTTGCTTTTGCCCACAATTTGTCCACAATTCCAGGATGGATTTTTTTTTTTACCATTAATGTTCTAGTTGTGTAGACTTGGGCTAATTCAGATGATGAATCTTTTAACACTTGAGAGTGTAGACATGAAACCAAATGGACCAGCAAGGGTCCATTTGGTTTCATTTTTACGCTCTGCTGATGCTATGCGCCGCATCGAGAAGAAAAATCCTCCAGTGTAGAGGGGCCCTTTGGCTGGTGGTGGGCGGCTCAGGGCCCATCATTTTTAGATCTGTCTATGAAGTGTGTGTGTGTGTGTGTGTGTGTGTGTGTGTGTGTGTGTGTGTGTGTGTGTGTGTGTGTGTGTGTGTGTGTGTGAGATCATATGGCTGTTGGTGAATGTCAGCAAGTCACTGAAGCGAGACCAGAAAGAGTCTGATCTGAGACCACAGGGATCAACTTCCTGTCTGGTTTCCCTGGAGTCGAGAATCAATCAATTTAATCCTAGTTCTTATAGGAATGAAACTTCATTTAGCTTTAGTCACATTTAGATTTTAGTCAACCACATGGAATGTATTAGTGTTAAACCAGTGGTTTTCAACCGTTTTCATACCAGGGCCAGGTCCCACTGTTTATTTTGCATTTTAGCCAGAGATGTTGGCTAAAATGTTGATGTTGGGTTTATTCTCTCGGATCCAAAAGTATGGATTTGGAGATAACTGGCAAAATGCTAGTCAAAATGACAATTCTTCTACATTTTCTATTCTGTAGATTCTTCGAAATTAGGTTATTCAGATATATATATATTTTTTTTAACTCTTGAGAGCGTTAAATGAAACCAAATGGACCCGTAAGGGTCCATTTGGTTTCATTTAACGCTCCAAAGAGTTACAGATCTCTACGGGTCATTTAACTGGGGACCACCTGGAATCCTCTCAAGGACCACCTGTGGTCCCCAGACCCCTAGTTGAAAACCCCAGTTATAAACTGAAATATTCCAATCATTCATTAGGTGAATAAATCGACACTTGATTTTGTCAACTAAAATATATTTTGGCAGGCCATGATGCCGTCGTAATGTACTGTATAGTTGGTGAAAATAGCAGATCTACAAGCTTGTAAGGTTTGGGAATCTGGGTGCCTCTCTCACTAATGTTGCTCTGTCTGGAGCTCTCTGGTGGAGTTGTTGCCCCCACGACCCGACTACGGATAAGCAGTTGAGGATGGATGGATGGATGGATGGATGGTTGACAGGGCCGGATCTTAGAGGGGGGCAAAACGTGCATCCTGCCCACCTAATGAAAGGTAATATCAGTGGTTTTCAACCAGTGGTCTGGGAGTTCCAGGTGGTCCCCAGGCGAAATGGTGGAAAGTTGGTTAACCAGATGTAACTCTTGGAGAGCGTAAACATGAAACCAAATGGACCCTTGCGGGTCCATTTGGTTTCATGTTTACGCTCTCAAGAGAACAAAATATTCTAATCTACACAACTAGAGAATGTAGAAGATTAATGGTCATTCAAGATCTGTATGTTTGACTGTTTTTCCCCAAATCCAGCCTGGAATTGTGAACAAAAGAAAAATAAATCTTTAGTTTTCTCTGTGGGGCTAAAATGTCATCAAACGGTGGTCCGTGGCTCAAATGCTGAATTGCCTGAATAAATAGTGGGCACTGGTATCAAAAACGTTGAAAACCACTGCTTCATATTAAAAACTTTGGAGTTGCCCACCCTGCCATTCTTCCAGCCCACCCTAGTAGGGCTGGCTAAATCCGGCCTTGATGGTTGGATGGATGGATGGATGGATGGATGGATGGATGGATGGATGGATGGATGGACGGACGGACGGACGGACGGACGGACGGACGGACGGACGGATGGATGGATGGATGGAGGGAGGGACGGGTGGATGGATGGATGGATGGACGGATGGATGGATGGACGGATGGACGGATGGACGGATGGACGGATGGATGGATGGATGGATGGATGGACGGATGGACGGATGGACGGATGGATGGATGGATGGATGGATGGATGGAGGGACGGATGGATGGATGGATGGATGGATGGATGGATGGATGGATGGACGGATGGACGGATGGACGGATGGATGGATGGATGGATGGAGGGACGGACGGACGGACGGACGGACGGACGGACGGATGGATGGATGGATGGATGGATGGACGGATGGACGGATGGATGGATGGATGGTGAAAAAGATAAAATCAACAATCTGTCTCTGTCTCTCCCACACTTCATGTTCAGGACTAATTGTTCCACTCCATGTTCCAGGACTAATTGTTCCACTCCATGTTCCAGGACTAATTGTTCCTCTATATTGCAGCAGAACTTTTCAAAGACTTTCCCCTGCCAGGAATAAGTAAATAAACAAACCATTTTGGTTCTGACCAACAGCATGTTGTTGGTAACTGAGATGAATCACATCCACACACTGACAACAGTTAGGACTCTGAGTCACAGAGTTACCACCTGGCTTTATAATGACCAAAAAACTGAACAAAATGAAAATAAACACCAAACAGAAACTCATGCTCATGGTGGACTTAGTTTGGACTCTTAGGACTCTTAAACGGGAAGTCCACCCATTTTCAACATTTCAACATTCAACATTCTAATATGGGTATTAGTATACCCTAGAGGTGCTGGGTGGACATGATGAAAAAGTTCCGCCCCATTCTGTGTTCCCAAGACAGATATGGAGGTCTGAAGAAAACCACTAACATGGTGAAACATCTTGATGACATCATCAAGAAAGATGTATTTTCACCATGTTAATGGATTTCGATTTAGATGCTTCTTTTTTTCTGAGAGCGTACAAATCGAACCACACATTTGTATGCTCTCAGAAAAAATGTTAAAAATGGGTGGAGTTCCCCTTTAAAGGTTACGAACACTTTTGTTGAGGTTTTGTAGTTACCTTGCCATGATGCAATTCCAAATATGGACAAGACATTTAGAAAAAATGTTCAAGTGATTAGAAATGGATAATTCAATGCCCCGCATTGTCTCTTACATTGTACACAGAAAGAGCTCTCAAAGTCTCAAAGTAAACAAACACTGTTAATTCAGACACTATGCATAACTCATGTAGTTTTACTTTTTCAAAAAAAATGTTAACTTCCTATGTTGATTTTACTATTTGAAGATCTGGATCCACGGATCCATTACAGGTTTTCTTTTTTTTAATAAAAAAAATTTAAAAATAATGTAGTATTACACAGAAGCAGGGATCGAACCCGGGACTCCCACTCGCCAGTCCAACGCACAACCAGTCGCGCCAATAGGGCTGAGCCCAATTAGCGGGCTGTTGTGGCTGGCTCATGGCTGGGTGCTACATTCACCCCCTTGATCTTTTGGAGCGCGTCCTCGCGCTTCACACTTCACACCACGGACCGCCGTACACAATGTCCCTCATGTGGACCCGCAAGGACGTATACGGGTATATTGGGGATAACACACGCACTCCAAATCCTGCCGACTACGCCAGATTGTAGTATTACGCAGAAGCGGGGATCGAGCCCGGGACTCCCACTCGCCAGTCCAACGCACAACAAGTCGCACCAATAGGGCTGAGCCCGATTGGCGGGGCTGTTGTGGCTGGCTCATGGCTGGGTGCTACAATAAGTTATGGTGATGCTCTATAGCGACCGAAACAACTTGTTTGTTTGTCTTTGAGAGCTGTTTTAGTGTACAGTGCGACTGTGCGACAATGAGGGGAATGTTTTGAATGATCTATTTTTAAATCACTGGATTTAAAAAATCCATCCATACATTATGGCAAGGTACAGCAAACTAGATCAGCACTCGGTAGAGCGCAAACTTGCGTGGTGCGCACAAGTAGGCCATGGCCTATTCGTGTGTGAGCGGAGCGGGCTAATAGCTAACGACTAATCACCAATAAAGGTCTTTTGACTAAGTCACCATTACGCATCCCTAAACCGACCACGAGGGGCCGACCGCCGAACACCACGCACCGATCGCCTTACTTGCGCCCTCTCTGCACACGCAAGTAAAAAAGACTCAGTTAGGTATATTTCAACTGAAAGCTGCATGGAGGGCCGGCCTGGAAGTCCTTCGAGGACCTCTGGGGGTCCCCGAACCCCACTTTGGGAACCACGTACTTCTATGAAGCAGCACAAATAACTCCAGGGCTGAGATAACATTGAGCTGCAGGAAATCCAAAACCGCCAGGACAGCACTGGCAGCAGCTAGCTAGCTGTCCGCTATAACAGCAGCTAACATCATATCACAGCTGTCTCGAAGGTGTGTGTGTGTGCGCGCGTGTGTGTGTGTGTGTGTGTGTGTGTGTGTCCAGGGGCGGATGTAACATGTCCCATCTGGGGGGGGCAAGAGAACATGTTGGAGGGGCAAGAGATAATGGTATGAGTGCGGCTTCATCACCCGTGTCGCTTCGCGCCACAGGCGATGAAGTCGCACCCATACCATTTTCGGTTACAGGTCAAGTAAAGCATCAATAATAACATCAGTTGTTGTTGAAGTTGCAACAGACACACAGCATGCATAAAGCTAAAGGTCTGACTCAGAGAGTTTTCTGTTTTCAATGATGAAATACTGTTAGTTTAGTGCTGCCAAAATCATAGTTAGTAGCAGTAGTAGTGGTTCAAATATTTTAATTATATATAAGGTTTATAAGCACTTTAATTTGAAATATCTTGCGTTGTTTTGCATGGCATCGTGTTTGGGGGGGCAGACTGGGTATTTAGAGGGGCATTGCCCCCCCATGCCCATGCATAGATCCGCCCCTGTCTCTCTCGGTGGGCGGCAGCCTCTCCTCCACCATCTTGTCTTAATCGCAACAACGCTCCTCAAAGACCTGGCAAGAGTTCCAACAAAGACCCTCGTTCCTTTTCCTTCTTCACGGCGGGTGTGTGTGTGTGTGTGGGGGGGGGTGTAACATGTCCCATTTGGGGGGGCAAGAGAACATGTTGGAGGGGCAAGAGGAAAGCCCCACCCATACCATTTTCAGTTACAGGACTTTCATTAGTCAAGTAAAGCATCAATAATAACATCAGTTGTTGTTGAAGTTGCAACAGACACGCAGCATGCATAAAGCTAAAGGTCTGACTCAGAGAGTTTTCTGTTTTCAATGATGAAATGCTGTTGGTTTAGTGGTGACACAGCTGTAGTTTAGTTAGTAGCAGTAGTAGTGTTTCAAATCATTTTAAATATAAGCACTTTGATTTGAAATATCTTGGGTTGTTTTGCATGGCATCGTGTTTGGGGGGGCAGACTGGGTATTTAGGGGGGGGGGCATTGCCCCCCATGCCCATGCCTAGATCTGCCCCTGGGGAGGGGGAGGGGTAGATTCATTTGAGGACCCCCAGAAGACAGACAGCACACTGCAGCCAACAGCCAGGTGTGTTTTAATAAACAGTGCTCATATGCAGGCTGAGAAGTGAAACAACAACAGAACTGAGTGAAAACAAACCCTTTGTCATCGTTTCCAACATCCAAACCGTCCGCTGCAGCCAGTCAAAACACAGAGCGCTCTGGGGCAGAGCATTAGTACAAATCAAACACACTTTTTTTCAGTCTAAATACTTTCCACTCTAGCTGGGAAGAGGCCTTTTTTTCCTCGACTCATACACGTGTGTCCTTGAATAGGGTTTCTCTCTGACTTAAACCTCCAAACCCCCGCAACTGGCTGGCACCAGCAGGGACCTGCACACATAGACATCAAAAGGGGGCTTCAAACTGCTCTTTCGAGACCAGGAATGCCAGTTTGTTCAACACAGTTTTTGTTAGGGTAGTTTTAGTTAACTATTATGACTTTGCATGTAGGCCACTTAAAGGGGAATTCCACCCATTTTCAAAGAATTCCTGAGGATACAAATGGGAACCAAATGGACCCTAGCGGGTCCATTTGGTTCCATTTGTACCCTCTCAGGAAAAAGGGGTCTGAAAAAAAAAAATCATTAACATGGTGAAATACATCTTGATGATGTCATCAGATGTATTTCACCATGTTAATGATTTTTTTCAGACCTCCATTTTTAGGAAAAACAGAATTGGGGGAACTTTTTTTTTATCATATCCACACAACATCTCTAAGGTATATTAATGACATATTAAAATGTTGAAAATGGGTGGAGTTCCCCTTTGATACTGCATTCATGGAACTGGTGGTCAGGGGCGGCTGTAACATGTCCCATTTGGGGGGGGGGGGGGGCAAGAGAACATGTTGGAGGGGCAAGAGAAAATGGTATGGGGGCGGCTTCATTGCAACAGACACGCAGCAGCATGCATAAAGCTAAAGGTCTGACTCAGAGAGTTTTCTGTTTTCAATGATGAAATGCTGTTGGTTTAGTGGTGACACAGCTGTAGTTAGTTAGTAGCAGTAGTAGTGTTTCAAATCATTTTAAATATAAGCACTTTAATTTGAAATATCTTGGGTTGTTTTGCATGCCATTGTGTTTGGTGGGGCAGTCTGGGCATTTAGGGGGGCATTGCCTCCCCCCCATGCCCATGCCTAGATCCGCCCCTGCTGGTGGTTGTTTCACTGTTTAAAAAGTCAAGGGCAATATGCATAGGAAGAGCTGAAGACTGAAGCACCTCTTTCTTATGTGTTTCCGTCCCTCCCTCTCCCTGGCTGTGTGTCAGTTATATAGCAGGCCTGTGGCGCGCAGCCTGCCAGCCAGACGCTCTCCAAGAGCAAGTTTCAACACAGCTCCACAGCACAGCGCACAAAGCACACCTTTTATCCAACCCATGTGTTGGAGAGGAGACCAGCCTGAAAAAACAAACCTACATGTTGAATAACCCCCGGAGGGGAGGGGAGGAGCGCAGGGGCGGATCTAGGCATGGGCACGGGGGGGGGGGGGGGGGGGGTGGGGGGGGGGCAATGCCCCACCAAACATGATGGCATGCAGAACAACCCAAGATATTTCAAATTAAAGTGCTTATATTTAAAATGATTTGAAACACTACTACTGCTACTAACTATAGCTACAGCTGTGTCACCACTAAACCAACAGCATTTAATTTCATCATTGAAAACAGAAAACTCTCTGAGTCGGACCTTTAGCTTTATGCATGCTGCGCGTCTATTATTGATGCTTTACTTGACTAATAAAAGTCCTGTAATCCGAAAATGGTATGGGTGCGGCTTCATTGCCTGTGGCGCGAAGCGGCACGGGTGATGAAGTCGCACCCATACCATTTTCTCCTGCCCCCCCCCCCCCCCCCCAATTGGGAAATGTTACATCCGCCCCTGGAGGAGCGTGTGTGTGTGTGTGTGTGTACGTGTGTGCGTGTGTGTGTGTGTGTTGGGTGGGGGTGGGAGAATGAGTCATGGAGCCGCCATGTGCTGAATTCACCCACAGCAGCGACCACCAGCCTTGCAGCAGTGTTGATTTACTCCAACTATTTGCTCAATTATATACTAAAAGAAATCACACTCTGTGTGAAGTACAAGTGGTGCAACTCCACGAGGGGGGTCCATGAAGGGGGGAACCGTGATCTTTGAGACCTTTTCAGACCCACAAGACCCCACAAGTTGCTGTGAACGCAATTTTTGGGGGGCTCAGACAGACAGACAGACAGACAGACACAGCCAGGAATACGCACACTCACAAAGCAGATCTACAAGGTGTAGAGTTAAGGTTGATATTAAAGGTTGCAACCGAAAGGTTTTCATTTGAACACTTTGGGCTCCATTTTCGTCACCGCTAAACCCCTTATCCCTTAACTTCTTTGCCTTTTTAAACTATTAAAAAAGAATATTTTTCAATAGTTTAACTGGCCCGTCTACAAGCTCACAATGTGTCAATAGATTGGCACGTTGAACTATTCCAAAAATCTTTTCAAAATAGTGAAAAAACGATAAAGGGTTTAGGAGGTAACGCAAATGGAGCCCTTTGTGTGTGTTTAATAGTCGTATGGCTTTAGCATGCCTCTCTGTGACTTGAGTAAGAACAACTGTGATTGGATTACTTTCTCAAGTACTTCCTGTCTACCAGCTGTTTAGAATCCTTCCCGATTCCTCCACATATTTTTAGCTATCATACAGCACTTTTATAACCCAAATAGGTATTTTACTTATACCCATTAGTATATAAAATGCACAATTTAGCATAGCAATTAGCAGCACATGTTTTATTATGTTCGGATATGTGCAAAAAGTTTGCTTCATTCAAAACGACACAAAAAGCTAGAATAACTGGCAATAATACAAAAACATGTGTACAATGAAGGTAAGCAAAAATAATCTGTTGTCTGTACACAATTTAATTTACAAAAAATATTATAAAACTTTGTATAAAAAGGCATACTGTATATTCACTGTCTTCCTTAAAGGGATTGTGACGTTAAAAAAA
Source organism: Benthosema pterotum (assembly GCA_039105355.1). NCBI lineage: Eukaryota > Metazoa > Chordata > Actinopteri > Myctophiformes > Myctophidae > Benthosema > Benthosema pterotum. The sequence continues at coordinate 7,672,227 of CM076987.1, forward strand.
AATGTAATGGTTTTGCACCTCCCCCCAAAAACGAAACTTTTAACATTCAGTAGATTTTCTGGGGTTTGGGGTTTTCGAGGTTTTCTAGCCTGGTCCCAGCCTGATTCGCTGCATTCCGCACATCTGAAATGTCACTTCGCAAATCAATCTGGCCAGAGCACTGCTTGACTTTCATTTCCCTGGCATCAGCTGTTACACCTTGTTTCTGATTGGATGGTGTTTAAAACAACGTGACCTAGTGTTCTTCCTCAAACAAACCACAGACCAATCAGAAACCTCGGCTGCATTTCAACCTCCATATGCCCCGCCTACCTGTGGGGATGATAGGCTCTTGGCCAGAATGATTTGCGAAATGACATTTCAGATGCGTGGAACACGCCAAATCAGACTGGACCCCAGGCTACCTGTTTTCACCCTTTTTTGCTTGTTTTCTCAAAAGGCTTCACAGTCACCGAAAAAAAAAAACCCAGACCACAGAAAAAAATCCACTGGATGTTGAAAGTTTCAGTTTTTTTTTTTGTTTGGGTGTAATTGAGGTTCATTAAACCTAAACCCAAACCTTTAAGGTTTTTTTGAAAATACACATAAAAATGAAAATGTTCCCTTTTTGTTTTGGCTTCCACTGTTAGGTGTGACCATATGATAGTCTTTAAAGGGGAAGTCCACCCATTTTCAACATTCTAATATGTCATTAGTATACCCTAGAGGTGTTGGGTGGACATGATAAAAAAAAGTTCCCCCATTCTGTGTTTCCTAGAAATGGAGGTCTGAAGAAAACCACTAACGTGGTGAAACATCTTGATGACATCATCAAGATGTATTCTCACCATGTTAATGGATTTCTTTAGACGCTTCTTTTTTTCTGAGAGCGTACAAATGCAACCAAATGAACCCTAACGGGTTCATTTGGTTGCATTTGTACGCTCTCAGAAAAAATGTTGAAAATGGGTGGAATTCCCATTTAACTAACATTTTTCCCCACTGTGGGGAACAACAGTTTCTGCCGGTAATAAGTTCCTCTTCCTCGCATCACATTCTGCATTATTTTCTGTGGACGGTGCATTGCACCGTCCTTTACTTTACATTCACTTATTATTATCACTATCATAACACACAATGACCTGTTTCTTTCATTGAATCGAGGGCCGAGTGTCGTCTCTCTGTCGAACACGCCACAAAAAATGTTCGTTTCACTGAGGTAGAAGTTTTTTTTTGTTTGTTTGTTTTGTTTTGTTTTTCAGGTCAAAAGAAGCTCACTTCTTCTCTTTACGCAGGGTGACTCCTGACTCCCACCACTAGGGGGCAGCAGTGCGTTCCTTGTACTGCACCCCATCTGGGCATTCTGGGGCAGAGACGATGCACTCCGGTCGAAAAATCCGATCGAAGCGATTTGCAGCCGCGTCTGCCGGAGGTGGGATGAACTGGTGAACATATCGAAGCCGTGCCACACACGGCGCGAATGTAAACAACGACCTAGCAAGACTACAACTCGAAATTATTACGGAGACTCATCATATTTTTGTCCCGCTTCAGAGTGACCAGATCAAGGTAGGAGGAGGGAACTGGTGAACTCAATAGTATGTCAAACTGGGCGGAGGCAGGTTGCCGCATACTTGCGTGATTAAAAAAAAAAACCCGCCCCACAAAAAAAAATCACAGAACATTCTGGAGTCGCTCCGTCACGCGTTCATGCCCTCAATCGACGCACGTGTCATGTTTCAGAAACGGAAATCCGAGGTGGTTCGGGCATCTGGTTAGGATGCCTCTCGAGCGTCTCCCTCGGGAGGTTCTCGAGACACGTCCCTCTGGGAGGAGACCCCAGTGCAGACCAAGGACCAGATGGAGGGATTACATCAACTCTCTGGCCTTGGATCGTTCCGGGATCCCCCAGGAGGCGTTCGTTAATGTTCCTCGGGACAGGGAAGTCTGGAACTCTCTGGTGGAGCTGTTACCCTCGCGACCCGACCTCGGAGAAGCAGATGAAGATGGATGGATGGATGGACTGTCGGAAAGCGCTGCGCACAGTTTTTCCTTTCTGTGATCGACACATCGCCAACTCCGCCGGAGATGCTCCCCTTCCCTAAAACTGACCGAAGGTTAGCGAACAGCCTCAAAAAAGTACAAAATAAAGAAGATCCCACACTGGTGGAAGTCGTTTTGAGTTTTCCGACTACGTGCTCGTAGTGTGCTCGTCACCGTGCTGCACACGCTCAGTCCTGCCGGCGTGACACGGACGTGGGTAAAAGTCGCTCTCTGTGGTCCTGGAGTCGGCGGTGTGAACGCCGCTGTCCTCGCGGTCCGAGTCAGAGTCTAACGCTGACGCCAACGATGCGCAGCAGTTTTTCTCTTGGAGGGTCGTCGTCGTTCCGACGTGCAGGGGCAGCGGCAGGGACCCCCCTGGGGGTCCCCCGCCGTGCAGGGCCAGCGGGGGGGACCCTGGACCAATACCGAAGCCGGCGCTGAAGTCCTGAGGAGGAGGAGGACGCCTCCGGGGAGATTTACCAAACGTTCCTGCGGGAAGAACATAAAAAAACAGAAGTTTAAATCGGACTTGTCCACTTGTCCATCTGCCTCCAACTGTTTATCCGTAGTCGGGTCACGGGGGCAACAGCTTCACCAGAAAGCTTCAGACTAACATAACATAACAGGCCATTGTAGAAAATTTGAGGCAGGTTTATGGTTGGAATCCGGTTTGGGAGATTAGCTGGTAATAGAAGGCTTTTTTATGCAAAAAAAGAAGCAAAAATCGACCTCCTGGTGGCGCTATAACAGGCCATTGTGGAGAATTTGGGGCAGAGGTTCATGGTTGGCATCCAGGGAGAGTGTGTGCAAATTTTGGCATCGATCGGGTTAACGGTTTGGGCTATTAGCTAGTAACAGACAGACACACACACATTTTTGAAAAAAAAAAAAAAAAAAAAAAAAAAACGGCCTCCTGGTGGCGCTACAACAGGCTGGTGTGGAAACTTTGGGGCAGAGGTTCATGATTGGCATGCAGGGAGTGTGTGAGGACAAATCGTGCGGGAAAGATAATGGCCTCCTACAGGTGTAATTCTGAAGAAGACGTTGGAGTGGTAAGTGTTAAAGGTAGGGGAAGTGATTTGAAATTCATGGTGTAGTACCAGCCTGGTGCACTAGGGGCCCCCAACAGTAGCTACACTATGTGAACCTGCTGCTCGCTCCTGATTGGAGGAGAATTCGCCACCACCTGGGGAACTTTTATTAGCTCCTCTGCTAACGTGCGGGAGGAGGAAACTCCATATATGGTTTCCACACCTTATAATAGAGCATTTTAACAGAAAAAAATGTTTTTTGGGTGATATCTGACAAAAGTGAAATCACTTCCCCTACCTTTAAGACCAGTGGCATTTCTAAGCAATTTGGAGCCCTAGGAAAGATTTTCCCAGGAGCCCCCCTGGCGTAAGAGGACTCCAGGGAAAATCTTTCCTAGGGCTCCAAATTGCTTAGAAAATCCCCTGTGACGTCATACCTATGACAGGAACAGTAAAATGGCACCCCCAAGGCATAAAAATATGAACTATTTTTAAACTAAAGAACATATTACATTTGTTTTAAATGTTCAATTCTAGTTATAGAGGACCAATATAATGTATTTTATCCATATGAGGCTTATTAGCCTGGTATCCTTTTAAAGCATGGGTGCCCAAAAGGTAGATCGTGATCTACCAGTAGATCACATGACAGTCCCCTAAAATGTAAAGATCTGTAACTCTTGAGAGCGTTAAAATGAAACCAAATGGACCCTTACGGGTCCATTTGGTTTCATTTTACCGCTCTCAAGAGTTAAATTATATTTAAACATCTGAATTACATAATTTTCCAGGGTCCACACAATTAGAAAATGGAGAATAATTGTTATTTTGACCAAAGTTTTGCCAGTTCTCTTTCCCAATTGTGGACAAAAACGTGAAAGTTCTTAGTTTTGGGTGAAACTCAACGTCACAAACTGTCAACTCAAACCTCAAATACTGTTTTCAAACATCAGTAATAGCCAACACCCAACAGCATATACAGGAAAACCTTCCAATTCCCCCCCTCTATTTTTCATTATAATTGCATTGTTCTTAAACAGTGTTGAAATAGATTTTCAGTAATTGAATAATCACATTTTTGATGTGTAGATCTTGTTGAGCCGGTCATTTTAAAAGTAGCTCTCAAGTCAAAAAAGCGTGGGCACTAGAGGCCTGCATCGGGAACGGGATCCCGCGGGATCCCGCGGGATCCCGCGGGTCCCCGGAGGCCGTCTGCAATATTCTGTTTCTCAACAGCAATCTGATGAGGTAGATTAGATTAGTGGTTTGTCAATTGTTTACTAGGCTACTTGTTGCTGCACTTTATTTCATGTTCTTGCATTTCAGAATTGCACTGATAGTCTAGTTCTAGTCTGTTTGGATGGCTATATTTTATTAAGCAAAGCCTAATAACTACCTCTTACGTCCATTGCACTATATGCACTGTTTAGCCTATACTGTTTAAAGCTGCTACTTGATTTAAATTCTGTGTTAAAAGTTAAAAGTTTTGCCTCGTATATTGAACTCATCTGAACTGATTTCATTAATATTGATTCATTAATTAAATGAATTAATTAATAGGCTATTAATTTATTAATTAATTTTGAAATAGACCTATATATTCATAGCCTGTTTGGCTGCTGCGCTCGTGTGCTGCCTTGTTAAAAAGGCAAATAGGCCTATTATTAGGCCTATGTTATGTGTTTGTGTGGTCTTTGCTGATCGTGCTTTTAGATAGGACCTACTATGAGCCATGTTAAATGTTCTCGACAGGCAGATTATATTACGAAATGTGAAATATTTAGGCTAAAGATAAATAATACCTGTAAACTTAATTGGTGCTGTTCCTCCCCCATGGTGCTGATATAATGCTGTATGTATTAACGGGACTAATACATTCGCGGGATGTGGCGGGACTAAAAAGTGGCTTCTTTTTTGTCACGGGAGGGAGCGGCGGACAGCCGATTGCCGCGGGCGGTCAAAATAAAAATCATTGCAGGAGCGGGCGGTAATGGACAGAAATCTAGCGGGAGCGGACGGGAGTGGGATCGAATAATCAGTCCCGTGCAGGGCTCTAGTGGGCACCCCTGTTTTAAAGCATGTCTGGTGCCCTGCCTATAGTCTGTCTAATGGCAAAAACGCCCGTGGTTAAGACGTACCCATGAAGGTAGTGGAGGGGGACCCCCTGTCTCCAGGGTGGGGCCGTCCTCCGCTGTCCGTCCCGGCCCACTCGTCCTCACAGACAGGGAGCTGCATCAGGGGCCCGTGGTCGAAGGGGTCCTCCTCCAGGGACCCCCCGCCGCAGCCCAGGGACCCCCCGCTGCTGCACGACGGGTAGCAGTCCCTTCTCCTGGTCAGACTGGCGCTGTAGGAGTCGATGCACGCAGAGCTCTGGTCCACGGAGCAGCCTAGACCTGGAGGAAATACACAATGTTAAAGGAGCACAGGATCGGAAATAGAGGGCATTTTACTTTGAAGTTTCAGCCTGAAACGCTGATCTGAAGCAATCAGAGGACACAAAGATAGAGGGATGAGTATTTCTGACTGCAATCAAAGCCACCTGTGATTGTGGACGATTCAGGAGTGGCATGAAAACAGGTTAGCTAAATTTGTAACAGCTTTTATTTATGTCATAGTCGACACGTCATCGCAAGTTTTCCGCACAAGTTTTTGTTTGCAGGAAGTCGTTAAAAATAGTTTTTTTTCTCTTCTGGAGTTCATCAACTGGTAAGGTATCTTGTTATTTCAATTACATTTACGAAAAAGATAAAAAGGTAAATGGTGCCTTTATAAGGTGCCTTTATTCGAGGAGCTTTACATTACAGTGGGTTACATACACCCACACATTCATACACCGATGGTGGCATAAACCATGCAAGGCACAACGTCCATTGATCTGTGAGTCGGCGGTTCGAATCCCGGCTCCTCCTGTCTACAGGTCAAAGTGTCCTTGTGCAAGACACTGGACAGTACACCCAATCGCTCCAGATGTGCTGGTAGTACCTTGCATGGTTTCTTTCCGCCATGGGTCTATGTATGTGTGTGAATGGGTGTGTGAATGATGCACTATGTGAAGCACCTTGGATAAATATAAATGTAACACTGTTTAAAAGTTGAAAGGAAGATTGCAGACCTGTGAAGCTGTCGTATGTACATGTACGCTCTGCGTTGTACATGTACGGGGAGCCGAGGGGTCCCTGGTAGAGAGAGATCAGGGGGTCCAACGATGCCTCCATGTCCGATTCACTCCCCGAGTCCAACTGACACAGACCTGGAGGATGATCAGGAGAACTTTAGGATGGAGAGGTCTGCGCTAGTTCCACACTCACTCCAGAGGACCGCTATAGTTCCACACTCACTCCAGAGGACCGCTATAGTTCCACACTCACTCCAGAGGACCGCTATAGTTCCACACTCACTCCAGAGGACCGCTATAGTTCTACACTCACTCCAGAGGACCGCTATAGTTCCACACTCACTCCAGAGGACCGCTATAGTTCCACACTCACTCCAGAGGACAGCTATATTTCCACACTCACTCCAGAGGACCGCTATAGCTCCATACAAGGTGTGTACATACCACTGGTCAGGTCTCTAGGCTGCAGATAGAGGGCGCTGGCGGAGGAGGACATGCAGTGATGGTGGCTGGCCGTCTCCTCAGAGTGAAGATATCCATCCTGGCTACGGTCAGCCAGCGTTCCCTGAGACGATACGTAGCTGGGAATGTCTGCTGGGAGGTTGGTCTCATCTGGTGAACAAGATGAAACAAGCATGAGAGGAATGTCTGCCAGGAGGTCATATTTAGTCTAATTTAGTCTAATCTGAAAGAACAACATCCATAATAAAGTAATAAAATATAGAGACCGGACTGGAGTGATAGCCGTTCATTTCATTCCTTGCCGTTCATTTCATTACAAGTTACTCATTGGCATTTTGAAGCACCCGGAAGACCGCCGGAATAGCATTCCGCATTTGACCAAGCGTCCGATGTTAAACTTCAGGGGCACAGGGTTTCCTATATGAACCCACGGGCTGTGTGCAGTTCACTCTACAACCACTAGGGCCAACCTCTTCAACATTGGAGAGGCTCTCTGTGGGTTGTGCTCGCTTTCAGGCAGAATAACCAAAGCCACTCTTCTCTGATGTTGCACATTTATCTGGCACTCGCTAGCCTACCGCCCCCTATGGGAGTGGGGGTCCAATAGACTTACTTACTCACGCCGGTCACAACGACGGCTCGTATCACGACGAAATGTAGATTTCATTCTTTAATCCAACTATTAGTCCGAGCGCATCGTCTGATAATGATCCCGTTGCTGACTTTCATTTGGAACAGAATTGCCGCGACAACTTTTTTTTGTTTGTCCCATTCACACCCATTCAATCCAATGCATTCAAACGCCTCTCCTCCGGTTTTCCCTATGAAAGTTGTCAGCGCATTGGTAAATCAACTAGCGCTAGACGGCACTTCCTGACTTGTGACCCGGATGTTTTTGCTGAGATCGTCAGAAGACCGGTTAGCCAAGACAACAGAAACAGCATGACAGAAACAGCACATCCTGTTTAGGAGATCTGAGCTTCAAAATAAGGGTTTTTTACCGAATTTACTTGATTGAGCCGTGGCACTACCGTGGAAATCCACGATCACGCGGGGCAGTGGGTCCATAGACTTAAGTTGTCCAATAAAAGCTGTCATTAATCTCACCGGTGTTTGCGACGCTGCAGTCCTCGCTGCGCCGCCTGGTGTGGTAGATGATGAGCACCCACACCAGAGAGGTTCCCACCACACAGCAGACCACCGCGATCACCACCATGCCCACCGTGGACCACCCGTCTGACGGGGAAGAGGAGGAGGAGGGGTGGTCCGAGGACGAGGGGTCCCCCAAAGACCCCCCAACCCCAGCACCGCCGCCGCCGACGCCACCACCGGCACCCTGCGAATGTCACACACAATGTTAACGTTGAATTCTGTTGCCTCACAGCTAAAAGGTCCTCGGTTCGATTCCCGCTAGGGACGTCACTGTGAGTGCGGCGTGTCTCCTCCTCTGTGTCATCAGTGCCAATATACCTGAGGCAGTGTTGGGGAAAGGGCCTTTCTGTGTGCATGTTCTCCCCGTGTCCCCTATAGGGTAGATACCGACACAAAAACATGCAGTAATCCTGGGCTCTACACTGCCTCCCCCTGGCCAGCCGGGAGCCTGATGGAGGGGATTGGAAATGGTTAGAATAACGTGTTCATTCCCCCTTTTCCAAGGAGGAAGGACTTTTCGACTCAAACTGCAGGAGTCGACTTGTGTTAAGGAAAACGATGCATAGATAAATCAGCTTTTTAGTTAATACCCTAGTTCACGCACTGCTTCTGCTCGGCTATTTCGGTTAGCTTGTCATTTTTTGCACGGCTGTGTTATAGAATACATAGGCCTACACAGACAGTTCACATTACCGTCGGGAAAGCTTGTAAGCTACACTCTCTACCCACCCATGTGATAGAAATATAATATAATAAGTCCCACAGTGCATTGCATGAAACCCAGATCCATCTAGTACAGGGATTTTCAACAGGTGGTCCGGGGACCACCAGTGGTCCTTGAGAGGGCTCCAGTTGGTCTCCAGCTAAGTTGTTTAACCAAATGTAACTCTTGAGAACGTAAAAATGAAACCAAATGGACCCTGGTGGGTCCATTTGGTTTCATTTTTACACTCTCAAAATATTCATCATGTGAATTAGTCCAAGTCTACACAACTAGAAGATTAATGGTCATGGACAGAAGCAAAAGAAATCTTTAGGTTTGGGGTATGTGGGTCTAAAAATATCCTCAAATGGTGTTCCGTGGCTCAAATGCTGAATAAATGGTGGGCCCTGGGATGAAAAAGGTTGTACAACCCCTGATCTAGTAGAAGAGTTGCAATATTGAGGGGTCAGAGAACTTAGGTGACCTTATAAACGCCAATGCAATCTGTAACTCCCCTAACTTAAATGACTTAAATAAAAACATAAACAATTGTGCTATCAAAAATAAATCAACGTTGGTCCTTACTAGCGTGGAGGAGGATGCGTCCAGGCAGTTAGGGCTGGACAGAACGGTCAGCCTGACGTGTCCCCGCTCCGTTCCCAGAGCGTTGGAGGCCATGCAGGTGTAGGTCCCGGCGTCGCTCTCCGCCACGTCCACCACGATCAGCAGGCGGTTGGCGGCGGCGAAGAAGTGCCTCTCGGTGGCCAGCAGGGGGCCGTGGTCCTTGGTCCAGTGCAGGCGGGGCGGGGGGCTGCCCCCCGCGATGCACTGCAGCACCGCCGTCTGCCCGCGGGACACCACACGGTCCGCCAGCGGACGCAGGAACGACGGCGTCTCTGTGAGACGGAGAGGGACGTTGGGGTTAACACTTCGACTGGCCAAAATGGAGATCTCCATCGTTTAACACTAGTATGTAGGGTAACCAGATCCAAAGTGTTCATTATAGGGACAGAAGTATTTTTATGGGTGGGACAAGTGGGAAAACGCATTGCCAACGCAGTTAGCAAATTATTGAGATTTTGATGTCCAAATTTGGATGGCACCCCGCGCCCCCCCTAGGCCAAAATCATTTCAGGTTAGGCCAGGCTATGCTAGTGTTTCACTTTAAAGGACCAAATACATTTTTCACACTTTTAGACCACATGCGTGGTCATTATGTGGCCAGTCAGAAATACGGACTGTCTGGCATCCATTGTAGTACTGGGTTTAAACTTAAATCATCACATTACAGTATATTTCTGAACACATTATATGGTAGAAATAAGACACTACTACGACTACTGTAAACAAACAGTCCATGTATCGTGTGTAATAGAGCTCAGTGTAGAAACATCTCTCTTTTTGCCATCCCATTGCCTGAAGGGATGCATGCTCTGATTGGTTTAGAAACCCTCTGTGCCAGATAAATGGGTAGGATCCATAATAAAAAAAAATGTTTCTAGTTCATTCCACCTTTAAAAAATGTTTAGGTCATTGTCTATTCAGGCTCATATGAACACCCTGGACACTATTTAAGTTGTTCAGTTCAGGTTAGTGCAGCGTCAGCCGCCACTCCCGGTCGCGTTGTGCGCGGTGCAACTGTCTGTGTTCTCACCTAGCACCGTTAGCGTGGCGTTAACGGCTGCGCTGCCGGCTGCGTTGTGCGCGGTGCAGCTGTACACGCCGGCGTCCTCGGCCGTGGCGTCTACGATGAAGAACACGTCGTCCTCCGGCATCACGTGGAAGCGCCGCTCCCGCGCCGCAGGGAAGTCTGTCCCGCCGTCCTTCCTCCAGGCCACCTGGGGAGACGGGTGGCCGCGCGCCGCGCACTCCAGCCTGGCGGTGGCGCCAGCGCGCAAGCTCACATCCACGGGAGTCTTAGTGAAGGACGGCAGGACTGGAAGGAAAGAATAAATAAAACACACACATACAAATTACACATTTCAATTACAATCCAATCACACTAATGACACTATTACACTAAGTACAGCATTACACTATAGCCCAGAGAACACTATTATACTAAGTACACTAATTACACTATTACACTAAGTACATCATTAGAATATTACACTACATACTCTATTATACCAAGTACACTAATTAAACTATTACACTAAGTACTGTACATCATTACACTATTGCCCTAAGTACACTATTACACCATGTACACTAATTGCACTATTACACTAAGTAAATCATTACACTATTACACTAATACACTACAGTAGATAGACTATTACATGAAGTACATTATTACATTATTACACTATCACTCATTATTATACATTATACTAAGTACACTAATTTTACTCTTACACTATTACCACAATTACACTATTACACTAATTATAATATTATCCTCACACACACAATTCCAATTTTGGTTTCGTTTTTTGTCCTTTGACTGAAATTTAATTTAGGTTATGGTCCTATTTTAGTCACCATTTAGTATGGTCCATCACAGTGAGGTTTACATTTATAATATTACATTAGCTGGGAGAGGCTAGAGCAGACAGAGAGACAGACAGACAGACAGACAGACAGGCAGACAGACAGACAGTACCATTGACAGTGAGACGGGCCTTGTCAGAGTAAGAGGATCCAAAGTGGTTGGAGATCACACACTGGTATCGTCCCTCGCTGGAGAAGTCGACGCCACGCAGACGCAGGGTGGTGGTGTACTCCGTCAGCCCCCCTGCCTGGGCCTCCATCCTTCCTCCAGGGACCCCCTGGGGGGACCCCTGGGGTGTCTGGGTCCTGACGTGGGCAGGGTTGTGGACCTGAAGAAGGAGAAAACGATATGCACGTCCAAGTTTTTTATGCTATGATATCAATATCTAATTTTGGAATAATTTGGAATCAGTTTGTAATCATTTTGTTTTTCTCGATATTTATGTTATTTATTAATCCATGATTGATTTTGTCTTAGCTCTTTTGTCTTAGCTCTATTTTACCTCCTGAGGTAAAATAAACTTATGAACTGAATTCATATTGAGTGCTGGCCACTGAGTGCTGGCATCTTTTTTCATTTTGTACTTAGTTTAAGCCTTGCACCTTTAAAACTGAAATACAAAATCTGAGTGCCTCTCTGCCTTTTTGCAGTTAATCCATGTTAAACCATGATTGAATCTTTTCATATATTGTTTGTTTTTGTTTTTTTTTTAATAAAATGTTGTAGTATAATAAAAAGCATTGCTACATGGGAGAAAAAACACAATTGACAATTGCAATGTCAAATCGAACTGCAATATACAGTATGTTGTAATTAACCGTCTTTGCTGACTGTGTCTTATTTTGAAGCGCCAGATCTCTGAAACCGGATGTGTTCAATTCAATTCAATTCAATTCAATTTTATTAGAGTGTCAAATCACAACAAGCTGTCTCAAGGCACTTTACAAAAAGAGAAAAGAGGAGAAGTGAAGAATTGTATTAGGTGAAGTCATGAATTAGGTATCGTATGAGATTGTCAGGTTAAGTGGATAGCCCCACCCCCCTGTACCTGATTGGTCACCTCCACGTCGTCAGACAGAGCCTCGTTGTCCTTCTTCCAGGAGAAGGTCATGGGTGAGTCGCTGGAGCTGGCCGCCGAACACACGAAGGTGACGTTGGAGCCCCTCAGGGCCGACTGGGTCTCTGGATGCACCGTGATGCGAGGCTGGGGGAAGTCGTCTGGAAAGGGAGACACGTTTTCATTAGACTGGAGCAGGGGTTTTCAACCTTTTTGGCTCCAGGGACCACCATTTATTCAGCATTTGAGCCACGGACCACCATTTGATTACATTTTCACCCTAAAGACCTAAAACTAAAGAATTCTTTTGGTTTTGTCCACAATTCCAGGCTGTATCCGGGAAACAAAACAGTGTAGACTTAATTAAGTGGTGCTAATTCAGATGAAGAATATTTTAACTCTTGAGAGTGTGAAAATGAAACCAAATGGACCCGCAAGGGTCCATTTGGTTTCATTTTTACATTCTCAAGAGTTACATCTGGTTAACCAACTTTCCATCATTTAGCCTGGGGACCACCTGTAATCATCTCAAGGACCACTGGTGGTCCCCGGACCACCTGTTGAAAACCCCTGGACTGGAGGAAGGAAACACCAAGTTGTGACTGACAGAGTTTAGTGTTCAAATGCCCTAATATGTGACTTTCTGGTGTCTCTCTTCCTGGTTAAGATGTGTTTTTACGTTTGGTAAAATAACCAAAGTATTCCTCTGGTGCCACTATTCCCATATTCACTCCAGAGAGCTCTACAAGCTCAAAACACATCGCACTGCGATGTGTTTTGAGCTTGTAGATCAGCTATTTTTTTGCTATATTTAAATCCTCAATTTGAATTCCTATGAATATGATCAAGATTTTTAATAATTTATTTAACAGTTTTCGTGCCCTTGCAGTAGAGCTACGTCGCGCGTTATCATTATGAAAAATAGTTATGACCGATGCCTCTTAGGTTGATCTACGTCACGCTATGTCACTCACCGTCGCCGGTTTGATACGATCCCAATGATAACGGCAGCGAGCAGCGACCGCATATTCCAGTCAGAACGGACCAAAATAAGGGACAGACCAACCCGGAACCGGAAGTGTGTCGCCAACTAACTTGTCCGACGGAAAACATGGACCGAAATATGAAATATGACTTTTAGATGAAAATCGCTGGCACTGTGAAAAAGGGCTGACACTTGGTTGTGTTAAGGTGGTCTTGACTGGTCTTGACTACAACAGTTACTCACCACACACAAACTGTTCCTTGCTGACGTTGAAGACCCCCCTGCCCCTCAGTGTGGGGGGGTGGGCACAGCTGGCGTTGACCCTGGGTCTGAAGGACTGCTCTGCCAACCAGGCTGGAAACCACTGGATCTGACAGTCACACAGCAGGCTGGACGAGGCCAGGAGGCTGCAGGAGAGGAGGGATGGAGGCACAGTCTAGTTTGAATAGTTTTCACTTTCAACTAAATATCATAGTGTTGAAGTTGACTAAATCTAGCAAATCAACAAGCTCACAATCTGCATTGAAATGCAACGCTTTCATGTTTTATAATGATGTTAGTGGTAGACTAAAAGTGTAAAAAAGGTCTCAGGACAGTGACTTACAGCTCCTCTAGCTTCTTCATCTGGGAGAAGGAGTTGTCCTCAATGGACATGATGGCATTATGACTCAGATCACTGAGGGGAGAGAGAAGAGAAGAGAGGAGAGGAGAGGAGAATAGAGTAGAGGAGAGGAGAGGAGAATAGAGTAGAGGAGAGGAGAGGAGAATAGAGGAGAGGAGAGGAGAGGAGAGGAGAGGAGAGGAGAGGAGAGGAGAGGAGAGGAGAGGAGAGGAGAGGAGAGGAGAGGAGAGGAGAGGAGAGGAGAGGAGAGGAGAGGAGAGGAGAGGAGAGGAGAATAGAGGAGAGGAGAGGAGAGGAGAGGAGAGGAGAGGAGAATAGAGTAGAGGAGAGGAGAGGAGAATAGAGGAGAGGAGAGGAGAGGAGAGGAGAGGAGAGGAGAGGAGAGGAGAGGAGAGGAGAGGAGAGGAGAGAAGAGAAGAGAAGAGAAGAGAAGAGAAGAGAAGAGAAGAGAAGAGAAGAGAAGAGAAGAGAAGAGAAGAGAAGAGAAGAGAGAAGAGAAGAGAAGAGAAGAGAAGAGAAGAGAAGAGAAGAGAAGAGATGGTGACTCAATAACAATTTCACATAACTAACTAATAGAGAGAGCTGAAAGAAAAATGTCTAAACCACAGTTCCAAGTGAGGTATATTTGTTAATCCAGCCCCCGCCAGGATGAATACATTAACCGTGTGCGTACTGTACACGTTTTGGTGTTCCTTTTAGCAATTGAAAAATAGCAGATCTACAAGCTCATAGCGTGCCACCGAGTGGCACACTATGAAAATCGTGAAAATGTGGCTATATTATTTCAGAAGCAAAAACACTCAAATATTTGCTTCTGGGGGATACCGAGAACAACATGTTTCCAGATGGGGCTTCACAAAATATAGATAAATCTAGGGGTCTTGGCATGAAATATGTTGAGCATCACTTAAACAGGAACATTTTTTCCCCAAAAAACTAGAATATAGTGTCAGAAACTAGAAGCTAGTGTCAAAAACTAGAAACAACATTTCCAAGATTTGTGTCATTTCGCGCCTCATGAACTGAACCCTGTGAGGGTTAGGGACTTACAGGTGCTCCAGGGTGTCCAGTCCAGAAAAGGATTTCTTGGTGACAGAGCGGATCTGATTCCCCTGCAGGTACCTGAGAACAGACACAATGTTTATGTCCGACAATGTGTGAAATGACTATGATCAATCATGCTGTCGAATTAGTCCTTTGTTATCTATTTGTTATAATGTATTACGAATTACTAACTCAAAATCACTACATAACAAATCAGTAATTCGAGAGAACGGGATAACAAATATTGAGATAACAAATAATAATCTGTCAATCAATCAATCAATCAATCAATCAATCAATCAATCAATCAATCAATCAATCAATCAATCAGGACATGGACTCACAGTCTATGGAGGTGGTCCAGGGCAGAGAACGGTCCGTTCATGTCTTCTATGGTCCAGCTGATCTCATTATTCTTCAGATCCCTTTTATCCACAGAAACCAGAAAGACAGACAGATAGATGACCTTACCCACAAAAACACCTGTATTTTCCCCCAGGTATAATTGTTTGTAACTCACACAGGGGCGGATGTAACATGTCCCATTTGGGGGGGCAAGAGAACATGCTGGAGGGGCAAGAGAAAATGGTATGCTTCGCACCCATACCATTTTCGGTTACAGGACTTTTATTAGGCAAGTAAAGCATCAATAATAACATCAGTTGTTGTTGAAGTTGCAACAGACACGCAGCATGCATAAAGGTATGACTCAGAGAGTTTTCTGTTTTCAATGATGAAATGCTGTTGGTTTAGTGGTGACACAGCTGTAGTTAGTTAGCAGCAGTAGTAGTGGTTCACATCATTTTAAAATATAAGCACTTTAATTTGAAATATCTTGGGTTGTTTTGCATGCCATCGTGTTTGGTGGGGCAGACTGGGCATTTAGGGGGCCATCCCCCCCATGCCCATGCCTATATCCGTCCCTAAGGTACAGTAGTTTGTGACTCACAGTGTGTGCAGGTTGGCCAGGCCTCTGAACGCTCCGTCTGCGATGAAGCTGACGCCGTTGTTAGCGACGCTGAGCGCGTCCAGAACGCCCAGACCGGAGAAGACGTTCTCCTCTAGTCTGGACAGACGGTTGGACGACAGATCCCTACAGGAGAGACAGAGACAAGAGATGATTGGAGGACAGATCTCTAAAGGAGGGACGATTGGACGACAGATCTCTGCAGGAGAGACAGAGACAAGAGATGATTGGACGACAGATCTCTGAGGAGAGACAGAGACAAGAGATGATTGGACGACAGATCCCTACAGGAGAGACAGAGACAGGAGATGATTGGACGACAGATCCCTACAGGAGAGACAGAGACAGAGATGATTGGACGACAGATCTCTAAGGAGAGACAGAGACAAGAGATGATTGGACGACAGATCTCTAAGGAGAGACAGAGACAGAGATGATTGGAGGACAGATCTCTGCAGGAGAGAGACACAGTGTTGCCAACTGCCAAAATCTAAAATGCACAAGTGGCACTTCCAACATGCACTAGAATGCGCTACAGCAGTGGTTTTCAACCATTTTCATACCAGGCCCCACTATTTATTCTGCATTTTAGCCACAGACCACCATTTGATGTTGAGTTTAGACTCTCAGACTAATTTAGGAGAAATCACTGGCAAAATGATGGTCAGAATAGCAATTCTTCTAAATTTTCTAAACGTGTAGATTCTTGAAAATTAGGTAATTCAGATGTTTAAATATAATTTAACTCTTGGGATTGTAAAATGAAACCAAATGGACCTGTAAGGGTCAATTTGGTTTCATTTTTACTTTCTCAAGAGGGTCAATTTGGTTACCAATGGTCCTTTTTAGGAAGGAAGGAGGACTCTGTCATAGGAGGAAAAATGGTGAAAAACAAGGGTTTTATCTCTGGGGCCTGTCAACCAATTTCACTCCAACTCACCAGCAAAAAAGCAGACCCACAGACAGAAACAGACAGACAGACAGACAGACAGACAGACACACAGACAGACAGTCACTCACAGTTCACGTAGTTTGTGGCAGCACTCCCAGGCGTCAGGTCGGATGCGTGTGATGCCGTTGTTGGCCAGGTGGAGGCGCTGCAGAGCCAGCAGGCCGTACAGCCAGCCTTTACTGACCTCCGTCAGGTTGTTGTGCTCCAGCTCTCTGATTGGACGGATTGACAATAATTAGCCCGCAAAAAACGTTATTATTTGAAAAATACTGTGTATATCCAAGTGATTCTCAACCTGTTGAACCCCAGTTTGACATACATTAGTCAGACACCATTTATTGGCAATTATATCCCTGGGACCTCTAATTTATATAATAAAATCATGCTTTAGTCTACGAACCCCCCATTTAAGGGCGTTTCTATGTCTGTGATCCCTGATTTATATTGTAAAATCAACGTTAATTTAACTCTGAGAGTGTGTCGCAAGACTCACAACTCATCGCGACATTGAGGGGTCAGAAACTGAGCGCTTGAGCTGCTGTTGAATAGGGACAAACTGGATTTGAAAACACTATTAACTAATTTAAGCAATGTGTGCAAAATGTCAACTGTGGTCAAACTATTGTACATTGACAACTAAAGTCCCTGTAATGTTTATTCTGTACTATAACAACAAAACAATCTAAAATAATGGGATAAACCAGAGGTTTTCAACAGGTGGTCCGGGGACCACCAGTGGTCCTTGAGAGGGTTCCAGGTGGTCCCCAGCTACAGTGGTAAGCACTTGATACTGGCAGTGTTACCATTTGACTACCACTGGGGTAGCTTAGTGTTACCGTTTCAGCTACGGTGGTACCACCTTTCACACTTCATTTAAAAGGTGTCAAAGGTTGTAGTGTGGCAGAGCAACCACAATGTGGCGCATGTGAGTCTCATGAACTCACATGGCGCCATCTTGTGGTTGCTCTGGCACAATGCAGCAATAGAGTAACAATGCATTATAGGGCTTATAAAAAAGGACTTTGAGCTGAAGTTTATGTCATGAAAGGTGCTATACGGTACAAACAAACCAATTGATGACACTTTAGCCCCACAGACCACACAACTAAGATTTCATTTAGTTTTGTCCACAATTCCAGACTGGATCTCAGAGAAAACAACACAGTGAAATACAGATCAAAATGACCATTAATATTTTACATTCTCTAGCAGGGATCCTCGTCAAGACCGGGAGGAAGTGGCAGGCACAAGAAGCCGTCAGCAGAGCAGAGGCAAGGCTGAGGCATAAAACCTTGGTCGGGACTGTGGCAATGGGGAGGGCAGGCCTTGGCAGCTTTCCCAGGCCACGCTACGACCGAGCCTGCGGGAAGGAGCGACGCCAGTTGGTCCAAGAGGAGATCCGGGCGGAGGTGGAGGAAGAGCGCTGCAGCAAGATGGTCGGCATGTCCAAGCAAGGGGCGTGGACTAGGTGGGAACACGCGGCTCCCCGCAAACTCACCTGGGCAGAGCTCTGGAGAGCCGAACCTCTGCGCACGAAGTTCCTCATAAAGTCTGTCTACGACGTCCTCCCAAGTCCCGCCAACCTTCACACCTGGGGCCTGGCAGACACTCCGGAGTGCAAGTTGTGCCAGAGGAGGGGCACCCTGGAGCACGTCCTGAGTTGCTGCCCAAAGGCTTTAGGAGAGGGGCGGTATCGCTGGCGCCACGATCAAGTTCTAAAAGTCTTGGCGGATTCCATCAGCACAGCGATACAGAGCAGTAAGACCCAGGTTGCACCGAAGCAGGCAATCACCTTTGTCAAAGCGGGCCAAAAGGCAAACCACCAGAGAAACACTCCAGGAGGGCTCCTTGCAACAGCACGTGACTGGCTGCTACAAGTTGACCTGGGAAGGCAGCTGAAGTTTCCAGCCAACATCGCGACCACGTCACTCCGCCCAGACATGGTGTTAACATCGGAGTCAACAAAACAAGTGGTCCTACTGGAGCTGACCGTCCCATGGGAGGACCGCATCGACGAGGCATACGAGCGCAAGAAGGCCAAATACGCTGAGCTCACCAGTGAGTGTCGCAGCAACGGCTGGAAAGCCCGCTGTGAGCCGGTCGAGATCGGGTGCAGGGGTTTCGCCGGTCATTCGCTCCAGAGAGTGTTTAAACTCCTTGGGATAAGAGGACTGCAGTCGAGGAGAGCCACCAAGAACATTCTCGAGGCCGCAGAAAAGGCCTCACGGTGGCTGTGGATCCGTAGGGGGGATCCGTGGTGTGCTACTTGGACACAAGCCGGGGAGTGGCTGGGTCGCCCGAGGGAGGGTGTCTGAAGATTAAAGACCCGAAACACCCAGTGATCTCGGGTTCTTCACTGACGACGTGTCCAAGTATCACCATTAATATTTTACATTCTCTAGTTGTGTAGACTTGGGATAATTCACATGAATATTTTAACTCTTGAAGTGTAAACAATGAAACGCGGGTCACAATGGTCACTGGAACAATAGTGGAGGTGTGAACTGGAGGGAGAATGAGTAAGCTACGGGTCAGATGTTTAACAATAGTGTCTCTCTTTCTCTCTCAGGCTAAAGTTAGGCTTTGATGAGCTGCTGATAGAATAGCGTTTCATTTAAATGAATGCTTCAAATGAACTGCTGTCTAGTTTAATGTTTAATGGTTCTTTAGATCTGTATGTTTGACTGTTTTGTTTTTTAAATCCAGCCTGATATTGTGGACAAAAGAAAATAAATCTTTAGTTTTGGGGTCTGTGAGGCCAAAATGTCCTCAAATGGTGGTCCGTGGCTAAATGCAGAATAAACAGTGGGCCCTGGTATGAAAAAGGTTGAAAACGACTGTGGTATACAGTAGGACGTGGACGAAAACAAAAACATTGAGGTGAAGTGTAGACAGCAAGCATTGTCCTCAGCAAAGAAAATCTTAATACAGCCCATGCTCAGCATGCTGCCATTAAAGGGGAATTCCAACCCCTTTTAAAAAAAGGGTCCTAAAAGAAAAATCATTAACATGGCGAAACACAACCTCCATTTCTAGTAAACACAGAATGGGGAGATCTTTGTCTTGTCCACGCAACATCTCTAAGGCATATTAATGTCAGTAAAATGTTGAAAATGGGAAGAATTTCACTTTAAACTTGTAAGCACGAATACTACAGAAAAACACCCCTTTTTTGTATGTTTTTTTTTAAGTAAAGTAAAGTAAAGTAACGCCCTTACTTTCATAATTTAGTAAGGAATAAAGTAACTAGTTACTTTTTCAGGGAAGTAACTATAACTATAATGCCCTTACTTTTTAAAAGTAACTTCCCCAACACTGGTGATGAGACATTAAAGTTCATTTGAAGCATTTGAAGACATTTACTGTAGATTATGCAAAATATACTGTGTCACTGTCATGTTTTTTCAGGACTCTAGTTGAACTGGTTTCTAACTACCACGGTCACAATGTGGGGGTGGGGTGTTAACATTGTCTTGGCCCATAGCCCACTCATTCTCCCTCCCCCCTGAGAATCAGTTCACACCTCCACTATTCACTGTTCCAGTTAACAGGAGTAAGTGAAAATATTTTTTAATTGCAGCCCTAATGTTCTTTTATTCAAATGTATTTTTTTTAATTACGATTAGTACCAAATGCATTTTGAATGAATTATTATTTTTAGTTGTAACAGCCCTAATGTTTTTTTTTATTAAACATTTAGTTTAAAAATATAATTATTATTATGACACCCATAATAATTTCATTTTTTTTAATGAACACATTATTTTCTATGGTGAAAATTGAATAGATTGCACTGTAAACACGTAATTACTTAAGCGTTATTATATTGGACCCTTGCGGGTCTATTTGGTTTCATTTTCACACTCTTCAAGAGTTAAAATATTCATCATCTGAATTAGCACCACTTAATTAAGAAGTTTACACTGTTTTGTTGGCAAAATACAGCCCGGATTTGTGGACAAAATCAAAAGAATTCTTTAATCGTAGGTCTTTGGTGTGACAATGTATAATCAAATGGTGGTCCGTGGCTCAAATGCTGAATAATGGGAAGAATTTCACTTTAAACTTGTAAGCACGAATACTACAGAAAAACACCCCTTTTTTGTATGTTTTTTTTTTAAAAGTAAAGTAAAGTAAAGTAACGCCCTTACTTTCATAATTTAGTAAGGAATAAAGTAACTAGTTACTTTTTCAGGGAAGTAACTATAACTATAATGCCCTTACTTTTTAAAAGTAACTTCCCCAACACTGGTGATGAGACATTAAAGTTCATTTGAAGCATTTGAAGACATTTACTGTAGATTATGCAAAATATACTGTGTCACTCTGTCATGTTTTTTCAGGACTCTAGTTGAACTGGTTTCTAACTACCACGGTCACAATGTGGGGGTGGGGTGTTAACATTGTCTTGGCCCATAGCCCACTCATTCTCCCTCCCCCCTGAGAATCAGTTCACACCTCCACTATTCACTGTTCCAGTTAACAGGAGTAAGTGAAAATATTTTTTAATTGCAGCCCTAATGTTCTTTTATTCAAATGTATTTTTTTTATAATTACGATTAGTACCAAATGCATTTTGAATGAATTATTATTTTTAGTTGTAACAGCCCTAATGTTTTTTTTTAATTAAACATTTAGTTTAAAAATATAATTATTATGACACCCATAATAATTTCATTTTTTTAATGAACACATTATTTTCTATGGTGAAAATTGAATAGATTGCACTGTAAACACGTAATTACTTAAGCGTTATTATATTCATTGAGGTTTTTATTCTATTCCTTGCCTCCACTGTGTGACCATTGTGTTGGAACATTAGTTCTCTGCTGCCATCTCCTGGTGACAGCATGGAGGTTGGTGGTACTTGGTGGTAACACCGAGGGCGGTGGTAACACCGAGGCGCCAGATGACTAGCACGTGTGACAATCTCAAGTGCTTACCACTGTAAGTTAGTTAACCAGATGTAACTCTTGAGAACGTAAAAATGAAACCAAATAGACCCGCAAGGGTCCATTTGGTTTCATTTTTACACTCTCAAGAGTTAAAATATTCATCATCTGAATTAGCCATTTTGGAATGTATGTTTTGCTTGTTTTGTTTCCCAAATCCAGCCTGGAATTGTGGACAAAAGCAAAATAAATCTTTAGATTTGGGCTCTGTGGGGCTCAAATCCTGAATAAATGGTGGTCCCTGGATGAAAAAGGTTGAAAACCCCTGGGATAAATGATAAATAAGATAAAGCAGGCTCTCACAGGGTCTCCATGTTGCTCAGGCCCCAGAAGGCTCCGTCCATCAGGCGGGTCAGTCCGTTCCTCTGCATCCTCAGAGAGCGTAGAGCCTGCAGACCGCTGAACACCAGACCCTCCACACGACGCACACGGTTACGGCTCAGGTCCCTGAGAGAGACACACACAGAGAGTATTTAGAACTGAGGGGATATTTGTGGGGTATCATTTTCGCCTGCCCCACCCCCAACTGGAAAATGTGTTAAAGACATTCAGAAGATTTAGAACTACTTCCTGGACTACATGTTGTCTCATGTCTCAGTGAGACGGCCCCTCCCCCATCCATGAGGATGTGCAGTGCGCCAAAGAATTATGGGACTCCCAACAGTACAGTACCAGTACAACAGCTCTAGCAGCTCTAGGTAAATTCACCTTCCGATGCACGGCTACGCAGGCATGGAATGCCTTGCCTCCTTCCCTCAAAACAAATAATTCTTTGGCATCCTTCAAAAAAGGCTTAAAAGACTACTTGTCAGCAAGGCAAAAGGAGAGGTCTAGAAGGTGACCGTTATATGTTCTTTTGAATAGAGATCACATCTACTATATATCTATTATTATGTATCTATTACTATCCATTAACATGTATGCATTGTACATATGGTTTTGCTAACTCTGGGACTGAATGACCTCTAGCTGTCGTTTGAATATTCTAAATGTATGTACTGTACTGACTATTTCTACTTATGTGTACATTTTTGGGACCTGAATGGAAATAAGACCTCTAGGTCTTTCTTCAGTCATCCCTTTGGGCTGTAAAATGTTCGACTGTACTTGTGCTGTTGTACTTTTACACCGTCTAATAAAATATTCAATCAATCAATCAATCAAAGCAGTGATTAACAATATCAAGACAGTCTCGCTTTTTCCGAGCACGAACAGGTGAAGTGTGGACGTCATCAGTGATCAAGAAAACAAAAGTGTGATCTTCCCGACAAAAGGAGGTCGGAGAGAGTATATGAACAGCGCTTGAGTCTACATAAAAATGCTATCTAAGATACATAATTTGAGCCATTGCATACACCTGTAGCAGGTCTAGGCTATAGGGCAAGCACTACTGAAAGTGCTATGGGCTGAGATGGAGTCTGAAGAGGTGCATTTTCAGACTGCGGTGGAAGATTTGGAGTTCTGACTGCAACGGAATTTTCTCTCTGACTCACAGCTCTAACAGGGTGGGCAGGGTGAAGGTCTTATACTTACAGCTCTAACAGGGTGGACAGGGTGAAGGTCTTATACTTACAGCTCTAACAGGGTGGGCAGGGTGAAGGTCTTACTATACTTACAGCTCTAACAGGGTGGGCAGGGTGAAGGGCAGGTCATACTTACAGCTCTAACAGGGTGGGCAGGGTGAAGGTCTTACTATACTTACAGCTCTAACAGGGTGGGCAGGGTGAAGGTCTTACTATACTTACAGCTCTAACAGGGTGGGCAGGGTGAAGGTCTTACTATACTTACAGCTCTAACAGGGTCGGCAGGGTGAAGGTCTTACTATACTTACAGCTCTAACAGGGTGGGCAGGGTGAAGGTCTTACTATACTTACAGCTCTAACAGGGTGGGCAGGGTGAAGGTCTTACTATACTTACAGCTCTAACAGGGTGGGCAGGGTGAATGGCAGGTCATACTTACAGCTCTAACAGGGTGGGCAGGGTGAATGGCAGGTCATACTTACAGCTCTAACAGGGTGGGCAGGGTGAAGGTCTTATACTTACAGCTCTAACAGGGTGGGCAGGGTGAAGGTCTTATACTTACAGCTCTAACAGGGTGGGCAGGGTGAAGGTCTTACTATACTTACAGCTCTAACAGGGTGGGCAGGGTGAAGGTCTTACTATACTTACAGCTCTAACAGGGTGGGCAGGGTGAAGGTCTTATACTTACAGCTCTAACAGGGTGGGCAGGGTGAAGGTCTTATACTTACAGCTCTAACAGGGTGGGCAGGGTGAATGGCAGGTCATACTTACAGCTCTAACAGGGTGGGCAGGGTGAAGGTCTTACTATACTTACAGCTCTAACAGGGTGGGCAGGGTGAAGGTCTTACTATACTTACAGCTCTAACAGGGTGGGCAGGGTGAAGGTCTTATACTTACAGCTCTAACAGGGTGGGCAGGGTGAAGGTCTTACTATACTTACAGCTCTAACAGGGTGGGCAGGGTGAAGGTCTTACTATACTTACAGCTCTAACAGGGTGGGCAGGGTGAAGGTCTTACTATACTTACAGCTCTAACAGGGTGGGCAGGGTGAAGGGCAGGTCATACTTACAGCTCTAACAGGGTGGGCAGGGTGAAGGTCTTTGCAGGGACGGTAGACAGTCGGTTCCGGTTGAGTCTCAGAACCTCCAGACTGGAGGACAGGTTGACGAAGCATCCAGGCTCCAGAGACGACACGCGGTTGTTGTTCAGGAAGCTGGAGGGAGGGAAAAAAACAAGAGAAATGAATTTAAACAAATTATCAGTTAAATCCCATCCATTTTCAATATTTTTTTCTGTACAAATGGAACCAAATGAACCCGTTAGGGTTCACACGCTCAGAAAAAAGGAGCGTCTAAAGAAATCCATTAACATGGTGAAAATACATCTTGATGATGTCATCAAGATGTTTCACCATGTTAGTGGTTTTCTTCAGACCTCCATTTCTTGGGAACACAGAATGGGGGAACTTTTTTTTTTATCATGTCCACCCAGCACCTCTAAGGTATACTAATGGCATATTAGAATGTTGAAAATGGGTGGAGTTCCCCTTTAACAATTGCAGTTTCATCTTTGCGATTATTTTGCTGCCAATGGACAGATTTTTGAATGAAATCAGTGTAGTCTGGCGGCTCCGAAATCAGGTGATATTCTGGGACTGATCTGACTAGTCTTGGATTGTCTTGATTTGGAACACAATCAAGACATCACTAATTCGTCCCGATTCGACTGTGTTTACTGGGAAACCCTTGATGATTTTGACTCTTCAAACTTATTGTTGAAAGGGTGAAGACACCCAGCAATGCGTAATGAATGAACGCATCAATCCTGGCGGGGTGGTGTCAATTATTCTCATATCCCTAATTTTTAGGCAAAAAAAAAAAAGATCCATAAATGAATAAAGGAAACTCACAGGTTCTTGAGTGACAGCGGTGGGAAGGAGTCAGCCTTGACCTCCACTATGTAGTTATAGCTCAGGTCCAGAGTCTGTAGAGCCTGCATGGAGCTGAGACGCTCTGCAGAGAGAGCACTGATCCTGTTGTTTGATCTGAAAACACACACAGCAGGGGCGGATGTAACATTTCCCAATTTGGGGGGGGGGGGGGGGGGGGGGGGGGGAAAATGGGTCACACGGCACGTGTCGCTTCGCACCCATACTATTTTCGGTTACAGGACTTTTATTAGTCAAGTAAAGCATCGATAGTAACATCAGTTGTTGTTGAAGTTGCAACAGACACGCAGCATGCATAAAGCTAAAGGTCTGACTCAGAGAGTTTTCTGTTTTCAATGATGAAATGCTGTTGGTTTAGTGGTGACACAGCTGTAGTTAGTTAGTAGCAGTAGTAGTAGTGTTTCAAATCATTTTAAATACAAGCACTTTAATTTGAAATATCTTGGGTTGTTTTGCATGCCATCATGTTTGGTGGGGCAGACTGGGCATTTAGGGGGGCATTGCCCCCCCCATGCCCATGCCTAGATCTGCCCCTGACACACACACACACACACACACACACACACACACACACACACACACACACACACACACACACACACACACACACA